>JAVGWX010000003.1:134615654-135215654 GCA_036924085.1 Ariolimax columbianus
CATTTTACGACATAGTTGAAATATTGCTGAAGTGTTAATTTGTTTTTAAACTAGGCATGAATGGGGTTTGCATATATATATATATATATATATATATATATATATATATATATATATATATATATATACATATATATATATATATATATATATATTTATATATATATATATATATATATATATATATGTATATATGTGTGTGTGTGTATATATATGAAGGCTGTGGTCTGTGGTAGGAGACCACGTTGCTTCATATCTTCTGCACATCGATTCTGTCCATATATCCATTTGTTCATCCCCTCGTCTCCCTCTGTAACCCCAAACTTTTGCATATTTTTCCTCCATTAGTAGAATAAGTCCACCGTTATAGTTGACCTACTTGAGAGAATGTATTTGCATTTTTAGATGAGGTTCCTGTGGCAATTTTATGTTGCAAAGACATATATACGTCACAAATATGGCAAAACTAGAGCAGGAATACATCCGCACAGACATACAACCTGAAATGAAAGACATATACGAGGCCATGCCAGTAACAACTTGGCAATGTAACGAATGAGTGGCAGTGATGAACACGGTGAACGCAAAATGCGGTAGAAAGAAACTTCCATAAATGCAAGAGACAAGAACAGCGTCGTGGAATCAACAGGTACAGGAAGCAATACAAGCTAAGAAAAAATGATACAAGAAGTGGTTGAAATCGAGGTCACAAGAAGATTACGCAATCTACAGACTCGCAAGAATGCATTCGAAAACCGCAATCAAGAACTCCAAAGCAGAAGCGTGGAATAAATACGGCAAACAATTAACGCTCATGTATCGCAAGAAACCGAGAGATTGTTTTTAAGTGTCAGGGCAATGAAAGTTAGAGACGACAGATTTAAAACTGTAGGCGAAAATCCGGGAGCAGAGAATCCGGCCGATCCTCGAACCATAGCTAACTGGGGCTCAATTTGGTTTCCGACGGGGTAGAAGCTGCACACACGTTTTATTCACCCTGAGACAACTAAGCGAAACAAACATCGAATACGATCGGAAACTCAACGTGGTTTTCATAGATCAAGAACAGGCTTTCCATAGAGTAGACAGAAATAACCTGTGGACCATCCTAGATGACTAGGGAATACAGGGGCAGCTATTAGAGAATATTAGAACACTAAGAAGGGTGTCAAAGTAAAGTAAGAACAACAGATGGTCTGACCGAAACAATGGAGGGAAGACAAGGGTGTGTGTTGTCGCCATTACTCTTCAACACATATATAGACAGAATAACGCTGGAGGCCAAAAGAGAGCATCTGTTAAGAAATGCAGAAGATGACAGGATAAAGGCTGATCAGTTAAATGAACTCCTTTTCGCAAATGACCAATGCCTACTTTACGAGAGTGAAGACGATCTGCAGCAACATCTGACTGCGCTCAACTATGTGTGTGAAAGATACGGTATGAGAATTATAAAATGAACAAAGATGGCGCGGTAACTGGCTGCGGGTCTACATTGCTCTATTGTTTTAGTTCATTATGGATGTCGCCAGACCACGGATTTGCTTGGAATTCAAACTAGTCGACGACTTACACTTGTGATCACGAAACGTTGTGTTGTTTTCCATTTGGACTGGTTAATTCGTTTGTTGTTTGTGATTTCTTCCGTCCGATTATCCTGGTCTGGACATCGGCTATATAAATAGCACTACGCTTAAACCTGTGTCGGGGGACGGCGTGGCCTAGTGGTTAAGTGGCACGGCTCACGACCAGAAGGTGCCGGTTCAGCACCGGCCGTTACCCCGGGGAAGCAAACCCTTAGAAAATGCAGGAGGAAGCAGACCCCTTCATAAAATGAATGCTGAAGTCGGATGGACTGGGCCGACAGGCGCAAAATAAAAACCACAGTGTAACGCACACACGCCTTGGGGAATAGATAAATAAGGCGAGTTGCAAACGTCAGTTTTGGTCTGTGAAATTTAGACACGGCTAAAATAAACTGAACACAGCCGGGGAGAGATATCCAACTCACTCACACGCGGAGTGATGTCCCTACGACTCCACAATGTTTTATGTTATTCCCCCCTCCTTCTCTGCCTTGCGGGATACCTGTTTACGGGAAAGGTTTCAGGAGTAAACCCTGAGGAAAAATCTGCATCCTGTCGTCTCCATAATTATTTTGCCACTGGCCAAGGGTAGCTCAGGACCAGAGAATGAGGTTGACAAAAGGCGCAGTTTCTTCCTCCCTTTAATGCAAATCCCCGGGCAAGTCACCCATTTCAGCGGACACATCAAGAGAAGACGGTCCACACGCCTGAACAAAGAAGGTGGTCTTCATCACTTGTGGTGGACGAACATCATGAGAATTAGCACATCCAAAACAGAAACATCGCAGATAACCAGATTGACCTGAAAACATGAACATTATGGTTGTTGTTCTTTAATGTCCACAATGAGTAAGTTTATTCTTTCATGAAGGTGGACCGCGGTCTTCGGGGCGGTTGTGCTATGTTTGGTTCCATGTACAGGAATTCAAGTACGTGGGCAATATTTTCCCACAAAATGGAGGTTTAGATAGAGAAATTGAGATCAGGTGACAGAAATCAAATGCAATTGCATACCAGCTGTTCCCATTATTGAAATACCCTAACATAAACATGTTCACAAAAAGAATGTTGATCAACGGTATATTTATCTCAACTCTCTGTTACCAGTGCCAAACGGGGATTTTACCAACATCTCTAAAGAGAAAGACCACGACATGTAAGATGAGATGCCTCTGGAAAAAAAGTCTACCAAAATAGAAGAGACAGAATGCACAATGAAGCTGGGAGAGAAAGACCACGACATGTAAGATGAGATGCCTCTGGAAAAAAAGTCTACCAAAATAGGAGAGACAGAATGCACAATGAAGACGTTAGAAGAATAGTTGAAGCAAGACCCTGCACTGAATATATTGACAAGGAGAGAATCAAGTGGCCTATAACGCACGAAGTTCAGGTTTTCGCAACGGTGGTGACCGAGAACTAGATGGATAGGAAATGTTTCGCATATTCTAAATCGTCATGGGATGACGACTTCTTTAGCGAGGCGTCTGGCCCTGGATAGAAAACTGCGGCTCCCTACAACGCCTGACGGCACAAGTGGATCAGACACGACAAGACAAGATATTCCATGCCAACTTACACTTTGATTCACTTTCCGACATACATAGATGCATTTGGTGGCCCAATTTTTATCTTTCAAATAACCTATGCAAAACCGGATTTAAACATGAGATAATCTACAGCTTAGTGGCTCGCAGCCTGAAGGGGCGTCTAAAGAAAGCTCATAATTTTAGTTTTAATTTTAACTTGTTAATCTTGTTAATACGTGTATTATCCGTTAATAATTACCAAACAGAACCACCCACCTCCCCCCTCCCCACCACCACCACCTCCCATAGCATTTCATAATTTAGGCGCTCCATAGCCTCTTGTAGATTAGGGCTTACATGGCTTCTCTTAAGTTAGGGCCTCCATAGCTAATAATAGAGTAAGGCCTCTATAGCGTTTCAAAGTCATATTGCTTCCATATCGTACGGCCTCTATATAGATTACGTGCTCCATTGCTTCTGAAGAGCTTAGGACCACATTAGTTTAGGGCCTCCATTGCTTCTCAAAAACCTAGCTGAGGACATCCAAAGCTTAATGTCTCAATATCTAAGGTCTTTATAGAGTAGGGCCCCCACATATATGTCAACAACCTCCAGTATGAAAATGGAGATAGAAGCAGTGACCTCAGCACTGACAGGGATATCTGAGACTTCTTTAACAAGGGTAGTCATCGTGACAGACAAGCAAGCCGTACTTCAGAAGGGATTGCTTAGGTTCGAGCGGATAGCAGCTGTTGAGTTCACAGACTTCCAGAGGTTGACATGGATCTACTGTCATGCTCATGCTGGGATTCAGGGAAATGAAAGTGCTGACATCTTGGCTTCACAAGCTCCCATCATGGGGACAATAGTGATGGATAGGCGTAACAGTTTGAAATCAATCAATGACCGCCTGTTAGATGAGGACACCGCAATAGATGAAGCAACAATTCACAGGCTGCAAAGTTTCGACATTAAACGAGGTTCGAGTGGAGTATAACGCATGAGAGGACGGAGCAGAAGAGTGTACAACCAGCGAGCTACATGGACCATCAGCATCCATACCCTACGTCATTTGCTGAGAGAGACTGAGCACCTATGTGTATGCCCGGAGTGCAGTGACGTCGATTCTTATAAACATAAATATAATAAATGGATTACTGCGCAGAACACGATGAGAAAGGGCTGGCGTTGGGTGGAGCACACACTAAATAAATAAGCTGATAACATTACAAGACATTCTCTGTTATGGAATCCCCAAGGCAAGAGACAAAGAGGCTGACAAAAAACATACACGGAGAAGGGAGCTCGAGACAAACATAATGGAAATGGGGGAGACGTGAACAGTGCTGGATTGGATGGCCCAGTTCAAGAGGACTTGCTGTGTATTTGCTGAAGACCTGTGCCCCACGAGGAGCTGAACGGTTTATATAAACAAATGTTTATTTATTGGATTACTTGAGGACCCGTTCTTCGTTGGCGGTTGCACAAGTCTCAGCTTCCACTCCAAAGATCTCTATCTGGGACCATGGAATTTTGATGGGCTATCAGCTTCACTCCTGATAAATTGTTGATGAGGATGCAAGGTTCGAGAGAGTCTGACCAATGTGCTGAATGTCTACCATTCAGTCTTTTTTCTTTATGTGTATATGTGTATACGAATGTGTGTGTGTATATATATATATACACATAAATGCACGTGAGTATATTTATTACATATAATCTATTTATTTATCAAATTATTGTTAGTTCTTTAACAAAATATGTTAATTTTTCCACTGCTATTAATTTTAGTACATAAGCAACATGTGTTTTTTTTATTTCTATCAAGTTTTTCTCGTTTGGTGTGCTCGACAAAAGTCATAATCATCGTCTTTGACCTTTCTTGGTAATAACAATCAGCCGTGCAGAGAACTGACCCTAGCAATTTATATATATATATATATATAAACGCGTGTTAAATGTGTATCGGACCTTAATTTTTTTCCGCTGAAACAAATCAATCATCGGTGTTGCCATGGGCATGAAGGTTAAGGAGACCTTCATGCGCGTACGTGAATTTGTTCACGCCCACAGATTGCGTCAGATGCTGGCAGTCAACCTTTCAGTAATGAGTGTAGTGAGAACCCATCAGTCGCTGGCAGTCGCCTTTCAGTAATGAGTGTAGTGAGAACCCGTCAGTTCTGGCAGTCAACCTTTCAGTAATGAGTGTAGTGAGAACCCGTCAGTCGCTGGCAGTCAACCTTTCAGTAATGAGTGTACTGACCGCCCGTTGGGTTTCCATTTTTCACAATTTGGCGTAAAGAATTAAGTAGCGGTTTAGCATCAAATTGTGCAAAAAACTAGGGGATACCCAAGTGGAAACCATTCGGAAGATTCAACAGGCGTTCGTTGAGGACGCTATGAGCATCACACAAATTAAGTAGTGGCACAGTCGCTTCAAAGATGGCCGCACATCAGTTGAGACCGGATCACTTTTCGGTAGACCCTCAACAAGTCGAAAGGATGAAGTCATTGACCAAGTATGGACCTTATTCTTACAGAACTACATTGTCACCATCAGAGAAAACTTGCGTATGAGGTTGGTTTAAGCATTAGTTTGATTCACTCCATTTTGAGCGAGGATTTGGCTATGCGTAGATTGTCCACGAAATACGTGCTGAAGCTGCTGACAATGTATTCAGACTTTCTTGGCCAAATACAACATTTCTCTGGGTCGCCAGGCTCCCTGTTCTTACGACATGGCTCCTTCTAGTGTGTGGCTGTTCCGCGTGCTTAAAATCCCTCTGAAAGGAACCAGAATTGAGCCACGAAAAGATACTTTGCGGCATGTGACGACCCAGCTGTACTCCATTCCCAAAGAAGTCTTCGTGAAATGCTTCCAACAATAGCAGGACGGCTAGAAGAAGTGTCCGGATTCCGAGGAGAGTACTTTGAAGGGGATTAATGGTTTGTTTTTTGTTTTGTTTTTTTGCGCTCGCCTTATTTCTCTATTCCCAAGGCGGTGTGCGTTGCACTGTGGTTTTAATTTTGCGCCTGTCGGCCCAGTGCATTCGACTTCAGCATTCATTTTATGTAAGGGTCTGTTTCCTCCTGCATTTTCTAAGGGTTTGCTTCCCCGGAGTAACGGCCGGTGCTGCGATGGGGATCGAACCGAGCACCTTCGAGTTGGGAGCCGTGTCACTTAACCACTAGCCCACACCGTCCCCCGGATTAATTGTTTTAAACCTCCAGGTGAGTAATTGTATTTTTCTGCCCCAAATGTCGGATACTTTTTACACACACCTGGTGTACATATATAAATACATTCTTTCATACATATGTGTATGTGTGTGTGTGTGTGTGTGTGTGTGTGCGCGCGCGTGCGTGGGTTCGTGTGTGTATTACCGTGGTTACTAGTTTTAAATACAGCCTTGTATTACATCTGACGTGTGGTAGGTACGTGACTGGCATAGTTCCAGAAGATTTATTTTATTTCAGAATCCTAGAGGAAACGATGCATGCATTACTGAGTTGAGGAGTATGATAGACAACTACCACTAACTAATACATCAGCCAATCACCTGCTGCGTTTATAACTAATGATTGCAATCGTATTCTCATCTCGTGTACATTACTTCCAGTTTTTAACAAAAAGTGAATTGTAAATTGTTAGAGAAATACAAAGATGAACATATTGTTTGTAAACGACGTCAGTTTTGCTTCATCTAATTTGTTTTTCAATACTGTTATTTTATCTTGTCATATGGAATGTTATTTTATTATTCTATGTTATGCTGTAATGTAAATTGTTATGTAATATTGTGATTCTATGTTATGTTATGTTATGCTGTTATGTTATATTGCTATGTCATGATATGTTATGTTTCTATGGTATGTTATGTAATGTTGTTATGTTATGTTGCTATGTCATAATATGTTATGTTGCTATGTCATTATGATATGTTATGTTGCTATGGCATGTTGGTATGTATGTTGCTGTGTCATTATGCTATGTTGCTATTTCATCTTGTTGTGTATGTTGCTATGCTATATTGTTTTCATGTTGTTACATCATGCTATTATGTTATGTTGCTATGTCGTGTTGCTATGTCATTTTACTATGGCATATTGCTATCTCATGTTATTATGTATGTTGCTATGTTATGTTGCTAAGTTATGTTGCCATGTTATATTGTTATGTTATGTTGCTATTTTATGTTGTTATATTATGTTATTATATGCTATGCTATACATAATGTACATCTCTGCACTTTAGGCAGACCAATGTGTACTCAGTCCCTCTCAGCAAATCTCTAAAGATATGAGTCCTAATGATTTATGTAGCTCGCTGATTGTACACACTCTAACTCAATCTGCACTTATGCTTGTCCTCTGCTGCTTTTTTCATAAATACACAAAGTGTGTTCATTGTAACTGGGAACAGCTATCGATGTTGAACAAGACAGTAAAGCAAACCAGAGTCGGTGTCAGTGTTGGACAAGACAGTAAAGCAAACGAGAGTCGGTGTTGGGCAAGACAGTAAAGCAAACGAGAGTCGGTGTTGGGCAAGACAGTAAAAAAAGCAAACAAGAGTCGGTGTTGGACAAGACAGTAAAGCAAACGAGAGTGTTTGACAAGACAGTAAAGCAAACGAGAGTCGGTGTTGGGCAAGACAGTAAAGCAAACGAGAGTCGGTGTTGGGCAAGACAGTAAAGCAAACAAGAGTCGGTGTTGGGCAAGACAGTAAAGCAAACGAGAGTCGGTGTTGGGCAAGACAGTAGAGCAAACAAGAGTCGGTGTTGGGCAAGACAGTAAAGCAAACGAGAGTGTTTTACAAGACAGTAAAGCAACCAAGAGTCGGTTTTGGGCAAGACCGTAAAGCAAACGAGAGTCGGTGTTGGGCAAGACAGTAAAGGATATATTTGGGTATCTGGCCTACGGTTCAAAAATTCAAGCTACGAGAACGTGAAATAGAGCCCCCTCCCCCCCCCCCTCCATCTCAGAACAAAACTGATATCTCCCTCTTCTTTTTTGCGTTCGGTTTCGTATGCTCGTTTCATGCCAACTAATATCTAGTTTCAACGATACTAACCCTTCATCCCCTGCAGCAGCGTGTGTTAGGACCAGCGAACCAAAGCTGCCAAGACCCTTCTACACCTCCACGCGGTGATCCTGGATAACAGTCTGCAGCAGGGCAGACTGGCTAAGGAGAAGGGATCGAAGAGGGAATGCTAACCCGGTACTAAAAAAATGCTTGCTGAAGTCGGATGTGTTGGACCAATAGGTGCAAATATTGCAGTCAAGCTGTAAACTCCGACACATGCCCTTTCAGTGTTTGGTAGTGGGAGATTGAGAATGAACGAAGCCAAGCCAAGCCAAACGGTCATATATGTATCCTTTTTTTTTTTTACACTGCGAAGAAAACAAGCTCTTCAAATTCCTAACCAGCTTTTGCAAACATTGCCATGTGCCTTGTGTTGATAAATGTTTCCAAACAACTTATAATTATATCCCGTCACCTCCGAAGGTCTGTGCCAATCAAATAAAGAAGCGTCTGTCTACTTCCTAACAAATAAACATTGTGCTGGCTGGATCACGTGATGACGAAGTCCAGATAGCTAGGTTTTTAACTTCCGGGCGTCCTGGATTAAACCGCTGTACCTGCCAATTCAGATTTCGTCGAATACGCTGTGTAAACATGTTTGGTGTTTGCAACACGGAAATGTTGATCCACATAGTGTAGTGCGGTAAGCATCTTGAATCCTTATCGATGGGTATCTGTGTGCCCTTTGGAAGTCTGGAAATAGCGGAGTTATAAAATAACAACAAATTGTAAATGTTGTAACTGATCTAGAAAACATTCTCTCCTTCTTCAATAAACAAAGCCATCGGGCGTAGACGAAGACTTCTGGCGTAAACCAAGACTTCTGACATAGACCAAGACTTCTGGCATAGACCAAGACTTCTGGCATAGACCAAGACTTATGTCGTAGATCAAGACTTCTGGCATAGGCAAAGACCTATGTCGTAGACCAAGACTTCTGGCATAGACCAAGACCTATGTCGTAGACCAAGGCGTCTGGCGTAGACCAAGACTTCTGGCGTTGACCAAGACTTCTGCCATAGACCAAGACTTCTGTCCATAGACCAAGACTTCTGGCGTAGACCAAGACATCGCGCGAAGACGAAGACTTCTGGCGTAGACGAAGACCTATGTCGTAGAAGATGATGTAATGATGATCAACTATCTTATTGGCATTCATTCATACATATGTATGATTTTTAAATTACACATATCGAGATGATGTAATGATGATCAACTATCTTATTGGCATTCAGTCATACATATGTATGATTTTTAAATTACACATATCGACGATGCAAGTCAGTAAATAGGTCACACACAAAACTTAATGAGATACAAACTTTAAAGCTTGTATTATTGTCTTACACTGACCATTACTTCCAAGCATAACTTCCACTAGCATTGATACACTTTATCACTGCACCAAAACATGCCAGAAGACTTGGGCTAATGTCTCAGCCACAATATGCACTTTACGTTCAACATCTCCAGCCAAGGTGGGTTTTTAGTGCATCAAACAGGTGGAAATCGCTTTGGGCTAAATCGAGGCTGTAAGGTGGGTTTTTAGTGCATCAAACAGGTAGAAATCGATCGGGGCTGTAAAGTGGGTTTTTAGTGCATCAAACAGATGAAAATCGATATGGACTGTCGGGGCTGTAAGATGGATTTTTAGTGCATCAAACAGGTGGAAATCGCTCTGGGATAACTCGGGGCTGTAAGGTGCGTTTTTAGTACATCAAACAGGTGGAAATCGCTCTGGGATAACTGGGGGCTGTAAGGTGGGTTTTCAAAAAGTTCCCACATTATTTGTTCAATTTTCTTCTGGTTTAATCCAGTCGTATGTGGTGTGGCTAAGTTGGCAGGTTTGCTCCCTGGTATCGACAAGCTACAGTTTACCCAGCTGTAAATTGGCACCTGAATTCCGGGTCGGAAAGACAAAACAGCAAGGAAGCAAACAGCCAATCCCACTTTAGAAAAAATAGGATACCTAGTGTAGTTTAGTGTCTATCACTCCATCCCCGACGACATTGCCTGTTACGAGACCACTTTACCTTCAGCTTTGATGGAAAACTCACGAATTCTTGTTGCACCAAGGATTACAGCTGTACGTGATACATGAATTTTCATCATTTTTGTTTTGGAACACTTTATTCTTTTTCTCTAGCTCTCTCTCTCTCTCTCTCTCTCTCTCTCCAACGCACGTTGCTTTGCAAGCTGCCATTCCAAGAGCGGGCCACTAACAGTCCCGCCGTGACGGTGAATAAGAAGCAGACATACTCGGGACATACAAACAAACAAATAAAAACACACAAACACGGCATATTTGCGCCCAGTGCAATATTGAATGTCAGATGTCTCATAAAAACACCACTCAAATCTGTTTTGGAGTCTGCCAAGGTTTCTAAAATATCATCTTGCAACAAAGATACGAAAGAATTGAGCAATGATATTTGAACATTGACAATATGCGCGTATATTGTGGTAACATGAAATATTAAACTCGGAGCGGGTAAACCACACAGATAAGCACGGTATTCTTTTCCCCGTTTGCTCTCAAGAGTGAAACATGATCCACACCCTCGGAGCATCAAGAGAATGCTTCACCCATGTACAGGTCTCCATGCTCGTGGCCTCTGTGTCAGAATCCATCATTTGCTCTGGGCTCATGCGTCCCCTAATTAGCCTGGAAGTAACGTGAATCATGTGTGAGCATGCAGCTAGGACATATTCAAGACAGTTTTTGAGGGCCTCTTACATTGATTGCGATCACATTGTGGAACGTAGGCGCTCTAAAACATATCATACCAGGGTGTCGTTGATCAATTGTTTCTCAAAGTAATTATTTTGCTTCTTTCCATTTTATATTGACATGTCATTTCAATCCATACGATTTGTGTCTTTCCAAGCGAGCAAACATTTTGTGTGCGGGGCAGAATGTGGGCCCCTCCGCCTCACATCTAGAATGTTATGAGATCCAATAATGATCTGGCATATTGCATCCAATAATGATCTGGCATATTGCATTGGTAGCTTCTGTTTATATTTATTCATATACGAAGCGAATCTGTTTCTTATAATAACAAATCTATGTATTTATCTGTTTTATTTAGTAACAACTCAATGTATTAAACTCCCTCTTATCTCTAGGAACAAATCTATGTATTAAATCGCCTCTTGTCTCTAGTAACAAATCTATGTATTAAACTACCGCGTGCCTCTATTAATAATAATAGCTGTCCATTGTTGTCGATGAGGACCGCCGACATCATCCTTGTCACAGATTTCCCTGCTGGGTGTGGGTGTGCGTGTGGCTGAACAGACTAATGCGGGCACGAAAACATCTGCTGCATAACGGGCACACGAGGTCTGTAGAAGGTGGTGTTCACGCTGCTCGTGATTTCCGGGTCTCGCGTCTGCTCTGGACTTTTCCAACACGGTGGTCTTCGCCGGTAGCTACACCCGTTTTGACTGCGCTTCTCCAGTCATATCTGTTTTGCGCAAGACATTCCCATGTGGTGATATCTATCTAGAAACCTTTCAGTGAGTCCTTCAGACTGTCTTTAAAATGTTTCTTTGGGCGCCCTCTCTCGCGCCATCCCTCTCTCAGCTCGCCGTAGAGAAGCTTCCTTGGTAGCCGTTCGTCTGACATACGGACGAGGTGTCCGGCCCATACTAGTCGTGCTATTTTCTAACAGTGCATGGATGCTGGGCATGTTAGCCCTCGAGAGAACCTCGATGTAAGTGACACGATCTTGCCATCGGATGTGGAATATTCGCCTCAGGAAACCTGTTTGGAAGTGGTTTAACCTCCTTGCATGTCCAGAGTATACAGTCCAGCTTTCGCAAGCGTATAGTAGGGTTGGCATAATGGTTGCACGGTAGACTTTGAGTTTGGTCTTGACGCTGATACCACGACGTTCTCACACCATCGAGCGCATTCTATAACTTAAACCTTAACGTTTTTATTCTGGTTTAGAAGACGCATCAGAGTCTGTAGACAACCAGTTACATTTGCATTAACCTGCTCTAAAAGTTATGCGCATCCAATCTATTCTTAAATGTATTAATTGTCTCTGCCTCCACTACCTTCTGCGGCAATGCATTCCAAGCATTCACCACTCTCTGACTAAAAAAATATATCCTAATATCCAATCTGGACCTTTCTTTACCTAATTTGTATCTGTGCCCTCTTGTTCTCGTTGGTGGTTGTATTTCGAAAAACTTGTTATAGTCTAATTTAACCTTTCCTGTGATTATCTTATAAACCTGTATTAAGTCACCACGAATTCTTCTCTTTTCTAGACACTGTCGGCCGGTTTTTCTGAGTCTTTACTCGTAACTGTAATTCTGGAATCCCACTATCAGATTTGTCGCTCTTCTTTGTATCCTTTCCAGCATGTTAATATCTCCTCTACGATAAGGACTCCACGCCTGTACACAGTACTCCAATCTAGGTCTAACTAATGCTTTATACAGCTTGACTATCACCTCCTTACTTCTTTGTTTAAAATTTCTTTTTATCACACCTAACATTGCATTGAGAGTTTAATGTAGACCTGTACACATGTTTCATTGATTACTCTAAGGCCTTCGACACGGTAAAACATCAAAATCTGTGGAGAATCATGAAGGAAATGGGGTTTCCTTTGCACATAGTCCATCTCATTGAAACATTATACCAAGATCAACAAGCCGCTGTCCGAGTATCTGGGCAAACATCGGATTGGTTTGCAGCACAAAAGGGAGTCCGACAGGGATGTATCCTCTCACCTTATCTGTACAACATATATGCGGAATGCATAATGAGAAATGTTCGAGAAGACGAGAACATTGAAAGTTTCGACCCATTTACGATTTGGGGGTACGAGATTCCAGAGTTACGATACGCAGATGACACAGTGATACTATCAAGAAGTGCAGAAGGGCTAGAGCAGCTACTTTCAGCCGTTAATGGACAAAGTAAAGATCAAAACCTGTTCATAAACATAAATAAAACAAAGATAATGACCACCGACAAAACACAATGTCAACATAAATTTACAGTGGGTGGTGAGGAAATAGATCAGGTCACACATTTTCAATATCTGGGCTCCAGAATTGACAAACATGGCGACTGCTCGAAAGAAATCAGAAGAAGACTAGCTATGGCAATGCAGAGACTGAACAGCCTGAAGAAATTATGGCAGGGCACCAACAAAATGATAAAAGTAAAAGTCTTGAGAGCTTGTGTTTTTCCTGTGGCAGCTTATGGATGTTTTTTTGTTTGTTTGTTTTTTTGCGTTCGCCTTATTTATCTATTCCCCAAGGCGTGTGTGCGTTACACTGTGGTTTCTATTTTGCGCCTGTCGGCCCAGTGCATCCGACTTCAGCATGCATTTTATGTAAGGGTCTGCTTCCTCCTGCATTTTCTAAGGGTTTGCTTCCCCGGGGTAACGGCCGGTGCTGTGATGGGGATCGAACTCAGCACCTTCTGGTTGTGAGCCGTGCCACTTAACCACTAGGCCACGCCGTCCCCGCTTATGGTTGTGAATCATGGACGATTACCAAAACGTCTAGACAAAGAATCGAATCCTTCGAGTCAAAATGTTTCAGAAAGATCCTCAGAATACCCTGGACAGAGAAAAAAAAAACAAATGCAGACATTCTGCAAGAGTTGAACATAGAAGAGAACTGGTTTATCAATTCCATTTTGGCTAGAAAATGCAAATACTTTGGTCACATCAAGAGACACACCGGTCTTGAGAGAACGGTGATGGAAGGCACGGTGCCAGGTAAAAGAGGAAGGGGTAGACCAAGAAGACGATGGCACCAAGTTATCTAGGAATGCCTGAGTATGACTGAGGCGGAGGTTGGTGTTTTGGCAAAGGAACGAATTTCTTTCAGACTGACTTTTATGGGAGCGACTTTCTACAAAGGACGTGCTACATGATGATGATCTTGACTTTGTGAAAATGACTGAAATAACAAACAAAAAACTGCATTATTCCACACTTCCTGATCTGTTTCGATCAGCAAACAAAGCCAACAATACAGTCTGGTTCATGATTTGCATGCAGTTAAACGTTTTGAAGAAGAATAATACTCTGTTTTTAAATGGCTTGACTTCGTTTGTTCTCAATCTCCCGCTTCAAAATCCTGAAAAGGGCTAACGTAGCAGAATGTGGTCCAGAGAACGCAGTGCGTTGGGTCGTAGTTTACAGCTTGACTGAGATATTTGCACCTTTCGGTCCAACATATCCGACTTCAGCAAGCATTTTTTTGGTACCGGATTTGCATTCAGATATCAGTTAGTTCTTCTAGAATGTCGGTAATAAGATATCACCTAGTACTTCTAGAAAGTCGTAAAACAGATCTTACTCAATTCTAGAATGTTGGTGTAAAACAGATATCACTCAATTCTAGAAGGTCGTAAAACAGATATCACTCAATTCTAGAATGTCGTAAAACAGATATCACTTAATTCAAGAAAGCCGAAAACAGATATCACTCAATTCTAGAAGGTCGTAAAACAGATATCACTCAATTCTAGAAAGTCAAACACAGCTCGGAGCCGTAAATCAGATATGGAGCAGCGCATGAGCTGCAAGGTCAGCGACCCATAACTGACGGCTTGTGTCAAGGTCAGCAAACCAGAGCTGCCAAGACCCTTCAATACCTGCACGCGGTGATCCTGGATAACAGGCTGCAGCAGGGCATACTGGCTAAGGAGAAGGGATCGAAGAGGGAATGCTAACCCGGTACTCAAAAAATGCTTGCTGAAGTCGGATGTGTTGGACCGAAAGGTGCAAATATCGCAGTCAACCTGTAAACTACGACACAACGTATTCCGTTCTCTGGACTACACTCTGCTACTTAAGCCCTTTCAGGGGTTGGTGGTGGGAGATTGAGAAAGAACGAAGCCAAGCCAAGCAAAATCAGATATCACTCAGTCCTTTTGGAAAATCGAAAATGTGATACTCCACAGACCTTCTAGAAAATCGTAAAACGGATATTCCTCAATCCTTCTAGAAAATCGTAAAACGGATATTCCTCAATCCTTCTAGAAAATCGTAAAACGCAAATTCCTCAATCCTTCTAGAAAATCGTAAAACGGATATTCCTCAATCCTTCTAGAAAATCGTAAAACGGATATTCTTCAATCCTTCTAGAAAATAGTAAAACGGATATTCCTCAATCCTTCTAGAAAATCGTAAAACGGATATTCTTCAATCCTTCTAGAAAATAGTAAAACGGATATTCCTCAATCCTTCTAGAAAATCGTAAAACGGATATTCTTCAATCCTTCTAGAAAATAGTAAAACGGATATTCTTCTATCCTTCTAGAAATGTCCTTTCGAAATAAGATAGAAGAGACTAGTGAGAGGTGGTAAACTAGTCACTAGAGAGGAACCTATTGCCAAGTTTCCCTTCCATCACTCTGACTTGACACACAAGGGCTTGCACGAGTGACAAGGGCTGAAGAGGTGGGATATTTGACATTCTGATCAATTGTCTGAGCAGTTGTCTGGTTGAGTCCAGGAACTGACAGTGTGGAAGCCCCCATCTAGGTCTGCCTTAAAGCTAACAGGCAGAATCTTGGCTGTAACAAATCAGTGGTAACGCGATCATTCTAGAACTGTCGATTTCAGCCGATCTGACCTATTTGTATTGATCTGCAGTCATCTTAACTTAACCAACTTAACTTAACGTCTTTGTGCTGGTTTAGAAGACTCTGCAGAGTCTGTATACAACAAGTTTCGTTAACATGTCCTTGCTCTAAAAGCTATGCGCATCCAATCTATTTTTAAATGCATTAATTGTCCCTGCCTCCACTACTTCCTGTGGCAATGCATTCCAAGCATGCACCACTCTCTGACTAAAGAAATATCTCCTAATATCCAATCTGGACCTTTCTTTAGTCAATTTATAGCTATACCCGCTTGTTCTTGTAGATGGTTGTATTTTGAAAAAATTGTTACAGTCTAATTTATCCATTCCTCTGATCATCTTATAAACCTGTATTAAGTCACCTCGAATTCTTCTCTTTTTTAGAGACTATAGGCCGGTTTTTCTGAGTCTTTCCTCATAACTGTGATTTTGGAATCCTACAATCAGATTTGTCGCTCTTTTTTTTATTTATTTTTTTTATCCTTTCTAGCATGTTTATATTCCCTCTGCGATAAGGACTCCACATCTGAACACAATACTCCCGTCTAGGTCTAACTGATGCTTTATACAGTTTGATTATCACTTCCTTGCTCCTGTTTAATATTTCTTTTTATCGTTCGCTATATTGAACCGAATAACAATCGTTTATTGAATGCTGAGTTTAATACGAATAGAATATCCGGTGCATCCATACTAATTACTTCCTTGTATGTTTCTTGGCAGTGTTATTGAATGTCTACGTCATTGACTGTCTACGTCATTGACTGATGTAGGCCACTGAGACCTAGCCAACTATCGCCTTGCCGTCAATTTTAGTAGCATTTTCTATACACAACCCGTTCTCGTGCAGAAATCATAAGGGAAATCTATGAAAATCACGTTCCATCATTCTCATTAGTGCACTTCTCAAGAAGCAGCCAATTTATAAGTTGACGGCGGGTGGTGGAGGCAAAGGGAGTGGGTCTTGCAGTCGGACAGAAGAAGTGAAACCAAGGACCCTGATCAGTACTGACCCACTGACCATGAATGAGATGGTCAATGACAACCCTCAAATCCATCAGCCGAAACCACACAAGCGCCAGTATGATGCGCGGGGGAGACTTCAGAGGGCATGGGCGTTACAATCGTTTGCTTGTCACTTTGTGATAAAACTACACCACTGGAATGAGAACCTGGTTGTCTATAGACTCTGCAGACTCCTCTGGGGGTCGCTGTGGTCGAGAGGTTAGACACTCGCCTCTCAAAGCGATGGATAGAAACGGTTGGCGATCGAACCGTAAGCTTTCAAGTAACACCTGGTCTCAACGAGTTACCTCTAATCGTCTCCACGTATGTCTTGCCACTGGTCTAGAGTAACTCGGGACCAGAGAGTGAGGTTGATGTCCAGCGCAGTTTATCTCTCACTAAAATGCATATACAGAGTAAATTAATGACATCATCAAGACAAACCCGTCTGATGATGTCGCTATCATCGCTTGCAATGTGCAACTAACTATTGAATGGACGGTCGTATGTGACGGATAGTACAGACAATTTATTAATAGATTCCACAATGGCGTCTACTTTCAGTTGTCTGTCTTCTGCCACTAAGAGTGTAGATGTTCATTTTAATATACTTGCAATCGAGTGGACGGACAACAGGTGGCTGGTCTGTTGTGTCTTTGCATAATGGAGGGGATGCCTCCTGTTTGTTTTCATACATGTCACTATTGGGTAGGTAGGAATTTCGTTACATTTGTGATGGAGAGGTCATGAAAGGCAGAGGTTCAGCAACAGTTGGCCATTACTGTTGCACTTACCCGTGCCGTGTGCTCCAAGTACTAAGCCCCCCTGCGAATGATGGTCAAATGCGGCTCTGACTTTAAAGTTCCCAAGGATTACGAGCTTGTAGAACTGGTTGATGGATAGAGTGAGGTTATGGAGATTCTCGTAGAATTATTTGTTTGTCCCCCTTGGGTTGGTCCTTGTCGGGATATGTGCACTGATTAAAGTAGCATGCTGCCCCGACATAATGAAAGCCGAAAAGACATAAGCCTATCATTGACACTCTTGGGGAGCACAAGCTCTAGGACCAAATGGGATCTGACAGTGAATCCAACACCAGGCCCGCGTCGTTCTGTACTATAACGGCCACTGCAGAAAAATGTGTAGCCGGCTCCAGCCTCATCAAGCTCATCTTGTTCAGTTTAGCCACGTCCACCCGTTAGCGAGCAAGTTCTCTGGCTATGAGGGCTGTCCTTTGTTCCGACCCGTTGGGGCTTGAGACTGTTCAGCAGGGTGTGGTGTTCGAGGAACCGAAGATAGAAGCCTTCGTTGTCTTGCAGAGTCGTATGATGCTGTAACTTGCGCTTGAACGGATTAAAGCGGGAAAGGCTTGTGCTGTGTCATCCCCACTCTTTCGTTCTCTGTTACCTTAATTCGGTGGCAAGACGTAGTCAAGATGACCGGAGGTTGCAAGGGATGCAGATTTTACCTCAGGGTTTTCTCAGAAGCCGACAGGGTCACCCAGACATAATATAATAAAACAATCTTACACATAGTGAATCAGTAACATGCGTTGGGTTGTGTAAATATGTATGTGTAAGAGTAACACAAGTGAAGTTGTGTAAATATGTAAGTGAATCAGTAACACTAGTGAGGTTGTGTAAATATGTATGTGTAAGAGTAACACAAGTGAAGTTGTGTAAATATGTAAGTGAATCAGTAACACTAGTGAGGTTGTGTAAATATGTATGTGTAAGAGTAACACAAGTGAAGTTGTGTAAATATGTAAGTGAATCAGTAACACTAGTGAGGTTGTGTAAATATGTATGTGTAAGAGTAACACAAGTGAAGTTGTGTAAATATGTACGAGTACATGCATCAGTAACACAAGACTGTCTGGCAATGGGACATAACAATTAAAATGATTTTTTCAAGTAAACTGTTGACTTTGCTGAAGTCTACAGGTAAAGATCTACATTTCATGGTAAATCTACTTTTCTGGCCAAGCTTGGGTTTGCGGCAATAACAACGCGGGCATGCTGGCTTTTTTGTTGCTGTAGAAGCTACTCGTACTGAGTCCTTGACCTTTGACAATAGAAGCTACTTGTAATGAGTTTTTTTACCTTTGTCAAGAGAAGCCACTCATACTGAGATTTTGTCAACTATTTCTCTGGTAACGGGCTGAAGTGGCTCGTCTTATATTCCTAAGGTGCAAGGTGTACTGAATGTGAATCTGACCACTGATAGCTGTAGTGCATTGTTAGACTTTTTGCTAGGCTCACCACTATCAAACAGTGTTGATACCCACTTTGTTGGCCTGGTTGCTGTAAAGCAACCTGTTTGCAAGCACATGGCGTAGATGTGGGGTAGAGTCTTGAGGAACAACTTGCATCTGACGCAATGTATGACTCTGACCCTAACAACATGATGACAGGACTGGTATCCATGGCAGGGAGCATTGGATATGGATCAGACGACACACTGATAAAATCAATGGTCGTCTGTTAGATGACTCTACAATCAATGGCTGCCTGCTAGATGACTCTACAATCAATGGCCGTCTGTTAGATGACTCTACAATCAATGGCTGCCTGGTAGATAACTCTACAATCAATGGCTGCCTGCTAGATAACTCTACAATCAATGGCCGTCTGTTAGATAACTCTACAATCAATGGCCGTCTGTTAGATGACTCTACAATCAATGGCTGCCTGCTAGATAACTCTACAATCAATGGCTGCCTGCTAGATAACTCTACAATCAATTGCCGTCTGTTAGATAACTCTACAATCAATGGCCGTCTGTTAGATGACTCTACAATCAATGGCTGCCTGCTAGATAACTCTACAATCAATGGCTGCCTGCTAGATAACTCTACAATCAATGGCTGCCTGCTAAATGACTCTGCAATCAATGGCCATCTGTTAGATCAATGAATGAATGAATCAGCAATATAGTTTGCAGGAGTTTGGGATCAAAAGATTGAGGACGGATTATAACCGAAACATCATCATCAGTGACAACATATAATACATATAACAACTAACACATCATAGCAATAGAGATGGACACATACAAAAGAGATGAAAATACAAAAAGAAATCCTCACTACTTATAGAAACCTATGTGTCAACCATGAATATTGTGATATCAGGTTTAATTAACAAAAAACAACAATGTCTATATCTCAAGCATCTATTTTTTAATTATGCCTTCTTTAATAATCTGTTATACAAATGAAACACATAAGCATGATCAAAGAAATGTTAGCAAGAAAAACATAATCCTTAATCAATGACTACGTTTCTGCTGTCAAGTTCTAATGGGAGATGAAAAATCTTAAATGGCGGGACTATTTGTGATTAATGTAACAAATATTACGAGGGTATATCAGTTAGAGAGTTACAAATATATTTTATGGCTGAAAATTATAGTTGGTAGTTTCTAAAGGTGTTTTTAGTTGGCAACAACATCCAGCTTTGTGGTTACTATAGGTAGCAGACGCTAGGTGTCACATGTACATGCGCAGCTCAGCCCAAATTGTTTATATATATTAAGAACAAAATTGGTCCCAAAACATAGCTCTGTGGCACTCCATTTTTTAACCTCACATAGAGTACTCCTTATTTATGTCCACTCTCTACCTTCTTCCCATTAACCAATTTTTTATCCATTTGGCAACTTCCTCTAATATTCCATGTGATTTTTAACTTTCCAAACAATCTTTGATGAGGTTCTTTAGAAGAGACCTTTGCAAAATTTAGATAAATAACATCCAGTGGTTCCCCTTTATCTATCATTTTAGTAACCTTCAAAAATTCTAATAGATTTGTTAAGCATGATTTCCCTCTAGTAAACCCATGATGACTATTTCTGATTAGATTAACTTGTCTAAATGCATTACAATGTTTTCTTTGATTATTAAATCTTAACATTTTACAGACTATGCTCGTTAAACTCACCGGTCTATTTGCTGGATCAGAATTTTTTGCCTTTTTGTATAAGGGGATCACTCCTGCATCTTTCTAATCCCCTGGAACAAAACCCTTCGCAAGTGATTGAGAACATAATATAGCTAATGGTTTTGCTAGTTGGTCTCTAATTTCAAACAGCAATTTTGGATGAATACCATCTCGAGCTGGACATTTATCAACTTTCAACCCCTCCAATTGTTTAAAAACGATTTTCTCCGTAATGCAGATTATCTTCCCATCTGTATCCATGTCCCTTTGAAAAATATCTATAGGCTCCGAGATCTTGGAGCAGTCATCTTTTGTGTAGACTGTGCCAAAGTACTGCTTGAGTAGATTAGCTGCCTCCCTATTCTCACTTATTATTTTTTCTGTGCTATCTTTGAGAGGGTCTAGTCTTTCGTTCTTTGTTTATTTCTGACATTAAAAAAATAAGCTCTTGCTTACAGTCTTGATCTTTTGAGCAAGTTTATTTTTGGAGCCTATGTTTGCTTATAAAAAATATAATCACTTTTGCCCCCACAATTTACAAAAAAAGTATGTGCAACCAAAACTGAAAACTATGTCTTCTGTACCAGACAGTAAATAAACATACATTTTTATCAAATAAAATATTTCTTGACTGGACTAGTCCAATTTCCTTACTTATCAGAAACCATTTATTAACTGAGTCCATACAGCACCTCTCAATCAAAACGTTTCAGCTCTCAGTGAAGCACAGGTCTTCAACAAATAACAAGTATTGGCAAGTTACACATGTCCTCATTATTGTCTCTGTACATAAAGTAATCCTGGTGTTCATTCAGGCACATTATGTGCCCTATGCCAGGTAGCCAATGTTGTCTAAACTCATCAGTATCATGCTGGACCAAGGTTTGGTCGCAGGCCATCTCTCCATCTCATTGATGGACGTCCGTGGCGTCGATTAAAGGTGTAGGGCCACCATGATGTCACTTTACATGTTCATATATTGTCAAGCATGCGTACCACGATGTCTGCCCATCTGTACTTTCTTAGCAATGCTGCATCTAAGACATCATTGAAGCAGGTTTGACTCCTGTTGGTGGTGTTGCGGGTATAGTCTCATGGTGCAGTGACAGTGTTCTATGCTCCATCACTCGTTCAGTAGCTTGGAGTTACACCATGTCACTTTTTTTATAGGTTCTACACCTCACAGCCATATACCATGGCTGGAATGACCAGGCTGTTGAAGTCATGGGAGTTCACAATTTCTTGGCCCAAGTAGATGTACGCATTCACGTTTTTGATGGAATCAGTTCCAAACCGCATTTCCTCGCAGGGACAGAAACTGTTCAGCATGGATTGTGTCTTTAATCTATTTATTTTTAGACCAACTGCCTTGCTTGCATTGCTGAGCGTATTTAGGCATTACTCAGCTTCCCTGATGCTGTGACTGATGATAACTATGTCATTCACAAACCGGAGGTGGTTGAGCTTTTCTCCGTCTATGGTAATACCTCTATTATCCGAATTTAGTGTGTGGAAGATTTCTTCAATGTGAAGACTTTCTCCGTGCATTATCAGTCCCAATATCTGTGACCTTCTATCAAGTCATGCATACTTATAGCATCCAACTACAGCCATGGGACAGAAAAACCAGGTCATCAGCAAAGTCCAGATCTATAACCTTGACCAACTAAGAGTCGATAGCTGTCGCCTGAAAAAATGTCCGTTCTCCGTCCATTGTAGAAATCCTGCACCATAACGGTTTATCATATATGAACAAACGGACTGCGATAGAAATAGACTCAAATCAAATCTGCTTGTTATGATGAAGATGTCACTTCCATCTACGAAGGTTTTAACCAGTCAAAATCTTCTGTGTGAGATTTCAAATGAATTTGAAACACTTTAGTACTTGTATATTCTTTATGCGGATTGTAGCCAGCTCGTTTTTGAGAAAGGTGAAGTTAAGTTGCTGCAAAAGATCTTTGTGGGGTTGATCTGTTTAAATTGTTAATGTAAAAGAAACAAATACGTTTTTAGTGTAACCTAACAGATATGCTGGAGAACTGAGACACTTATCTGGTCAGGCACAATATACTGACCTGGATATAGTATTAGGGTCAGGCACAATTTACTGACCGCTATCTGTTTTCCATGTAGCCTTCCCTGGAAACAGTCTGTTTTCAAGGCAGTCTGGCTGACGAGATGTGTATCGACGTGATCCCCGAAATAGTAAGTGTCACACAGATAAAGCCAAGCATGGCACAACCACCTGGAGGACTGCGGACCACCATCAGCATACTCGGGATGTGAGGAAACCAACTACAACCCACCACTAAATGCCCTTTTCAGGGCGCACAAAAGAGTAAACTTACTCATTGTGGGCATTAAACAACAACAACAATAGATATGTTGATCTTATAAAAGAACAGTATCAGTGCTTTGTGGTGATTTCAATGATTTGAGGAGCAACGTTTTCTAATCGTTTAGTCTTAATGTTTGTGCTTTGCTTTATAAATTTTCACCTTCATGTTCTTGCATCTCAGAAACTAACACACACACGACAGAAACAATAATACTAACATGTTCTTTATTCATTTATGTTTCTACACACAACAAAATCATGTCTACAGACAAACAAGCAAACATTTTAAAGGCTCTGAAAGTCCAAAACCATAGTAAAACATAGCATGCTAAAAAAAATGCACAAAAATAATGCAGTCACAGATGAAGTTGTGTCAATTTTGTGTGCAGGTTGGTTAAGGTTAAGTTGTCCCACCAGAGCCCACCAAATTCCATTCTTTTTGACCGATGTCATTGTCTTCAAATTCCGTCAACAGTCAGCAGAAAGAGAAATGGTGACAAGAGACATCTTTCCCTACGCAAGCCTCCCATCTCAAAGGTCTCGGATAGCCGACCCCTAAAGAGATCTCCACATTCAATATCTTTTACGTCTTCCTAATTATGTTAGTGAACCTCAGAGGTATTCCACAGTGCCTAAGCAACGGCCACAGAAACTCTGTTCAAGTTGCCAAACACTCTTCCACTGTACAATTAAGTTGAAAACAATGTTCAATCACAATTTTCAGCATAACTATTTGATCCATACAGAACCTGTAGAAAGTCTGCCTGTTCTTGTTGCCCTCTCAAATGTCTGCCCATGCACTCTCTTAATCTCTCCACTATGATCCTGATAAAAACCATAACTACACAATTTGCACACACCTTCTCTGGCAACCTGATAGATAAACTCCCTCCAGTTCGCTAGCACTTTCTCTCCCTCCCAGATCCCACAAAGCAGCCTGTGCAACATCTCTGTTCAAGTGACAGCACCAGTATGACCAACTAAAACTAGTTGGAACAAGTTTATAGTGCGGACATCCAGAATACAACAAATTGTTAATTTCACTAAACTACTTGAATATGCCTCTTTTGTGTTACATGCTAATAATACAATGTTAATTTTGTTTCTATTTAAAAGTATCCTATGTCAGTTCCAGCTTATAAAATATATGAACACTTTTGCCCTCACAGTTTACAAAAAGTATCAACAGCCAAAACTGAACAGTGCTAAAACTGTATCTCTTCTGTACCAGACAGTGAATAAACATACATTCTTATAAAATAAAATATTTCACAAAATTATAAAGCATGGCATATAATTTACAATCATGTCAGATGCTGATTTTCATTTCTGTAAAGTTCAACATTTTTTCCCTTGATAAAATCTATGAGCATAACATAACATTTTATTCCTTGAAAACAATTACACAAGGTGGACGAATTGCACCTACATAAATATATATTACAATTAACCTTAAACAGTCTAGCCTAATTGATTAGATTTGCTTCTTAAGACACAAATCTAATGAGTTAGATCGGACTGTTAAGGGTTAAGACACAAATCTAATCAATTTAGACTGAACTGTAAAGGGTTAATCAATAGTTAATCAATTTTCTACATTTCTTGACATGAGCATGAATTTACAGGATGGACAATGCTTAGATATGAACATTGTCACAATTTCTTGTATCAAAATAGAGACCTATCATTAACTGCTATTTACATATTATATTTAAAAATCTCTCATTAGTTGAACCTGTGGTCTGGACTAGTTAAAGGGGATCAATGGTACAGTCCTGAAAACTTATTTAAAACTTTCATAATATTCAACTAATACGGGTAAAATTGCAATTAAATTACATTTTCTTTCAAACCTAACAAAAGCAGAGCCATGATAATCTTATAGGAGGCTAATGCATTGAAGCCTGCACAAACATAAGGAAGTAAAAGGGAGCTGAAAATATAGAAACATCCAGGAAAGTCATGCTTTTATTACCTGGTTAATGGAAGCCCAACAGCAGATGTTAGATCCTCTCTCGACTTCATTTCTTCATAGCTATCCCTTCTCCATATGACCCTTGATATTTCCCTTTCTAATGTAATACCAACACTAGACACCTTACAGGAGTACACTTCTCCATCTGTCCCATGATTATTGAGGATTCCTCAGTTCAAGATAAATAAGTAAGAAAACTAAGTATACCGCTCCACCTATGTACCAGTTTTGACCTAGAAGTCCACAAAATAGACCACCAGGTCCTCAACCAATTGGCAGGTAGCGACCACAGGCCAATTAGGCTAGAAAATGATACGGAAGTAGGCCCACAAGAAATAAAACCGCTTCCACGTTGGAACTATAAACGAGCCGACTGGGACAGATTTGCAATGCTGACAGATGGGCTATGTGAAACCATCAACACACGGAATAACAATATGAAACCTATGGTGGAAAGCCTAAGCAAAGCAATAATGCAGGCAGCCACCAAAACCATCCCAAGAGGGACAAGGAAAAACTGCAAGCCATATTGGAATGATGAACTGCAGAAAGCGGAGGATGAAGTCTCAAATGCTAGGAACATGGCAGAGAGAGAGAGAGCAATATATATCGCCCTCAAGGCCATCACGACAAAATACAAAAGAACACTAAACCAAATAACAAGAGACAGCTGGAAAAACAAAACAGAAAGCCTCAATTTAGATAAAGAAGGGAACAAACTATGGAAGTTAGTCAGAGCCATGAATGACGAAACACCATCAAATAAACAAATTACCATCAAGCAGGGCGACAACATGCTTACTGGAAAAAAAGCAGAAACGCCTTTATAGAACATTATGCCAGAGCAAACCACATTGATGTCCCTACAGACAGGCATACAGACATTAGTGAAGAACAAAAGAGCCACGACAACATCAAGATGGCACCAGAGGAGCACATGATGGCAAAACTAACAATGAATGAAATGGATGAGGTCATGAGAACTTTAAAGAAAAAGAAATCACCGGAAAAGATGGGGTAACAAACAAAATGCTGATGGGTTTGGGCCAAACAGCAAAGAGGAAGTTACTATCAGTCCTGAACCAAAGCTGGAAAAGGGGAATTGTACCGCAGGCATGGAAAGATGCTGTACTTATACCAGTACCAAGGAAAGAAAAAGATAGAACAGATCCAAATGGATACAGGCCTATCAGTCTACTGAGCTGTGTAGGAAAACTGATGGAGCGTATGATAAACACCAGATTGCAAGAAAAACACATACTAATTCTACAGCAAGCAGGTTTTAAACAGCACAGATCCACTGAGGACCAGATCACTCTCATAGCCCAGGAAATAGAGGATGCTTACCAGGAGAAAATAACATACAGTAGCGGTTTGGGTGGATTTAGAGAAGGCATTTGACAAGGTGTGGAAAGAAAGACTTAAAGTCAAGCCACGAAGAAGTGAAGTTTGTGGGAAAATGTATAGATGGATCAGCCACTACCTCGAAAACAGAACAGCCAGAGTTCAAGTACAAGGGCAGATGAGCAAAATGGTGACACGAGCAGGGAGTACCCCAAGGGGGAGTACTGTCACCCACACTTTTCCTGGTGTATATAAACAACATCACAGAGAATATACCAAGAAGAGTCCACAGCTCCATGTTTGCAGACGATCTGGCTATGTGGACCTCTGAAAAAAATCTCACCATAACAAACAATCGGATGCAGCAGGCCCTAACATCGTTGGAGGAGTGGGCGAACTCATGGCTGGTCAACCAAAACTACCTGGGAGTCACATTTGATTGGCGCATGACATGGAAAAGTCAGATCGAGAGAAACCGAATGAGAGCCAGACAAAGAATGGCAATCATGAGGAAACTTGCTGGCACAACCTGGGGAGCAGACAAGAGTATCGTAAAGCAACTGTACACTGGAAGAGTGAGACCAGTTCTCCAGTATGGCATTGCGGCATGGACAACAGCAGCAAAGGCGAACTTTGATAAAATTAGCAAACTTCAAAACCAAGTCATGAGAGTTATAACAGGAGGCATGAAATTAACGCCAATTGTAGAACTTGAAAAGATTACAAATCTGCAATTCATGTCCGACAGAAGAGACTGCAGAGCCCAACAGCAAGCAGAGAAACTCAGAAGACTGACAGACCAGCCAATGCATCAGAGACTAAATAGATTTGGAAATGGGAAACTAAAGCGGAGAAACTTTGCAGAAATAGCCAAAGCAAAGATGAGCGCAGACCCTATGAATGCCCTAACAATAACAAAGCCCATCCCTACTGTACGCAAACCTACCCGGAAGCAGCATATCATTCCGGAGGTGGTAGAAAATATACCAGGTATTGGAAACAAGAACAGCCAGACTGAAAAAAAAAGAAGAGACATAACCCTGAGGTACATGACGAAAAACTACCCAAGCATGGACTGGACCCATGCATACACCGACGGTTCTGTAACAAACACAACACAGAATGAAGGGCAGGGGTATTCCTGAGCCTACCAAATGGTAGAAAAATAACACTGTCAGTGGCAACTGGAAAATTCTCAAGCAATTTCAGAGCGGAGGCAGAGGCACTGAGGAATGCAGTAGAAGCAATGCTGACAGACGAAAGCAATGAAAGCCAGATAGTCCTGTTTACAGATGCCCTGGCCGTAGTCACAGCACTAAAAAGCCAGAAAAATACTGAACTTAATGATTTAAGAGCAGTACTCTGTCAACTATGCCAGCAGTCCGCACCAAAAAGAGTAGTGGTACAGTGGGTTCCATCCCACTGTAACATCCAAGGCAACTAGGAGGCAAACAGACTGGCAAAAGAAGGTGCAAGACTACCACAACATAATTCTAGTGTGACCTACGAAGAGTCCAAAAGGCTTATTAGGGCCAGATACATGGCCAAATGGGAAACAGAACGTACTGGCTACACAAAAAACGATGCCTATTACCAGCTGAACAGAAGATGTTTATTCATGCGCTTGTATTTTTCTGTCAGGTTTAGCATTTTTCCTTCTCTGCGCTCACCGAGGCTCTGGAGGCCTGCTACCGCTTCGAGTTCTCTAATTGGGGTGCTTCGTAGACCTCCGGTAATAATTCTGAGTCCAGTATTCTGTGCCCTGTCTAGTTTCTGTAGGTTGGTCTTTGCCTCTGTTGCATAGGCACCCATGCCATATTCCAGTGTTGGCCGTACGTATCCAGTGTAGACCTGTCTGACTGTGTTTGCATCTGCTCCCCAATTTGTCCCTGCCAGTTTTTTCATCAGCCTTAGTCTGAGTATGGCCTTCTTTTGAGTATCCTCTATGTGTGGGCCCCATGTTAATCTTTTGTCATATCTCATTCCTAGGTATGTAGGATTGTTTTCTCTAGGAAGTAGGCTATTTTCTAAATATAGGTCGACCTGCTCTGGCTTTGTAGAGAGCGAGAAGAGTGTTGAGAGGGTCTTGTTTTTGTTTATTGTGACACCCCATGAGTCTGCCCATTTCTTTACTGCATTAATTGCTTCCTGTATTCTTGCTTTTGCGGCTCCAATGTTTTCTGCCTGGGTCCATATGGCCAGGTCATCCGCATGGAGTGCCTTGTGGATGTGTGGTCTGAACTGTTTTGGCAGATCATTAATGAAGAGGATAAACAAGGTAGGAGATAGTGATCCTCCCCTCATGTAGTTTGACCAGTCACTAAAATGAGATATTAAAAGAGGCCGAGGATGCAGCAATGTATGAGCTGACAGCAGCCAGTGACTCATAGCTAGCTGCTTGCATCACCATCAGCGTCAGTGATCCATACTGAGCAAGACCCTATTTCACTTCCAAGTGGTAGCCCTGGAAACAGACTGCAACCATGCAGCCTGGCTAAGAGAATAGGGATCGAAAATGTAAGGCAAACCTGGCCCCAAAAATACTGTGCTGAAATCGACTGTGTCGGATCAAAAGGCGCAGCTATCACAGCCTCGCTGCAAACTACGACACAATGTTCAAAATGGTTTTTTTAGGACAAACACTGAAGAAGAAAACATCTAAGAAAGATGGTCAAAGTAACAAGAAGAGACAAGGTCTGCAATTGGACAATATGCCACGATTTCAAAATCCAACCCTTGTAGACTCATGTAGAGCAATCTTAACTTCTGTGAGGTTTGGCAACGTTTGCAGAATGAAAGAAGGTCGGCTACCAAGACCGTATTGTGAAGCAAGGAGGCTTGGATTCAAACAGCGAGGATGACCCAAAGTCTGCTGGGATGACAACATGAGACAGTCTATAAGAGATTGAGGACTAGACTGGAACAAAGCCAAGAGAAAGACAGTGGATAGACTAGTCTGGTATTCTTTCTGGCAAACCTCTACATCTCATGGTAGAAGAGTGACTAAGTAAGTTCTGTTTTCTGACTTTCATATGGCTATATCATATCCAGAAGAGGGATCAAGACGCTGAGCAGCGCCTGAGCTGCAGTGGTCAGCGACCCATAGCTGACTGCTAGCGTCAGGGCCAGCGAACCATAGCTGCCAAGACCCTTCTACGCCTTCACGCGGTGATCCTGGATAACAGGCTGCAGCAGGGCAGACTGGCTAAGGAGAAGGGATCGAAGAGGGAATGCTAACCCGGTACTCAAAAAATGATTGCTGAAGTCAGATGTGTTGGACCGAAAGGTGCAAATATCGCAGTCAAGCTGTAAACTACGACACAACGCATTCCGTTCTCTGGACTACATTCTGCTACTTAAGCCCTTTCAGGGTTTGGTAGCGGGAGATTGAGAACGAACGAAGAAGAAGAAGAAGATATCCAGAAGATATTTTCTTTCTAATTGCACCGACTAGATTAGCATTCTTCTTTACGTTACTCCTGACAGAAGATTTACCAAAAGTTTTATTCAGGTGCAAAGTTGTGATATCCATAACTACCAGATTCAAATGTGACCTATGAAGAGTCCAAAGGGTTTATTAGGGTCAGATACATGGATAAATGGAAAGTAGAACATACTGGCTACAGCAGAGCATACTGGTACAGCAGAGCATACTGGCTACAGCAGAGCATACTGGCTACAGCAGAGTATACTGGCTAACCAAGAAATTATGCTTATTACCAGTTGAACAGAAGAGAGCAGGCAGGTGGTGGTCTTCAGACTCCGCACAGGTCACAATAGTCTGAGGTTCCATCTATTCAATAAACTGAAGATAGGTGTTACTGATGATGCACCTGTGGTACTGAAAAAATTACCCCTGAACATCTGCTGCAAAACTGCCCGACATACAAGGACCAGAGAAAGCACATGTGGCCATCACCAGTGTTAACACTAGACAAGCTCTATGGCAGTGTTGACGGCCTCAGGTAAACCGCTGCTTTCTTTGAACAAACTCAAGTTGACATCTGACAGCTTACAAAGAAGAAGATATCCATAACTGCCAATAAAAATGAGACAAAATCTATTTTTGTGAATGTGTTGCTGCCATTTCTTTTGGTGAAACTAGTTTAATACTCATGCCACAAATCTATGAGTATGTCCCTAGAGCTTCTCCTTTCATTGCAGGAACATCTTCCTGGAGTTTTCAGCTATTTCTTGATCACTGTATAGGGGTGCCATAAAACAGAAATTATGCAACAAGCAGAGCCTAAAAAAAATAAGACTACATGTTATAAAACTAAAATTATATAAAGATCACAGACCAAGAAGACATTTTTGCCATGTATTCAAAGTAGACGTGTTATCTCAATATACAAACAGGACTCTATTGGAAGTCATACGACAGTCAAATTACACCTCAATCAATCAAACTTTCAGCTCCCATTTACACCTGCATTACTATATTTCTGATATTGTTAAACATTCCAGTTGCATCCATGGAAGAGAGAAAGTTTTCAGAAAATGCTTGCCAACTTTGACTTCTTTTTCTTGAAAACCTAGTTACGAAAAAAAACAGTATTAATCAGGGCACTCTGGTTAACTACAATAGAAAACATGAGAACTAAAAATAACTCTAATTTTAGACTAATTTTAACAACTAGTAGCACATCTGCAAACACAAATTAAATTAATATGAAGAAGGACGTTCAAATCCTACGACTTTTTGTTTTAGTTAAACCTGAATTGGTTATAGCATGCTGGAACCACTATCATTAGGGGCTTTTGTGTCCTATTACTGCTAGATGATCCACTTGCCATGAGCCAGTCACGCGACAGGTGAATTAAAATGGCGGACAACATTATTAATGCTTGCATGGAACAGTGTGTAGTGATGAAGTTTCTTGTGAAAGAAGGCGTGAAACCTGCGAAAATTTACAGAAGACTGTAATCACAATATGGTGATGAGATACTCAACCGCAGTAAGACATTTGAATGGTGCAAACGTTTTATAGAAGGCAGTACATCCGTGAATGATGATCCCAGCCATGGTGGCTTTCAACTCACCACAGATTGTGGAACAACTTATCCTGGAAAATCGACGCATAACCTGTCGAAATTGCACAAGAAGCAAGTCTTTCTCTGGGTACAGTGAACACTTTATTCATTAGCATTTGCATTTACAGAATGTTAGTGCACGTTGGGTTGATCATAAAGGGTGTCGTGCTCCTGCAAGATGACATTCGACCTCATATGGCTCACAGCACCATGTGCCTTCTGCACCAACTCCACTTGGAGGTATTGCCACATCCACCTTACAGCCCAGACCTCGCTCCAAGTGATTTCCACCTGTTTGAACCCCTAAAAGAATTCCTGGGAAGTCAGCATTTCACTACTGACGACAAAGTAAAACAGGGTGTCCTGGATTGGTTCAGACATGTTGACAAATCTTTCTATGCTTAAGCTTTTCAAGCATTATTTAAACGCTGAGAGTGCATAAACGTTGCAGGAGTTTATATAAAAAAATTAATGACATTTTGACTACTTTAAAAAACATTTTTTTCCTTCTTGCAAAAAAAGTCCCGGTTTGACTTGAACACCCCTTGATCTGGGGCTGGTCTCTCGGTGGCTCAATTGACTCGCATCCAGTGTTCGTACAGCGATCTCAGTCCAGCCAGGCAGAGTGATAGCGCGGGCTTGCCTACCAAGCTCGCCCGCCTCTTCCCGGCACTGTAGCAGGACCAATTTTATGGAGTCGTACCGCTGGTAAGGGTGCGTTACTGTAGTCCGTATCGAGAAGCTTTGTCAGTCCGTGTGGTTCGTCGAAGGCTGGCGTATATAGCCAATCTCGACAGTTCGTCTCGCTTGTGGTCCTTCTCTCGCAATGAGCTTGTGACCGGCAAATGGAAAGCAGGAATCGTGCCTAAAGGCCCTGTCTTCGCCCGACCAACCGGTCGGAGAAGGGCAGGCCGGCAGGCAAAAATCGTCTCCAGTCCGAGTGAAAATCATCGCCGGGGCCGTTGGGATCCGTTCTGCACAGAGCACTGCCATCCCTCCCCGAGCGAGCCCGGTCAGTAAGTTGGTGTGTGTACGGGGGCCCCGTCCAGGCTGTCCCTAGGTCGACGGAGTGAGGGACGGAACAACCGTCCGTCCGTCAGTCGGTCCCTGCGGCCGTCCTAGAGAGGTTTTTTACACATCCATCCTTCGCCGACCGGTGTGTGTGGTTCGTCCGTCTCCGACAGATATCTGGTTGATCCTGCCAGTAGTCATATGCTTGTCTCAAAGATTAAGCCATGCATGTCTAAGTTCACACTATCTCACGGTGAAACCGCGAATGGCTCATTAAATCAGTCGAGGTTCCTTAGATGACACGATCCTACTTGGATAACTGTGGCAATTCTAGAGCTAATACATGCTTACCAAGCTCCAACCCTCACGGAAAGAGCGCTTTTATTAGTTCAAAACCAATCGTCATTTCCCCTCGCGAGGTTGCGGCGTCCCCACTGGTGACTCTGGATAACTTTGTGCTGATCGCATGGCCTCATGTGCCGGCGATGCATCTTTCAAATGTCTGCCCTATCAAATGTTGATGGTACGTAACATGCCTACCATGTTTGTAATGGGTAACGGGGAATCAGGGTTCGATTCCGGAGAGGGAGCATGAGAAACGGCTACCACATACAAGGAAGGCAGCAACTTACCCTTCCCGGCACTGGGAAGTAGTGACGAAAAATAACAATACGGGACTCTTTCTAGGCCCCGTAATTGGAATGAGTACACTTTAAACCCTTTAACCTCAATCCGATAGGAATCGCAGGTTTCAGACACTTGGTCATTGACTGGCTAATAGCTCTCTCTTGATTCGTTGGGTCTAATAGGGAACGGGTGCTGGTATTAGACCCTTGGAAGACAGGTCAGTTTTACCCTACTAATGACAGGGCGTTGCTACGGTAATCCTGCTCAATTCGAGAGGAGTCGCAGGTCTCAGACACTTGATCCACGTGCCCGGCTGATAAGCCAATGGTACGAGGCTACCATCTGAGGGATTACGACCGAAAGCATCAAAGCTGGAATCCCGCCCTGAATCTCAGCATCACTGTGACGAGAGGCAACGACATGGTTGGGTCCTGGGGCTCGCGTCTCAGCCCAACCCGGTCGAGCCGCAGAAAGAGGTCTCTGCCGTCCCGCCTATCTAAGCGGGCGGGGAGCTGCTTGATACTCACCGTATACGGCGTGGAGGTGTGAAACCACTAGTAGAAGACTTAGTTCTCGATCGGGGTGTCGTAAGCCGTAGAGCAGCCACCTCACAGCGAACTGTCGAGACTCAGCCCCTGATCATGAGATATGTCCGCACACCAGGCGAACAACATCTTCGTGCCATGACCAGACTTGTCCCCTGGTTAAATGCACTCCTGCCTCGCTCTTTACCTCTATCTGCTATCAGTCATCCCAATGGACGCAGAAGAGATGCAGGCCAGCGGACATTGTGAGAACTATTGTGACAACCTCCCAGGTGGCGGGGAATGCTAGGCGTACCATCACTGCAGAGGAGCCAAGAAAATAAAGGGAGCAAGGAGATACCCCACTCACATGCATATGCTACGTTTCTGGCAGGACATGACAATCCTGGGACACAGACACACTGGACTGCCTCTCTTCCGGGATAGTACAAACTAGTACATAGTCAATCATATCATATCATATCATCACCGCACCCTATAGACATGAGTGGTGAAGACTCGATAGTCCTGGAAACAACTTCCGTAAGAGAGACAACTCAACAACTGCTCAAACAACTGCTGCCTTGCAGATAGGCTGGGGACAGCCAAAGGCTAAGGAGGGCATCCCTACAGAAACGCCTGTTGAAATCGGATGCACTGGGCCACAGTGCTTAACGAAACAGTGAAACGTATATCGCTGTATGATGACGGTACAACCTAACAGAAAAAAGTGTGCTGCTGATCCTGTGGAGTCCCGCCAGGCAGCGAGAGTGCCGGGCCCCACGCCTCGAAGGGGCCCACCTAATGCTACTGGTGGTCACCCACCCATGTGCTGTGGAGTCAAGGCACTAGGTGATGGGGCAAAAACTATTGACCAAAAACCCTCAGAATACTACAGTGAAATGCGGAGGGAGTCATTAACAAAAAGCTTTCCCTAACACATCACCTGCATGAAGGTAAGATTGATGTGGCATGTATCCAAGAAACGCACCTCAACAACAACCACAAATTCTCAATCAGAGGATACCAGACCTTCCGTCTTGACAGAGAAGGTCACAAAGGAGGGGTTCTGATACTGACACGTAACTGCATACCGAATAGCGCGGTAGCTGTCAATCACACTGGACAAGCAGAAATTGTAGGAGTCTACATAATGACACAAGAAACGAAGATCCGCATCTTCAACCTGTATGGCCCACCCAACAAAGACCTGTCGCTCTGGAGTATGGAAATAAAGGACTTCAGCTGCCTAGTAGTTGGAGACTTCAACAGCCACTCGGAGAGATGTGGATATTCGGACACAGACAACAGAGGTGATGAAGTGGAAGACTGGGAAATAGACACAGATCTCTATCTTATCAATAGGCTGGAGGACAGCCCTAGCTTCTATTCTAGAACATGGCATACCACCTCTACTCCAGACTTGGCCTTTTCCACTGTGGATATTCACCACAAAATAGACAGCCAGGTGCTAAACCAATTGGCAGGTAGCGACCACAGGCCAATTAGGCTAGAAGTTGATATGGAAGTAGGCCCACAGGAAATAAAACCACTCCCACGTTGGAACTATAAATGAGCCGACTGGAACAGATTTGCAATTCTGACAGATGGGCTGTGTGAAACCATCAACACACGGAATAACAATATGAAACCTATGGTGGAAAGCCTAAGCAAAGCAATAATGCAAGCAGCCACCAAAACCATCCCAAGAGGGACAAGGAAAAACTACAAGCCATATTGGAATGATGAATTGCAGAAAGCGGAAGACGAAGTCTCAAATGCTAGGAACATGGCAGAGACAGAACAATCTACGGAGGCAAATATCGCCCTCAAGGCTATCACGGCGAAATTCAAAAGAACACTAAACCAAATAACAAGAGACAGCTGGAAAAACAAAGCAGAAAGCCTCAATTTAGATAAAGAAGGGAACAAACTATGGAAGTTAGTATGAGCCATGAATGACGAAACACCATCAAATAAACAAATTACCATCAAGCAGGGCGAAAACATGCTTACTTGAAAAAAAGCAGCAAACGCCTTTATAGAACATTATGCCAGAGCAAACCACATTGATGTCCCTACAGACAGGCACACAGACATTAGTGAAGAACAAAAGAGCCACGACAACATCAATTTGGCACCAGAGGAGAACATGATGGCAAAACTAACAATGAATGAAATGGAAGAGGCCATGAGAACTTTAAAGAAAAAGAAATCGCCCGGAAAAGATGGGGTAACAAACGAAATGCTGATGGGTTTGGGTCAAGCAGCAAAGAGGAAGTTACTATCAGTCCTGAACCAAAGCTGGAAAAGGGGAATTGTACCGCAGGCATGGAAAGACGCTGTACTTATACCAGTACCAAAGAAAGAAAAAGATAGAACAGATCCAAATGGATACAGGCCTATCAGTCTACTGAGCTGTGTAGGAAAACTGATGGAGCGTATGATAAACACCAGACTGATGTAGCATCTGCAAGAAAAACACATACTAATTCCACAGCAAGCTTTAGACAGCACAGATCCACTAAGGACCAGGTCACTCTTATAGCCCAGGAAATAGAGGATGCTTACCAGGAGAAAAAACACACAGTAGCGGTTTGGGTCGATTTAGAGAAGGCTTTTGACAAGGTCTGGAAAGAGGGACTTAAAGTCAAGCTACGAAGAAGTGAAGTTTGTGGGAAAATGTACAGATGGATCAGCCACTACCTTGAAATCAGAACAGCCAGAGTTCAAGTACAAGGGCAGATGAGCAAAAAGGTGACACGAGCAGGGAGTACCGCAAGGGGGAGTACTGTCACCCACACTTTTCCTGGTGTATATAAACAACATCACAGAGAATATACCAAGAAGAGTCCACAGCTCCATGTTTGAAGATGATCTGGCTATGTGGACCTCTGAAAAAAAATCTCACCGCAGCAACCAATCGGATGCAGCAGGCCCTAACATCGTTGGAGGAAATGAGGAATAAATAAATGAGGAAAAAACAACATGTACGATATTCTCGCTTTCAAATAAACGCCAGAACACCAAAATAAGTCTTAACAGCAAATATCTGCGGCCAAACAACAACCAAAACTATCTGGGAGTTACATTTGATCGGCACGTGACATGAACTAGTCACATCCAGAGAAACTGAATGAGAACCAGACAAAGAATGGCAATCATGAGGAAACTTGCTGGCACAAGCTGGGGAGCAGACGAAAGTATACTAAAGAAACTGTACACTGGAAGAGTGAGACCAGTTCTCGAGTATGGCATTGCGGCATGGACAACAGCAGCAAAGGCGAACTTTGATAAAATTAGAAAACTTCAAAACCAAGCCATGAGAGTTATAACAGGAGGCATGAAGTCAACGCCAATTGTAGAACTTGAAAAGATTACAAATCTGCAATTCATGACCGACAGAAGAGACTGCAGAGACCAGCAGCAAGCAGAGAAACTCATAAGACTGACAGACCATCCAATGCATCAGAGACTAAATAGATTTGGAAATGGGAAACTAAAGCGGAGAAACTTTGCAGAAATAGCCAAAGCAAAGATGAGCAAAGACCCTATGAACACATTAACACCAAAGCCCATCCCTACTGTACGCAAACCTACCTGGAAGCAGCATATCATTCCGGAGGTGGTAGAAAATATACCAGGTATTGGAAACAAGAACAGTCAGACTGAAAAAGAAAGAAGAGATATAACACTGACGTACATAACGAAAAACTACCCAAGCATAGACTGGACCCATGCATACACTGACGGTTCTGTAACAAACACAACACAGAACGAAGGGGCAGGGGTATTCCTGAGCCTACCAAATGGTAGAAAAATAACACTGTCAGTGGCAACTGGAAAATTCTCAAGCAATTTCAGAGCGGAGGCAGAGGCACTGAGGGCTGCAGTAGAAGCAATGCTCACAGGCGAAAGCAATGAAAGCCAGATAGTCCCTTTTACAGATGCCCTGGCCGTAGTTACAGCACTAAAACGTCAGAAAAATACTGAACTTAATGATTTAAGAGCAGTACTCTGTCAACTATGCCAGCAGTCCGCACCAAAAAGAGTAGTGGTACAGTGGGTTCCATCCCACTGTAACATCCAAGGCAACGAGGAGGCAGACAGACTGGCAAAAGAAGGTGCAAGACTACCACAACATAATTCTAGTGTGACCTACAAAGAGTCCAAAAGGCTTATTAGCGCCAGATATATGGCCAAATGGGAAACAGAACGTACTGGCTACACAAAAATTGATGCTTATTACCAGTTGAACAGAAGAGAGCAGGTCATGGTCTTCAGACTCCGCACAGACAGGCCACAATAAACTGAAGATAGGTGGCACTGACGAATGCACTTGTGGTACCAGGAAAATGACCGCTGAACATCTGTTGCAAAACTGCCCAACATATGAGGACCAGAGAAAGCACATGACCGCTGCTTTTTTCTAAAATATACAGGTTGACGTTTGACAGCATACGAAGAAGAAGAAGAAGAAGAATACCCCTTGTAGTTCAGAAACGCATGTCAATGCGTGTACATTTTAAGTTTATATATACTAGGGTAAATCAGTAAATAGGTCACAAACTGATATTGGATATATGGAAAATGTAATTAGTACTTTCTAAGATGTCATTAAGTCTGCATCCAGATCTGTGATTATTCTAAGTAACAGACTCTAAGTGGCGCAAGCACATGCACAGCTCTGATATGGCCTCCTTGCTTACAGAATTTACAATTAAATAACAGCATGCTTTTTGTGTGTTTTTTGGGACAAAAGGGCTTCCTGCAAAAGATATTCATGATTAATTGAATTACCAGAAAGTATGCTCTCAGTGCGTATGCAGTCAACTGACTGAAGAAAACAAAATGCACCAAATGGGCCTATCCTTGCACTGATAAAGTGATGGATAAGTGTATCAGTGCTGATAGAAATTATGTTGATAAATAAGGTACAATGTAAGTGGAATAAGAAATGGTTTTCAAGTTTGTATCTCATGTAGTGTTTCATTTAGTGAGATCTTAGGGTCCAATAGAGAAACATCTTCAAACAACCTTACAACCAGTCTTTGAACCAGATGATGATGATGATGTGTGATCTTTTTACTGACTTGCCCTCTCTTCATTTTAGCATAGGTTTGTACTGAAATGTAATAGTGAGTCTAAGTCACTCCCTTCCTTTTTTCCCCTGAATCTTGCCCTCTAGTATTTTCTGTATAAGACTTTCATGTCACATAATGTGTCCCAGAAAAGTCAATCTTTGTTTTTATATAATTTTCAATATTTAACTGTGTGCGCCTATCTCAATGAAGACATTGTCACTGGATCTTCTTTCTGTCCAACTTACTCTTTCCATTCTAAAATTGCCCCACTAATCAAAACTTACAAGCTTTTTTCATCTTTCTCTGCTAGCCCATGTTTCAGCCACAAACAGTGAAATTGGCCACATATGAGTGGTGATTATTCTTTTCCTCAGCCCTATCTTGATATTCTTTCAGGTTAGCAATTTATGCTTTTCTCCTAAGCCCGTTTTTGCCAATGCAATCCTTGTTCTAATTTATATCTCATTGCAGGCATCTTCTGTGATGGTTTGCACTAAATATGTAAACTTCTGTACTTGATCAATTATTTCTCCATTAATTATTATATTCATTTGCTTTATGTTGCTTAGCTATTGCCAAAGTGTTTATCTTCAATGTATTTATTTTCATGCCAAACTATTTAGTTGTGTCATTAATTCTTTCAAGCATTCTTTACAACATTGCTCCAGATCCTCCCACTATGACTTTATCATTGGCAAATTTGATGGCACATGATAAGGAAGCTCTGAGATACTGTCACATAGATGAAGAAAACTGGGAAAGCATCACAGAAAACAGACCAGACTGGAGAAGTACAGTCAACATGGATGTTGCTGAAGGAGAGAGTCACCGTATGCAGACAGCACAAACTAAACGTCTGATGTGGAAGGAAAGAGCAAAAAAACTACCATCACCAACGGTAAAAGATCCAGTGTGCAAACCATGCAATAGAACATTCCATGCTCGCATTTGACTGGTAAGCCACATGATGTCCAGCAAACACTGAGCCGAAACATGACTGCCAGCGCAGAAACAAAACAAAATAGAACACATACAACAAGGATGATGTCGGTGGTATATATAAACCTATATATGTGTTGTGTGTGTATATATATATAAACACATTGAAGATAAATACTTTGGCAACAGCTAAGCAACATATATATATATATATAAACACATTGAAGATAAATACTTTGGCAATAGCTAAGCAACATATATATATATATATAAACACATTGAAGATAAATACTTTGGCAATAGCTAAGCAACATATATATATATATATAAACACATTGAAGATAAATACTTTGGCAATAGCTAAGCAACATATATATATATAAACACATTGAAGATAAATACTTTGGCAATAGCTAAGCAACATATATATATATATATATATATATATAAACACATTGAAGATAAATACTTTGGCAATAGCTAAGCAACATATATATATATATATAAACACATTGAAGATAAATACTTTGGCAATAGCTAAGCAACATATATATATATATATAAACACATTGAAGATAAATACTTTGGCAATAGCTAAGCAACATATATATATATATATATATATATATATATATATATATATAAACACATTGAAGATAAATACTTTGGCAATAGCTAAGCAACATATATATATATATATATATAAACACATTGAAGATAAATACTTTGGCAATAGCTAAGCAACATATATATATATATATATATAAACACATTGAAGATAAATACTTTGGCAATAGCTAAGCAACATATATATATATATATATATATATATATATATATATATATATATATATATATATATATATATATGATCTGCCCAGACTTTCTCGAAACATGCAATATGGATAAGGGGGAATGACAAGGCAATCCACATGGCTGAACATGTAGTGGTGCCCAGGATACTGTAAAGAAAGAAAGTAAGTATTTGGGTGTTCTTATTCTCTGCTTACTTTTGAGGCAAAGTGGACGGACATTATGCGCTAAATTGGTAAATTTACATTACGTATTAGCTGCTGTTAATTTGTCATCGACCTTTTCAACTGTTTATATTTTAAGTTTGTGTTTTTGTGTCCCATAGTACAGTCCCATAGTACAGTAGTTTCATGATGAGGTGCCTGAATTATCGAAACTTACACAAGACAAACAGGTTTGTGAAGCTGTTGGACAAATGCAGATGATAATTTGCGTGAACATGAAGTTGTAAATAATGAAGAGATTATGCAATGTATTATTACTACTGAACCTGCAGTGACTTCTGATGACATAGATCAGGAAAAACACATACTCATAAAAGAAAAAAATGTATATCAGAGAGCTGCGTTAGAAGCCTACTTGTTTACTTGGAGCAACAGGAAGATAGTATACTTGCTGATTAGCTAATGTCAAATCTGCAACACACCAATTGCAAAAAGTGAACAAAGGGAAAAAACTAACTTCTTTGTCGGCGTATTCTAAATAAAAAGTTAAGTACGTAGGTGAGAATTTTTTAGTTTTGTATTCATTTTTTCCTCCCACATTTTAAGGCAAATTTTTTAATGAGATTATCTAGGCTTTTTCCAAGCAGGATACAATTTTTTCTACTGTACAATTTTATATATATAGATTACCTACCTTTGCTTTTGCTGAAGGTACATCTACTTTCTACATCAGGTATAGTCTTTTAGGTTATATTTACAAACAACTCCCGCGCACACACACACAGAAACACACATATATTTTTTAAAAAAAATTTTGTGTTGGCCTTATTTCTCTATTCTCCGAGGCAGTGTATGTTGCACTATGTTTTTATTTTGCGCCTGTCAGCCCAGTGCTTCTGACTTCGGCATGCATTTTATGTAAGGGTCTGCTTCCTCCTGCATTTTCTAAGGGTTTGCTTCCCCGAGGTTATGGCCGGTGCTGTGATTCAGGAGAGAACCCAGCACCTTCGGATTGTAACCACTAGCCCATGCCGTTCCCATATATATATATATATAATTCTTTTGTCAGTATTTCTGATGTTTCAAAGAATGTTTGTAGTAGTACATCTTTTACTACTCATTGTAACTCAGCTTCTCTCTGGGAGGTGGTATCTGTCTTTGATTTCACTAATATGGTGGAGTATAGACTTGTTTAGACTAGCTTCCGGTTGTTCAAGATGGTGGTTGGTTTGAATTGACAGAACAGAGATTTATAACGTTTCAGATAAGTATTAGTTTTGAAAATTAATTTGTGTAATAATAACATAGTTGTGATTGTAGTTTATTGTAGCATATGTATTTTCAAATATAGTGGCCTTGTTATAACAGATAGTTAGTGACTTGACAGAACTAAATAGCGTAGAACAGTGAGCGGTAGTAACACTCAGATTACACTAGGCCTAGTCGTTTTGATACTTTGTAGAAAGTTAAATACCAGCGACATTTGTTTGTTCCTTTTTTGGCGTTGCTTTAAGAAGTATACATTTTATTAGGTATTAATATAACTTATTGGCTAACCGAAATAAATAGCAAAATTAGTATGGCCACTAAGACGAGACGAACTGCTGCGAGGAAAGGCCAAGTCAGATTATGTGATTTGTGTGGCGAAAATGTTAGTATTACTACAACGTTGGAAGATGAAGGAACCGTTTTATGTAGGATATGTAGAGTTGAAGAGAGGCAGGCACAAATGGAGTGCAATATAAGGGAAAATGAGAAGAGATTAGAGGAGATAGAAAAGAGGCAGATGGAAATAGAAGGGAAACAAGTGAAAATGGAGGAAATTTTAAAGAAGCTGCAGTCAAGGTGTAGTCAAGGAAGTAAGGGAGATTTGAGTGAGGAAACAGCTCACAGGGCAGAGAGCTTTGGAGAGAAGTATGCACATATAGGTGAGGGGTCAGTTTTGGTAGTAGGAGATTCAATGGTGAGAGAGGTTGGCAGACATTTGTCTAAACAACACAACATGTTTGAAAGAATGGATATTGGGGGAGCAAAAATAGAGGAAATAGAGGGGAGAATAAAGAGGTTAGATGACAAAGGAAACAGTCATGTGGTAGTATTGGCAGGTACAAATAATGTAAAGAGAGATGGTACAGAAATAATTATGGATAAGTATAAAAGTCTTATGAGAACACTTAAGGAAAAAAAGTTTAGAAAGGTCACAATGATGGGCATTTTAGACAGAGCAGATGGGTCAGACTATCTAGATAGCAAAATAATAGGTATCAACCTTAGGTTACAGGTGATGTGTGCGGACATGGGAATGGAATTTATTGAGGTTAAAGTAGACAAAAGTAAAATGTTAGATAGGGGAGGTTTACATCTAAATGAGATAGGACAGCATGTTGTAGCAAAGTATATGTTCTATCATTGTGTTAGAAATTTAAACTAGTTAGGCCTATGAAGTATGAGACTAAAGATAGGCCTACAATAGGGTGCTATAGAGGATGTAGTCAAAGGGGTAATTTGGTGCCAGGGAAGTGTGAAATACATAGTAGAAAAGCAAACACTAAAATGATAAAGCAGAAGCAAAAAGAGGAAAACCAACAACATTACAAACTAAAATGTTTTTATGCAAATGTGAGAAGCATAGTAAATAAAAGAGAAGAATTGGAACTGTATGTAGAAGAAGAAAAACCAGATATAATAGGGTTAACAGAATCATGGACATATGAGGAGATTGCAGATAGTGAACTTGAAATTGAGGGATATACAATGTTAAGGAAAGATAGGATAATTGGAGACAAGACTAAGGGAGGTGGCGTTTTATTATACTGTATAAATTCTGTTAATATAACGATCAAAGATTATTTATCATGTGGTAACAAAAATGAAAGTGTATGGGGAGAAATAGAAAGTGGGGGTGAAAAAACAGTGATTGGAGTGTGCTATAAATGTCCATCAAGTCAAAAAGAGGAAGATGAGGAGCTGATTAGTAGCATAGCAAAGGCAAGTAAAGGGAAATTATTATTAATGGGAGATTTCAACTATCCAGAAATAAAATGGGATATGGCAGAAGCACTTGTAGAGTCAAAACCTTTTGTTACGTGCATAACTGACAATTTTTTAATTCAACATGTAGAAGCAGCCACCAGAGGCAAAAACATACTCGACCTAGTTTTTACCAAAGAGGAAAATATGATTGAAAACGTTACCGTTGGGGAACTGTTTGGCTCAAGTGACCATCAAATCATCCGTTGGGATCTTATTGCAGGGAAAGAAGTAAACATAAACACGCGAACATACGACTACTCTAAGACAGATGTTAAGAGGATGAAAGAGGCAGCGAACCACATAATCTGGAAAGATATTATTGTAGGAACAGATGTTGAACAGGAGTGGGAAAGTTCTAGAAACGCTAAAAGAGGAATGTGTTCCATGTAGGGAGGTAAACCCCAAGCGTAAAAAGTGGATAACTAGATTTGTAGTGAAATGTAGAAGAGCAAAAAATAAAGCATGGCAAAAATATATAGAGGCAGGTAAATCAAAAGAAACATATGTAAAATATTTGGACAAGCAGAACATATCTCAGAAAGCGAATAAAACAGCAAAAATAGACTTTGAAAAAAAACTTGCTCAGAGGATCAAGACTGACAGTAAAAGCTTCTTTTCTTATGTTAGAAATAAACAAAGAACGAAAGACAAAGTAGGCCCTCTCATAGACAGTACAGGGAAAATAATAAGTGAGAATAGGGAGGCTGCTAATCTGCTTAATCAGTACTTTGGCACAGTCTTCACAAAGGAGGACTGCTCCGAGATCCCAGAGCCTATAGATATTTTTCAAAGAGACATGGATACAGCGGGATTAAGATCAATCTGTATTACAGAGGAAATGGTTTTTAAAAAATTGGAGGGGTTGAAAGTGAATAAATGTCCAGGTCAAGATGGTATTCACCCAAAATTGCTGTATGAAATTAGAAACCAACTAGCAAAACCATTGGCTATATTATGTTCTCAATCACTTACAAAAGGGATTGTTCCACGGGATTGGAAAGATGCAGGAGTGATCCCCTTATTCAAAAAAGGCAAAAAATCAGATCCGGCAAATTATAGACCGGTGAGTTTAACGAGCATAGTCTGTAAATTGTTAGAGTCAATAATCAAAGAAAACATTGTAATGCATTTAGAAAAATTTAATCTAATTAGAAATAGTCAGCATGGGTTTACTAGAGGGAGATCATGCTTAACAAATCTATTAGAATTCATGGAGGAGGTTACTAAAATCATAGATAAAGGGGAGCCGGTGGATGTTATTTATCTAGACTTTGCAAAGGCCTTTGATAGAGTACCTCATCAAAGATTATTTCGAAAGTTAAAATCACATGGAATAGGTGGCGAAGTTGCCAAATGGATTGAAAATTGGTTAACAGGAAGAAGGCAGAGGGTGGGCATAAATAAGGAGTACTCTGAGTGGAGTGAAGTGAAAAGTGGTGTGCCACAGGGCTCGGTTTTGGGACCAATTTTGTTCTTGATATATATAAATGATTTGGACATTGATATGAGATCCATGATTGCAAAATTTGCTGATGACACAAAACTATGCAGTAGTGTCTCATCTAAAGCGGAAGTGGATATATTGATGTCGGATTTAGATAAAATTCGAGAATGGTCTGTAAGCTGGCAAATGGAGTTTAATGTAGATAAATGTACAGTCATCCACATGGGTAGATCCAATATGGAACATAATTACAGAATGGGAGAAAACAATATTAGAAAGATAGATAAGGAAAGGGACCTAGGGGTTATAATAGATCATACAGGAAAGGTGAGTGAGCAAGTTAAGGTAGCAGTGAAAAAGGCAAATGCAATGTTAGGTATGATTAAAAGAAATATTAAACATAGGAGCAAGGAAGTGATCGTCAAACTGTATAAAGCTTTAGTTAGACCTAGATTGGAGTACTGTGTACAGGTGTGGAGTCCTTATCATAGAGGGGACATAAACATGCTAGAAAGAATACAAAAAAGAACGACAAAGATGATAGTTGGATTCCAGAATTACAGTTATGAGGAACGACTCAGAAAAACGGGCCTACAGTGTCTCGAAGAGAGAAGAATTCGTGGTGACTTAATACAGGTTTATAAGATGATCAGAGGAATCGATAAATTAGACTATAACAAGTTTTTTAAAATACAGCCACCTACAATAACACGAGGGCATAGCTACAAGCTGATTAAAGAGAGGTCCAGGTTAGATATTAGGAAATATTTTTTTAGTCAGAGAGTGGTGTCTGCTTGGAATGCATTGCCAGGGGAGGTGGTGGAGGCAGGGACAGTTAATGCGTTTAAGAATAAACTGGATGCGCATAGATTTTAGAGCAAGGTGATGTAAATGTAACTGGTTGTATACAGACTCTGCAGGGTCTTCTAAACCAGTATAAAGACGTTAAGTTAAGTTTAATTCTGCATAGTAATTACCAATTTTCTACTTGTTGCCTGTTGTGATGATCCCATTTCATAAGCTTCCGTAACAGCTTTATCCTTCTGCATATTCAAGTGGTGCGGATTTTGCAAGTCATCATTGGTGTTGACTTCATTGTCCAACTAATGAAGCATAGAGTACTGTCCTGCACCATGTTTAGGGATTCCAAGTTAGATTTTGAACAAGTTGTTTGTACAGCATTATTATATTCTATTGCTGAGCAGACATAAACAAGGTAGAAGTCTTTCAAAGAAATTTTGTCTGATCCCAGTAATATTTGTAGATGTTAGACTGCTTTATTCTTCAAATTCTGAACGTTATGCTTGAGACTGAGTTGTCAGACAAGCATGACTCCTAGATATGTGGGGTGTTTCTCTCTTATCAGTTGGTATTCTTCTAATCTCAAATTTATATTTTGTTTGGCAACTTTCTGGCTCTTGCTGAAGATGGGATACACTGTCTTTTCACAAATGATTTTCCATTTCCATGTTTGGCAGTAGTGATGTCTCCTTAGGTCTCCATTTAGCTTTTGCTCCCCATTCTCAAAATTGTCATGGTCTGCCATATTGTCAGGTCATTAGCATACAGCGCTTTTTCAACTTTTATCTGGTCAGTCAAGTCATTGTTGTAGAACAGGAAAATAGTACAACTTAAAGATGAGCTTTGTGGTAATCCTTCTTCTAAGACTTCTTTAGAAGAGATCATATCTTCATCTTCGTCTGGATTGTTCGCTCAGTCAGGAAGTACTTTATCAAGTTGTAGTGCTAACTGTGAATTCCCATGTTAATCACCTTCATCAGAATGTGTAGGTGTAGGTAGATGTCCACTCTAAGCTTGTTGCTCTGGAATGCACCATTTATTCTATTAGCCTAAAAAGATGGTCTTCTGTGCAACTGCCAATTCTAAACCCTGCTTGTTCCTGACATAAGTAGTTAGTAGATCTCTCAAGGATCCAATGGAGACATTTTGTTTATCTCTCTCTCCACTAATTTATCCAGGCATGATGTTAGGGAAATGGGCCGATAGCTTTTAGCTATATTTAGTATTTTTCATGCATTTCTCCATGCTTTTAGAAGCTGTCCATTTCTCCATGTCAAGTTGATCAATTTCAGAACAGTTATTTCTCCCTTGAGTCCTGATGTGAAGTAGCATTTCATTATCAATTTTGCCTGGCCCAGGGGCTTTCTAGGCTAGTTTTTTAAAGGCTTGTTGGAGCTCATGCATATTGAAACTTCAAATATGGAAACATTGGCTTGTAGTGCTTTCTTTTGACTCCTCAGATAGCGTAAATTTTTCTTGGCCTGCTCTGTAAGTTCTCTGCAGAATAAGTTATCTACTTTGTATGTGCCCAAATCAACACAAAATCTGAGAAGCTGGTGCCACCACAAATCTTATATTATTTTTTGGAACAACAAAATCTGTCTGATAGGACAATAAATCTGCCTGATAGGACAACAGATAATACTAACCTCCAATTGGTATTCTGTCTAAAGTTGAGAATAGACTGCCCTTGGATCTTTTGATTTGCATCTTGCAAGGTCGCAACACCAGTGCAGACTCAATCAATCCATGCGCAAATTTAGCAATGGTTGATGTCAGTGGTGACGTCTGTGTCCATGGTGAAGAAAATAGAAATAATTTAAATAGTAAATAAACATTTTTTTTAAACAATTTTTTTAAATCTTGAAAAGAGAGAATAGTGAATGATTTCCAGACAGTAAAAATAAAAAAATTAGTAAAATTTGTTTTACTTGAAAGATGAGAAACACAAATACCAAAAAACTGAGATCACAGCAGTTCATCTTTATGTGAATCTAGACATCTTGGCTGACCTCACGAATTCTTTTTTAGTGTGGGGTCATTTATGCAAACAGCAAGGTCATGGGAAAAGGTCAAAAGGTGAAATGTGAGCTCTAAAACTTACACTTCTGTCGATCAATATATCTAAGCTCACTTTACTAGTAGGATGGAATTGACACACTGTGCTATGAATTTGACATCTGTTTTGTTATTCTGTAGATTTTCCAGAATTTGTGAGTTTTAATAAGCCTACAATACCAGTTTGAAAAAGATTGACCATATTTTATGGAAATTGTTGACATAGCTAATGCTTTCTAATATCAAACAACATTTATTTGTCTCGCTTTTCTTGCAAGATATCTAATAAACAATCAAGAGATGATAATAACTTAGATCACATCGTAGGCATTACGTATAATGGAATACATATAATTAAATAACAGCAGCAGAAATGGTTTTTTTTAGTATAAGGAGTCTTGCAACAAAATCTGTAAACTTGAGAACAAGAAGCCAGATGAAGTTGTTCAAAAACAAATTTTGTGAAATGGAGTTGAAGGAACGGATAAATTAGACTATAACAAGTTTTTCAAAATACAAACACCTACAAGAACAAGAGGACATAGCTACAAATTAACTAAAAAAAAAGGTCCAGATTAGATATTAGGAAATATATTTTTAGTCAGAGTGGTGAATGTTTGGAATACATTGCCACAGGAAGTAGTGGAGGCAGGAACAATTAATGCATTTAAGAACAGATTGGATGCACATAGCTTTTAGAGCAAGGGATTGTAAATTAAACTGGTTGTTTACAGACTATGCATAGTCTTCTAAACCAGTATAAAAACGTTAAGTTAAGTTATACCTGAGTAGGAAAGAAATTGCGACAGGATGTCATAAAATAATGCCCTTTCACAAATAAACAAACAATAAAGAGTAAATGGTGTTAAAAGGGAGGGAGACAGAGAAAAAAGAAAAAGTGGTTTATATTCATTCATAGGTGTCTCAGTCTTTGCAGACCATGCGCATGTGTAGCCTGCAGCTATGTGTAGCCTGCAGCTATATGTAGCCTGCAGCTATGTGTAGCCTGCAGCTATGTGTAGCCTCTCAGGGTGCAAGCCTAGGCGCTGAATGTGGAGATCTTGGACTGCCCAAACTGCAAGATCCCCCTCTCGGCCTTACTGGTATAATCCAAAGGAATGCAAAGCAAGAAAATTTGGCATCAGCTCATCTGCAGGAGCTGCTGGAATGAGTTTGCAATTTTGAAACCACCCGTCTTAGGTGCTACCAATCCAGATTTTCTGTCTGGGTTTACTCCCGTAGCCCTACCCTCCCCCAAGGTTTCTTCAAGCGAACTGTCTGAACAGGCTAACGAGCTTCATCTACCCAGGTTTAGAGTCAGAGTTTACATTCTCTTAGATTGGCTACCAACCAAGGCTAATGAGCGCAATCTGCCCGCCCAGTTATACCGCCGGGTACTCGGTCGCGCATCATAGCAGGCTCTGTAAGAAACAGGGGACCCCTCATAAGGATCTGTTATGAGCCTACATAATAAATACAAGGAGTGCAAGATCCTAGAAATGAAGATGAAAATGAGTGATATAGAAAAAGAAATATACTTTACATCGCCAAACAAAAAGTGGTTTCAATGATCATATATACACTGCCCGACTCTTATGTGCAGTTTGATGCAGTCTGGGTGGTATGCACTGAGCAAGCCGGATAGAAAAGCAGAGGTTGGGTCAATTGTGAAATTTAACACAAATGTGTGCAACTCATGTTCTTTGAGCACTACTCAAAATCTTCTTCTTCTTTCGTTCGCTTTAAAATATTGTCTATATCTGCAATGTTGACTCTTGTATAAACTTCACTGTCTTTTGTAGTTCACACACAGGTCCATAAAGTTTCTCTTCCAGTGTTGTTTCTATGGGCCAGTGAGATTTTCTCTGTATATCATATTCGGGGCAGTTTTGCAGTATGTGCTCTGCTGTCTGGGGCGCCTGTCCACATGGCTGAGTTGCCAATCTTCATTTTTGTGTACATGTGGCTGCGGAGTCGGTTGTGTCCTGTTCTAAGGCGCAACACAACAGTTTGCTCTTGTCTGTTCATCTTATACTACTCAAAATGACTCAGCAGATATTTCTTTCTTTCGCAGTTTGCCAGAACAACAGAGATGGATAATCATAGACATTTTGCAAACTCAAAGTCAGCAGGTCGATGTTGCTCGGAACCTCAATGTTTCACAGTCAGTTGTCTGTAAAGCTTGAATATGTGACAACATCACGGCAAAGTTTCTGATTTGCCTCGGACTGATTGCCCAAGAGTCACTACATGCCGCCAAGATCAACTTCTCATTGATGCGAACGTCATCTAAGATAACAAATCAACAGTGGGTATCAGTGATTTTTCCTGATGAGTTCCGCTACCATCTAGATTTCCATGATGGCTAAATACGTGTCTAGCAACAGTGAGGTGAGTGTTACAATTCTACTGCAATGGTTGTACACAACTGTTATGGAGGTGGGAGTGTAATGGTTTGGTCAGGCATCTTTATGAATGATAGAACTGACCTTCACATATGCTACACCAACATAACAGAGCTCTACTACCACGACAACATCATTGAGCCTATCATAGTGCCATTTGTTCAGTGGCACTGACCTAATTCTATCTTTCAGCATGACAATGCACATTAACCAGGATCACCTTCAGAGGCAACATATTCAGACGTTACCATAACCAACGATGTCCACCATCATCCCTGCAATTGAACATCTGTGCAACCTCCTCAGCAGACGTGTCCAACAATGTCCAGCCGCTGCTCTGACCCTTCTGCAGTTAGTTCATGCTCTACAATAGGAGTGGCATACATTTTCCAAGATTATATCAGAAGGTTTATTCCCAGCATGAGACATCACTGCGCTGCATGTTTAGCGAAGATATGGCATCTATGCAGTACTAAGAACATTGGAAACTTCTTGTGAAAATGGAGTACTAACACCTCTTTGGTTGTCAGTGGGACTACCACCACATGACTAAATGTAAATTTTTATTTCTACCATCAATGTCTCACTGTGGGGTTCCAGTTTACTTGTATAATGGAATAAATTAGCTGATTTCAATTATATTGTCTGTGGTAATATTTGAAATTCAATATCCCGTACATTCTCTGAGCAGTATATATGGCAGAAGAGGCATGGAGGACAACAAGACTTACAAAAATATATATATCCGGCAGATAACTAACTGTATGACAACAGAGGCATGAGGGGGGGCAACAAATCTTTATAAAATATTAAACTACACTTTTTTCGTACTAAATAGTGGTTTTTTTTACGTTCACTATGAAAAAGACATTGTCAGATTGTGTTGTAGTTTACAGAGAGGCTGCAATATATGCGCCTTTTAGCACAACCCATCCGGTTGCAGCTGCCTTTTTTTTGGGTACCAATTTGTGTTCCCAATTCTCTTAGCCAGACTAGACTACACAACAAGTGCGATTTGTTCTTTGGCCCCATTAAATAGTTCAATTTATTTTTTAAATACATTCTTAAGCTTCAGTTCAACATAATTAGAAGACAGAGTAGACCAAGTTAATATTCTAACAAATATGACAACTCTATGACTTACTGAGTCAATAAGAACTTCCCCATGTTCCATAACTGAATCAACCAGGTCTTCCCACTGACTGTTGGTCAAAGTTAGCAGCTGACGAGTAAGGTTTGGGTTCCAGACCTTTACAATGGCTGGGCATGTACCATCATCTACTAGTAGTCTTTTTGGTAAAAAAAAACAATATTTCCCCGTCAATCAGAATTTCTATTCATAAAAAGTTCTTCAGTTTGCCATAAACTGGTATAGTGTATTGTTCTCACAATTCAACAAATGGAGGATAAATGACAGATTTGAAAGATCATCTGAAAAAAGGTCATCTGAGAAAAGGTAAAAGTCTTCTGAGAAAAGGTAAAGGTCATCTCAGAAAAGGTAAAGATCATCTGAGACAATGTTATCTAAGAAAAGATAAATGTTATCTGAGAAATGGTTATCTACTTGTGAGATTAAGGAGCTTATAATTTACAACAGCTATAGCTCGCTGGTTATCCAAACTTCTGATCAGTCCTCCTTGACACCTCGTCCTAAGTATCCTGTTTGCTTTCCAATTCCTGCTTATTCACAGAATGCACACATTATCCACTAACAGATAATTAAGTAACTTGAGCATGTTTCTTGTTTCCATTTCAAATGCTCTCACTATAGGAACTTTGTCAAAGCTGGCATACCAGCTCTCCATTGTAATAAATCCCAATTTTACATGCAATGTGTACTTTTTTTTTTTCTTCGTTTGTTTTTTTGTTTTTTCCTTAAGTGTAATATACATAAGGTCACATTTTATAGTTAACTGGGATATCTGCACCTAGCAGTTGGGCACACCGGATTCATGCCAGCTTTTTTTGCCTGGATCAACTCTCCCTTGCCTCTGGCTATGATTGCACTCACTATCAGGGTTGCCATATTGGCCTTTTTATGCCAAATTCCACAAATCTAGCCTTTTTTAAGATGTTTGGCCTAAGACTTCTTCGTCCTTTTTTTTGGCATCAGTAGATTTGCTTAAATTTTGTTGCTTTTTCCTGAGTTTTTTGTTAAATATCTAAAATCGTTTGCAGGATCAAAGAAAACATATTTATAATTGAAGCTACAACACTTAAGCTTTATTTGTTCCCTATTGGGCACAATGTAGTGCCCATCTGGTGGTTATAGTATGTAATAAAATCAGGTCACGACTGTATTCAAGTTTCAAGAGAATCAAGACAAGAATAATTTTGATTTTATACATTAAACGAGTTAGTTCTGTCTGTAATCTTCAACCATTTAAGTTTTAAAATACCAGTTTTCAATTTTGTGATTGTTAATTTAACATTCGGCTATGTCATCAAAGAAATGGAAACCATCTTATGATAGTAAACTTCAGTACAGCAGCAATTGGTAAAATGTCATCTGTTTGGGTAAAAAAAAAGTTGGGGAAGGGCCGGAGGAGGAGTCTTATTATAAATTTTGTCAGTGCACCATTGTTCCAAAAGTTTGTAACCTTCTCACAAATCATGAAAAAACAGTGAAATGCATGATGAAAATCCAATCAAAAGGTCAGAGTGAACTTAAAGTAGAGAAGACATCTAGGCAAATTGTTTAACCCTTTACACCCTAACCTGCCCATTGTATGTTGTTTGGAAACCGAAGACACTACTAATATGTTCAATGCAACTTCATTTCTTGTTCTGTTCTGGGATAGCATTTACATCTCATAAGTAAACAAATAGTATATGAATAAGGCAAACAAGTATCTCCCTGCTCTTATGAATATGTATTTCCTGTTTTAAGGCTTAGGGTGTAAAGGGTTAAGCAGCAGAGTTGCAAATTGTTATGGGCATGATATGCTATTGTGCAATCTGTTCCGTTGACTACATGATAGAAATCATGGGCCATCATGGACAAGGGAGCACGCTGGGACAAATAAAGTTACACAGAACTGTTTGCACCCATCCACAACCCCGACACACAGAACTGTTTGCACCCATTCACAACCCCGACTTACTGAATACTTAACTGAAAGGAATGGTTGAACGGGGGAAAAAAGGTTTCATCACTCATGATGAACAAACAATACGCAGAACTACATCTTCATGCTTAATAAAGAACATTATCTCGTTTTCCCTCAAAACAGATCTGATTGATGACTGAAAAAAAAAGGAAGTTATTATGAATCTATGGAAATTTCAACACAAAAACAATTGTGTATTTTGCTTCGTTTTCTAAGTGATAGAACAAAAGAAATGTCAACTGGATTTCTAGGTTTAATTACGGTATAAGAGGCTACTGGAGAAAATATATTCAATTCGATTGAGGTGGAAATTGCAAAATGCTGTCAAAGTCTTACAAATTGCGAATGGTTTACATCAGATGGTGCGTCAAACATGGTTGGGTGTAACAACTCGGTGTGATGTGTCTCACCCCTATATGCAGCTCAGATGTATCTGTTATTCTCTTGCGTTGCTCATTCAAGATGCAATATAAGTGTTACCATCAAATATCAGATTTTATTGTCAGAGATAACTCACTGGTCTCGATGTGGCGAGAATTTTACAAAACTTTGTAGTGATCAAAACAGCTACAGAATCTGAGCCAGCTCAAACTGCCCCTCTTCCCTTTGAAAAACCTCCATGTACTGGGTGGCTTGTACCAGGAAAGGCAATGCATACATGTTGATGAACTGTGAGGAACTGAAAGCTTATTTTAGCATTACTGAGCTAGTCCAAACAAAGTTGGATACAAAATTAAAATCTTGATTGTTAAAGAAAATGCTGCCAGACTATAAAAACTACTTATATTTTGTGTTTGTAATGCCTTTTTATTTAGCTTTTTTGAAACTTTGTTTGGTCTTTTGGACCTTTTTGGGGCATTGGTTAGCTTTTTCTCAGAATTTTGATCTGAAAACCCTGCTCACTACCTGCAAGTGGTTTGACAACCAAATGTTCCATCTCCAAGATAAATTACCACCAACGACTTAAGGGCATCATCTACTCTCTGTAATCTGATCTTAGGGTGACATATCATCACACCATGTCAGTTTCCTGTTAGTAGGATCAGTCCTCCCATGAGAACATTAAGAGTTGGGTTTTTTTTGCTATCAGATGCATGTGATATCTAGATGACGGCTGTGATGGATATGTGATGAATATATGACTGTAATGCTAAGTGATGACTGTGACGAATATGTGATGATTATTATGGTGATACTATGTCATGGCTATGTATTGGCTATGTGATGAATATGTGATGAATATGTGATGGCTTTGTGATAACTATATGATGGATATATCTTGGAAGCATGTAACTTCTTTTCAGTCATGACTGACTACAGGATGATGTGACCTAGGAGTAGCAACTCTCTACTGAGTATTTGATTTTCCTTTCTTTTGCGACGTTGTCTTTTCACTTCTCTGTGTTGCAAGAGTTTATTTTTGTTAAGTCTGAGGTGGTTCTTCAGGTTGCATCTCCATTTGGATTGGTCTGCAGCTATGTCTTTTCCAGATGGCAGATATCCATTGTTTTAATGCCCCTATCACACGTCTTTGAACCTCAGCTGTGGTCAGCCAACTGTTCAGCAGTCCATAGATAATATCTTTAGGGATATGATCGTCTTCTATGCGATGAGCACGACCAAACCATCACAGTCTTCACTGCCTAAGGAAAGTGTACATTCTTTGGAGACCAGTGCAAGAATGCACCTCTGCGTTTGTCACACTGTCTCTCCATGAGACATCAATGATGGATCTCAGGTGTTGTAGGCAAAAAGTCTTGAGCCTTTGTTTGGCATAGATTGTCCACATTTCGCTTCCATATAGGAGTGTACTGATGACAGGCATTGTAGACCATGGCCTTGGTCTTGACTGTAAGTTTGGGGTTTTCCCATACATAAATTATGAGATGAGAAAATATGCCAACAGCTTTGTCAATGCAATTACCTATTTTGGGGTCTAAGGGGAATTTATTATTGATGAGAGACACCAGTTAAGCGAACTGGTCCACAACTGCCAATTCGCAGTTATCGATAGTGATGGTTCGGGTAGCATCTACATCCTGTCCCATCACATTTGTTTTATTCAGGCTTATTGTGAGGCTGAAATCTTTGCACGCCTGGACGAAAGATCTATCAAGCTCTGGAGTTCCTGCTGACGGTGAGTGACAGTTGCTGTGCCATCAGCAAATAACAAGTCCCTGACATTAACTTCTCTGATCTTGGTTTTAGCTTTTAGTCTCACGAGATTGAACAGACAGCCATCTGACCTGGTGTGATGGTAAATCCCTTCTGTTGTATTACCAAATGCATGCTTCAGTGACAGAGCAATGAAGATTTCCTATAGTGTCAGGATCAGAATACAACCTTGTTTAACCTTTAGCACGCTACATAATTTATGGAAAAAATTTGACCTAATTAATTTTCTTAATTAGTCGCTGTGGTAGTCGTCTTTCAAAATTTGTAACTTTTATGTTTGTTTGTCAATAAATATGATTTTCTGGCGTGTAGATACACAATAGCATAACGAACATGTGGGTGTTATTGTTTTTGTTGTATGTTTGTTAGTTTTTGAGATTTAAAAAGATAAAGTTGAAAATTTATGAAAATCTCGGGAAAAATTTGGACTCGACCACTAGGCCTAGTCGCTTCGATAGAAAACCATGGAAACCACAACAACGTATCGATACTGTGTTTACAATATCGCCAGAACTGTTAGTTTCAATTCAAACGTAGTTCTTTCATTTAAACAAACAAAATAAACAGATCTACGCGATAAAAATCTTTCTCAACAACCTACTTCCCCTTTCGCAAAAGTCGGCTTGCTCCAAACGGCGTATACAAAATTAAAACTGTTCAAAAGCCATTTGTAATCGAACACACGATACTTTAACCGGCAAAATATCGTGTATATATGGAGGGCGTATTCAGCAGTAAAAAATGGCTGTCGGGAGTGACTCCGTTAAAAAAAAAAACATTTTTTTCCGCACACCGTTTTTGTAGGTCGAGCTGGTTAGAAGAGACAGGACATTGGAGTGCTAACCATGAATACTGAATGGCTGTGATGTGTTACCATCGAATTGGACTGTTCCTTTCATAACCTCATGAAATGATACTATTAGCTGCAGCAGTTTGCTAGAGCAGCCTATTTCTGAGAGCCCATCCCTGATAACTAAAACAAATGCCTTTGTCAAGTCAATGAAAGCAACATAAAAAGGCTTGTTCTGCTCACATGGCTTTTCTTGTAGCTGCCGAAGAAAGAAGATCATGTCAATCGGTGATCTTTGAGATCGGAATCCGGACTGTTTACTATGAGTACACGCATTCAGCCAGTTTAAGTAGTTGCAGTAAGCATACAGTTAGAATTGAGAACACACTATGACAGCTTCATCTTCTTCTTCTTTTGTCTTCTCATTTCTATGCAAAGCTTAGGGTTACCACTTCTGCTTGCCCCTTTCAGGAAGTCTGTATCTGAGCAGTTTCAATTACAATGGTTTTACATGAGGTTGCTACTCAAAAACACAACTCTCTTTAGTCAAATTTTACAATATGCTTGGAAAGTCAGCACTTCTATTCTTTCCTCCCAGGGTATCACTCGGATGAACTATGACAGTATTTTTCTTCTTCTTCTTTGACATTCATCCTGAAAAGGATGTCTGTGACGTTGTGTCGTAGTTTACAGCAAGGCTGCGATATATGTGCCTTTCAGTACGGCATTTTTAGGACCAGGTTTTTTTTTGGTTTTTTTTTTTCGTTCGCCTTATTTTCTAACCCCTAAGGCGGTATGCGTTGCACTGTGGTTTTTATTTTGCGCCTGTCGGCCCAGTACATCTGACTTCAGCATGCATTTTATGTTAGGGTCTGCTTCCTTCTGCATTTTCTATGGGTTTGCTTCCCCGGGGTAACGGCCGGTGCTGTGATGAGGATCGAACCCAGTACCTTCGGATTGTGAACAGTGCCACTTAACCACTAGGCCACCCCGTCCCCGGTTTGATTTCCCTTTTCGATCTCTATCTCTTAAATAGGCTGCATGGTTGCAGTCTATTTCCAGGACCCCCAATTGGAGGCAGAATAGGGTCTTTGTCGGTTATGGGTCACTGACCCTGATACAAGCAACCAGCTGGCTGCTGTCAGTGCATTCACTGCTGTATATTCAGCCGTTGACAGTATTTGAGACCAATAAGGCGTATTATTAAATATAACATACTGTAATGTTACACTATTATGTGGGCCTTCAAAAGACTCACACTGCATTTGATACAGATATTGGGTGTGTCGAACTGACACATGCTCTGCTCTGACAGCCTTGCTTGAGATATACACTCCTGCACACTGAGCAGACTGACTTGATACTCAGCTTGAAGATCTTGTCAATGTGACAGTGGATACGGAATGTCTGATTCTCCCTACCAGAGTCCTCCATGTTGCACTGCCAGATGTTGATCAACAGCTCCCTAGGCAAGTCTGTCAAGTCAACTTTCTGGGTCTGAGACATCAGGGACTTGCCACTGCAAATTCATAAATTAAAACAGCAGAAAATCAATCACATGACTGAAGCAGGTCAAAGGTCAATTCAATCTTTCAATCTACATATAACCTTACTTTAGCCTTATTTGGTGATCATTGCCCTTGCTAAAGTTCACAGACATGATTTTCTCTGGTGGGTAGAGAGCCCATTACTGGGGAGGAAAGAAGTGGTCCCTGTACATTTACTTGAGTCGAATTTGCAGCTTTTTCTTATTCTTCTTCATTGTTCATCATCAAACTCCCGCTACCAACACCTGAAAAGGGCTTTGCAAGTAACAGGATGTTGTCTGGAGAATGGATTGTGTTGTGTCATTTTCAGCCTGACTGCAATATTTGCACCTTTCGGTTCGACACATCCGACTTCAGCAGACATTTTTGGATACCGAATTCGCCTTCTCTCTTCAATCCCTTCTCCTTACCCAGTCTGTTCTGTTACAGCCTGTTATCTAAGATCACCGCATGTAGGCATAGAAGGATCTTGGCAGCTCTGGTTTGCTGGCCCTAATACTAGCAGTCAGCTTTGGGTCGTTGATCGCTGTGGCTCATGCACTATTCAGCATCTTGATCCCGAAGATGCAGCAGAGTGGATGATAGCAGTCAGAAACGCATAGCTAGCTGCTTGCATCAGGGTCAAAACTGCTGACCAATAATCTATTCCGCCACTAAGTGGCAGTCCTGAAAAAAGTCTGCAATAGTTTAGCATGTAGTCTAGTTAACAGTGAGCTGTCTTGCTAAGACTGAAATTACATGCGTGCCAGGGTTCGAAATCACGGACGGACAGAAAAAATCAGAGCGTGGTTCGTTCCTGGTACGACTGTTCCTCCAGTCGACCCAGCTGTAAATGGGTACCTAACATATGAGTTGGGAAATGTATAAACAGCAAAGAAGAGAACTGGCCATCCTATATCACATAGGCTGCGGTTCAGTACATGAAGAGTTATCTTCATCCCCGACAGCACTTGTCGTCATGGGACTGACATCTACCTTTATCTTACTAGTGTAGTCTGGCTAAGAGAATAAAGATCACAGAGGGAAGACAAACCCCATCCAATAAATGTTGTGCTTGAACCGGATGAATTGGGCTGAAAGGCAGATATCATAGCGTCGCTGTAAACTACAACACAATACCACAATGTCCTTTTCAGAACAAGCACCAAAGAAGAAGTACCTTGATGCATGTTGTAATAGGTGATTAAAGAGAGTTGTGCATGGGGCTAGCAAACGCATCAGGTAATACAAATTGGTGCAGAAATAACCACCACAATAGCATACAAAGTGCTTTGGTGCACTTCCTAAAGGAAGCCAACTGTGGCCTTATACTCAAGCTGAGAAGAAGGCCAGGAGGATTTGTGGTGGCACTTGCACTGATGATTAAAACTTAAAGTCAAAAACTACATAATCACTATTGACAGGAGCGTGAAGTTTATTACTGTGGATGTCTTCCTGACAGGCAGCACGCTCCAAAGCATTTGTGTGTGCCAATAGTTGTGGCACTGTGTGTTACTTTAGGTAAGGTTGCCTGCCCTATGCACAACCCTACTTAGTAGCCTTTTAGGACATGCATAGTAGGTTGCAGTGGTCCTGTTCTTTCCTCCAAGCAAGAGAGCCAGGGATCCATATGAGGTCAAAACTATATGCTGTTTATAAATACATCACAAATACTGCCCTTTCAGTTAAGATCACAGATTTGTTACAAATACATTTCATTATCAATCAGTATTAAAACATTTGTTACAAATCCATTTCATTATCAATCAGTATTAAAACATTTGTTACAAATCCATTTCATTATCAATCAGTATTAAAACATTTGTTACAAATACATTTCATTATCAATCAGTATTAAAACATTTGTTACAAATACATTTCATTATCAATCAGTATTAAAACATTTGTTACAAATACATTTCATTATCAATCAGTATTAAAACATTTGTTACAAATCCATTTCATTATCAATCAGTATTAAAACATTTGTTACAAATCCATTTCATTATCAATCAGTATTAAAACATTTGTTACAAATACATTTCATTATCAATCAGTATTAAAACATTTGTTACAAATACATTTCATTATCAATCAGTATTAAAACATTTGTTACAAATACATTTCATTATCAATCAGTATTAAAACATTTGTTACAAATACATTTCATTATCAATCAGTATTAAAACATTTGTTACAAATCCATTTCATTATCAATCAGTATTAAAACATTTGTTACAAATCCATTTCATTATCAATCAGTATTAAAACATTTGTTACAAATACATTTCATTATCAATCAGTATTAAAACATTTGTTACAAATACATTTCATTATCAATCAGTATTAAAACATTTGTTACAAATACATTTCATTATCAATCAGTATTAAAACATTTGTTACAAATACATTTCATTATCAATCAGTATTAAAACATTTGTTACAAATACATTTCATTATCAATCAGTATTAAAACATTTGTTACAAATACATTTCATTATCAATCAGTATTAAAACATTTGTTACAAATACATTTCATTATCAATCAGTATTAAAACATTTGTTACAAATACATTTCATTATCAATCAGTATTAAAACATTTGTTACAAATACATTTCATTATCAATCAGTATTAAAACATTTGTTACAAATACATTTCATTATCAATCAGTATTAAAACATTTGTTACAAATACATTTCATTATCAATCAGTATTAAAACATTTGTTACAAATACATTTCATTATCAATCAGTATTAAAACATTTGTTACAAATACATTTCATTATCAATCAGTATTAAAACATTTGTTACAAATACATTTCATTATCAATCAGTATTAAAACATTTGTTACAAATACATTTCATTATCAATCAGTATTAAAACATTTGTTACAAATACATTTCATTATCAATCAGTATTAAAACATTTGTTACAAATACATTTCATTATCAATCAGTATTAAAACATTTGTTACAAATACATTTCATTATCAATCAGTATTAAAACATTTGTTACAAATACATTTCATTATCAATCAGTATTAAAACATTTGTTACAAATACATTTCATTATCAATCAGTATTAAAACATTTGTTACAAATACATTTCATTATCAATCAGTATTAAAACATTTGTTACAAATACATTTCATTATCAATCAGTATTAAAACATTTGTTACAAATACATTTCATTATCAATCAGTATTAAAACATGTGTTACAAATACATTTCATTATCAATCAGTATTAAAACATTTGTTACAAATACATTTCATTATCAATCAGTATTAAAACATTTGTTACAAATCCATTTCATTATCAATCAGTATTAAAACATTTGTTACAAATCCATTTCATTATCAATCAGTATTAAAACATTTGTTACAAATCCATTTCATTATCAATCAGTATTAAAACATTTGTTACAAATACATTTCATTATCAATCAGTATTAAAACATTTGTTACAAATACATTTCATTATCAATCAGTATTAAAACATTTGTTACAAATACATTTCATTATCAATCAGTATTAAAACATTTGTTACAAATACATTTCATTATCAATCAGTATTAAAACATGTGTTACAAATACATTTCATTATCAATCAGTATTAAAACATTTGTTACAAATACATTTCATTATCAATCAGTATTAAAACATTTGTTACAAATACATTTCATTATCAATCAGTATTAAAACATGTGTTACAAATACATTTCATTATCAATCAGTATTAAAACATTTGTTACAAATACATTTCATTATCAATCAGTATTAAAACATTTGTTACAAATACATTTCATTATCAATCAGTATTAAAACATTTGTTACAAATACATTTCATTATCAATCAGTATTAAAACATTTGTTACAAATCCATTTCATTATCAATCAGTATTAAAACATTTGTTACAAATACATTTCATTATCAATCAGTATTAAAACATTTGTTACAAATACATTTCATTATCAATCAGTATTAAAACATTTGTTACAAATACATTTCATTATCAATCAGTATTAAAACATTTGTTACAAATACATTTCATTATCAATCAGTATTAAAACATTTGTGTTATAAATACTTGATCCCTGCTCCTTCCTCCAACATAACGCACAAATACATTTTTTGTTACAACCATGTTTTGTTACAGACATATTGGAAATACTAATTCTCTACAACTAAACTCATCATCATGTAGCATCTCCTTTGTAGAACGTCGCTCTCATCACAGCCAGCCGATATGAATCTCGGTCCGCAGTCAATCTTCCCGCCTGCTCAATGTTCATGTTTAGAGTATCCTTGATATCTTGTACCCACCTTCACCTTGGTCGACTCCTGCGTCGCCTTCCAGGTACCATGCCCTCCATGACCGTTCTTTCCAGTCCGTCATGACGTTTGATGTGGATGAAAAAAATCAATTTCCGAAACATAACATTGTTTATGAGCCAGTTTTCTTCAACATTCAGGTCCCTCTAGGATGGTTTTATTTATCACTTTCTCTATCCAAGGAATTTTTACGATTCTTCTGTAACATTTTGTTTCGGACGCTTCAATTTTCTTTCTTCCTACTTGTGTCCTAGTCCATGCCTCGCACCCGTACATTGCTACTTCAGTTTTAGTTGGTTGTTAGTATTATGCCATAAATTGTGCATGTTGTTTAGCTTCTGCGTCATCATGGCCAAACGTCTTCTAATTTCTTTAAAAACAGTCTCTGTCGTTGGATAACATAGAGCCAAGGTATTCAAAATGTGACATTTTCGCTCACAATAGAAATCTGGGGTTACAGTCAAACTAAACTCACAAACATAAATTGTGGCAAACCTCATAGAACCACACATCATTTGGAACTTGACAACTTCTGCGACAGAGATTGCTATAAACCTGCAGTAAATGTTGCCAGCCTTGGATACCTTCCTCTCAACCTTGTGAAACGTTACAACAGCCCCTGTAAACAAAGACATATAAACTTTAGTTTTCTGCCTCATTCTGAACTGAGTTTGAATACACAATTATTTGCAGTAAATACTGTCTGTGCTAGCTTCTTACGTCACAGGGATTGGTAGCAATATGTTCATGTCCACCCAGCTGCAAATGAGCACCTTATGGAATGCTAGGCAGCAAATAAAGAAACTGTTCACACAACTTCACAAAAAACTGACAGCTTGTACACTGAGGTCGCTAACACTTCATCCTCAGCAGCAGTCTCTGCTATGGCACTACCTTGACTGTTCACTTTCTGAACTACTAACAAACAGGTTCTTGTCAATTGAAGTTAGAAAGACTTGTAGTGTTTTGCTAAATCAAACCTGCCTTAAGATTATGGGGAGAAGGGGAAAGAGATTTTGCTATTTGATGAATGACTGAGGACAAAAGGAACAAGGGACAAAATCAAAGATGACAGGATAAGGTGCCTGGGAAAACAATTTTGTTTTACAACACAGATAGTAGTTATGCACAATTTTGTTTTACAACACAGATAGTAGTTATACACAATTTTATTTTACTCTGATCATAAAAATACAACTCCCTCGAGTCTATTACCTTGAATTGAGGGGAAAAGTCAGATCGAGAGAAAGCGAATGAGAGCCAGAGAAAGAATGGCAATCATGAGGAAACTTGCTGGCACAAGCTGGGGAGCAGACGAAAGCATACTAAAGAAACTGTACACTGGAAGAGTGAGACCAATTCTCGAGTGTGGCATTGCGGCATGGACAACAGCAGCAAAGGCGAACTTCAATAAAGTTAGCAAACTTCAAAACCAAGCCATGAGAGTTATAACAGGAGGCATGAAGTCAACGCCAATTGTAGAACTTGAAAAGATTACAAAACTGCAATCCATGACCGATAGAAGAGACTGCAGAGCCCAGCTGCAGTCAGAGAAACTCCGAAGACTGACTGACCATCCAATGCACCAGAGACTAAACAATTTGGGAAATGGGAAACTAAAGCGGAGAAACTTTGCAGAAATAGCCAAAGCAAAGATGCACGAAGATCCCATAAACGCAATAACAACACCAAAGCCCATCACTACTGTACGAAAACCTACCTGGAGGCAGGGTATATTTCCAGAGGTGGTAGAAAATATACCAGGTATTGGAAACAAAAACTGCCAGACTGAAAAAGAAAGGAGAGATACTACCCTAAGCTTTATATCGAAAAACTACCCAAGCATGGACTGGACCCATGCATACACCGACGGTTCTGTAACAAACAGTACACAGAACGGAGGGGCAGGAGCATTCCTGAACCTACCAAATGGCAGAAAAATAACACTGTCATTCGCTACTGGTAAGTACACAAGCAATTTCAGAGCGGAGGCAGAGGCACTGAGGGCGGCAGTGGAAGAAATGGTGACACATAAAGAAAAAGAAAGCCATATAGTCCTGCTTACATTTGCTCTCGCCGTAGTCACAGCGCTAAAAAGCCAGAAAAACACTGAGCTTAATGACTTAAGAACAGCACTCTGTCAACTATGCCAGCAGTCCGCACCAAAAAGGGTAGTGGTACAGTGGGTCCCATCCCACTGCAACATCCAAGGCAACGAGGAGGCAGACAGACTGGCAAAAGAAGGCGCAAGACTACCACAAACAGATAGTAGTATGACGTATGAAGAGTCAAAACGGCTTATTAAAGCCAGATACATGACCAAATGGGAAACCGAACATACTGGTTACACCAAAAACGATGCATATTACCAGCTGAACAGAAGAGAGAAGGTCATTGTCTTCAGACTTCGCACTGGCCACAATAGACTGAGGTACCCCCTATTCAACAAATTGAAGATAGGTGGAACCGACGAATGCCCGTGTGGTACCGAGAAAATGACCGCTGAACATCTGCTGCAGAACTGCCCGACAAACGAGGATCAGAGAGAGCAGATGTGGCCATCACCAGTGGAACCACAAGAAAAGCTCTATGGCAGTGTCGACAGCCTCAGGATGATCGCCGCTTTTTTCGAAAAAATAATGGTTTGTATCTGACTGCGTACGAAGAAGAAGAAGAAGAATTGATGAGGTAGCTTGCATGTCTCAATGATCACAGGAGCTAAGCCAGCAGAAGCGAAAGCTTCCAGAAGGGTCACCCAAGTTGGATAGGTCATGGAGGAGGGAATAGACTAAACATGGACAACTCACCTACAGTTTAATAGATTAGGTTAGGGCAGACAACCCAAATCTATAAAATAAATAAGACTGTCACAAAAAAATTGACAACAATGCAAAAGCAAATGGCTTTGGGAAAGGAGGAGCCTTCGGAAACAAGAAGAATGGCACACTGGAGTGAAAGCCAAAAGGAAGTTCCACGGATGAATACCCGTCTGAATACCAAGAAGAAAACCAACATAGCAACATGAGAAGCAAACAAAAATTAAATGATTACACTTGGAGAGATGCAGAAAGAGCAGCTCAGGACTGTGCATGCAGGTGGGATGTTGTCAATGGCTTATGCACTGAGAAGAGTGATGGAATTTCAATTGATTGATTGATGAAAACACATGACATGACACATAATGGCTTTCTGAACTTATAGCCAGACAACCAGAAACAACTGTTAAGCACCAGTGAATCAATGGAATAAGTCCCCTGAACGAGCAGACATACTATAAAGCTCAGACAGGACACCATTCCTAAGTTAGGATGATTTATCTGTCTTGGGAGTTAGGATGATTTATGTCTTGGGAGTTAGGATGATTTATCTGTCTTGGGAGTTGGGATGATTTATCTGTCTTGGGAGTTTGGTCATTTACCTAGTTTACAGGAGAACTCACTAGTGGTCAGATGGTGGTGGGGAATGTGTGTAGTGACTCTTCTTTGGCTACAATTACTTGTAATGACAGACCTTTTGGTGTACTTTTAGCCAGGGTAGGTACAAAATCAACAGCTACCCCAGCCCACTGTGACAATGCCCACAGTACATAATTAATCTTCTTCTTTTTCGCATGTTTTTGCACACCAACTTTATTATATGTAAAGAAACCAGTAGCCAGCCTGAGGTTATCTGTATCTCCGAAGAGGTTGCCTAGGAATGGTACTTGTGATGATCATACGTCCTTTTCTCTGCTCTTCATACGCCGGACACATTTGCAGCAGAGTTTTGATCATCATCTATCACAGTTAGTCTTATTCAGTAGTTCATATGTTTAGTTTGTAGAGTAAATGGTATATCAGTCTGTAGAAGGCATGAAAACCCTTGTAACATTGAGCATCTAGTGGAAGGACAAACAAACATTCAATTCCCATTTTTAACATCTAATAGCATCAGGTGAAGATATTCATGAAAAGCATACAAATAACGACTCCTCTATAGAACATTTAGACATATTAAGCAAGCGCCAAACTGCTTAAAAAAGAAGGAATGCTTGCTTTCCAAGATCAAATAAAAATCTGTTCATAATTTGAAAAATGTAAAATACATTTTGTGAATGTTCTGGGAAAGTCAAAACCGACCTGGAACAAGGCCAAAGGTGTAAACTGTCCTAGGGGTGTCAAGGTAAACAGTAATGCTGTAGCTGGAAACAGTCTTATCATTTGTGTGCGGAACCATCTCTCTGACCTCCAATTTGATATTAGTCATCGACAGAGTTTCTATAAATAGATAATAAGATTTACACTGGTAGACTTGACATTGGCGACAAAATTATACAATTTTCAGATAGTAGATAACCTGGGGTAACAAATGACTAAATTAACTTTGACAGCAACTTCTTAACAATATTTAAAAAACAACCATTGAGTAACAGGATTTTATTATGAAGTGTATTGGAGAATATGTACAACGGAAAATCTTATTTCAGGACACAAACTCAATTACCCCATTTAGGGGTTGTGAAGATCGAGCAGTATGCGCATGCGCAATATAGCGTACAACATAGCCACCTCACTGGAGACTTGCACCGCGGAAGAATAAGGGATTATTCACTTTTTTGTGGTCAGAGGGTGTGAAACCTTCTTGAATCTACAGAAGAATTAAGGTTCAGTATGGAGTCTGAAGAACTCTCCACTACGGTAACCTTTATCCAGAGAACTGAACTTCATGTGTAACAGGAAAAAGCATGGCGAACGAGGAGAAGAAGAAAAAGAGAATGGAGACAGTTGTTTGAGTTAGAAGAGAGTGTATGAATGAATAGAAACATTCCAAAATGGAAGACAAAACGTTATTGATGAACCGCAGAGTGGAGGACCAGCAATGTTAGCAACTAACAGTAAAACAGCAGATCAACCAGCTAGTCCCTGGCAACAGGCAAGTCACTATTGATGAAATAGTCATATTCATTGATAATAGAAGCCACAGAGTAAGACTAAGGAATTCATGGTTAATGGAAGCCACAGATAAAGAGGGTAGACCAAGGAATTCATTGATAACGGAAGCCACAGATAAAGAGGGTAGACCAAGGAATTCATTGATAACGGAAGCCACAGATAAAGAGGGTAGACCAAGGAATTCATTGATAACGGATGCCACAGATAAAGAGGGTAGACCAAGGAATTCATTGATAACGGAAGCCACAGAGAAAGAGGGTAGACCAAGGAATTCATTGATAACGGAAGCCACAGATAAAGAGGGTAGACCAAGGAATTCATTGATAACGGAAGCCACAGATAAAGAGGGTAGACCAAGGAATTCATTGATAACGGAAGCCACAGATAAAGAGGGTAGACCAAGGAATTCATTGATAACGGAAGCCACAGATGAAGTGGGTAGACCAAGGAATTCATTGATAACGGAAGCCACAGATAAAGAGGGTAGACCAAGGAATTCATTGATAACGGAAGCCACAGATGAAGTGGGTAGACCAAGGAATTCACTGATAACGGAAGCCACAGAGAAAGAGGGTAGACCAAGGAATTCATTGATAACGGAAGCCACAGATGAAGTGGGTAGACTACAAAATTCATTGAAAAAGACACTATGATAATGATAACCATTATAGGATAAAGTACAGCAAGTATTTACTGGTCTACACATGAACGGAAAAACAAACATACTGAAAAATGGACTAATGAATGCACATTGTCTTTATAAAGTATACAAGAATGTATGAATTCAACTAAAACATACACATTCCTTGCAATGTGTTTAAACAAAAATATGTGACTGTTTTCCTTGTCTATGTAACATGATTAACTTCACGATATACAAATGTGACTGTAAAGATCCTTTTGTAGCTAAATGAAACAAAATAATTTAACAAGCCAATGTTCATGTACACTTACCCTTTTTATTCACATGTGAGACAAAGGATGGAGCATAGTCTCTACTGACTATGACACCTTGGAATGACACAACTGTTTCTGAAAAACTGTCACATTTTGTATAAGTAGGGTGAAATGAGAATACTCAAAGGCTAAAATATTTGTAAACAAAGCAGCGATGATGAGAGTTATGACAAGTTTAAAAAGAAACCTTCTTTATGGTGTCTAGTCATCAGTATCCATCCCGCCCCTTATTTCTTGCAGCAAAGGCATATTTGTCACCTGTAGGTCTGAGGTTGGATCCACAAGCTCCTATCCCTTCCCTATCTGTGCTCCTAGTGCTTATTCTATACTTATCTTAGGATACGATCGTTGTCAATATAGTGTTTGCATTTTGTATGAACAGACAATTTTTTTTTAAAACATTCAACTCACTCACTCCACAGAGTCGAGACATTGACTCTGGAAAAATGTATATTATTGTACCAAAAAATGCCCAAGCATACACCAACGGTTCTGTAACAAACACAACACAGAATGGAGGGGGAGGGGTATTCCTGAGCCTAACAAATGGTAGAAAAATAACAGTCAGTAGCAACTGGAAAATTCTCAAGCAATTTAAGAGCGGAGGCAGAGGCACTGAAGGCTGCAGTAAAAGCAATGCTGACAGGTGAAAGTAATGAAAGCCAGATAGTCCTGTTTAAAGATGCCCTGGCCGTGGTTTCAGCACTAAAATACCAGAAAAATACTGAACTTAATGATTTAGGAGCAGTACTCTGTCAACTATGCCAGCAGTCCGCAACAAAAAAGAGTAGTGGTACAGTGGGTTCCATCCCACTGTAACATTCAAGGCAACGAGGAGGCAGACAGACTGGCAAAAGAAGGTGCAAGACTACCACAACCAGATTCTAGTGTGACCTTCGAAGAGTCCAAAAGGTTTATTAGGGCCAGATACATGGCCAAATGGGAAACAGAACATACTGGCTACACAAAAAATGATGCCTACTACCAGTTGAACAGAAGAGAGCAGGTCATGATCTTCAGACACCGCGCAGGCCACAACAGACTGAGGTACCATCTATTCAATAAACTGAAGATAGGTGGCACTGACGAATGCACCTGTGGTACAGGGAAAATAACCGCTGAACATCTGCTGCAAAATTGCCCGACATACAAGGACCAGAGAAAGCACATGTGGCCATCACCAGTGGCAACACTAGACAAGCTCTATGGCAGTGTCGACAGCCTCAGGATGACAGCTGCTTTCTTCAAACAAATTCAAGGTGATGTTTGACAGCGTACGAAGAAGTACCAAAAAATGTATATCTTTTTTCAATTCCAAGTTTTTTTTAAACTTAATTCTTTCCAGAAGTGACGCAATTGAGCTTTCTAGTTAAGAAAGTTTAGGGACATACCAGTTCTGTTATTTGTTAAAACACGTGATTTTGTGAACAAAAATTGAATTTTCAACTTCACGTGCCTTCAACAAAATGTGAATATTGTGAAAATAATTTCACCTACGAAGATGAAACATTAAGAACATCTTTCCCCATGGATCATCTTTGACGAAAGCCATTGTTTTGTTCATGTATGAATAATTGAGTTGTGAGTACAAAATTATTTTTTAATAACGAAAACTATGTCACTGTATTCACTAATCTGCAAACCCACTTTTCATATCTCTTTATTTCATTTTAATTCATCATTCAATTGTGAATAGGTTAGTATATAATATATGATATTATAATAAAACATTGGAACCGAGCTAGCATATTACTTAGTGCACCAGCTTCCCAGCCAAGCGATCAGGGTTCAGTCCACAGTTGACGCAGAAATTTTCTAATAGCAAAATGGATCCCTAAAAAATTGGGTGCCAGAATAATCTGGAAAAGTAAAGGCGGCCAGTGTGATGTTGACCCCATCACCCATAGTGTGCCGTTGGACATGAAAATTATGGACTTAACACCATATTCGCAATATACCACTGACATGTCAACAGCATTTGTACTTTAAATAAAACATTACTGAAGATAAATCGGTCTCGCGCCAGCTATATTGTGTGGTGAGTTTTATAACAGGGAAACAAATCTGGACTAAATGAGTTCGAATCTGATCAAAATATCACAGGACCAAAAAGATGCAGTTTTTAACATTAAAAAATTCTTCTTTAATACAAAGAAGATTAATAATAATACAAAGCTATTAAGGTTATTTTCTGCAAAAGCAATCCATTTCTATCATTCTTCCCGACAGTCTTCTTATATTTTCTGCTTTCAAATTTACGCCAATGTTAACAATCCGACTTCTACATGCGTGCATTATTAGTTTATACCAACATTTTCTTGCAAAAATTTCACTCATTTTATACACCATTCATTTGTCATGTTCCAGCCATCACAGCTTATTCTTCTTCTTCTTCTTCTTCTGCGTACACAGTCAGACAGTAACCATTATTTTTTCGAGAAAAGCGGCGGTCATCCTGAGGCTCTCGCCACTGCCATAGAGCTTGTCTTGCAGTTCCACTGGTAATGGCCACATCTGCTCTCTCTGATCCTCGTATGTTGGGCAGTTCTGCAGCAGATGTTCAGTGGTCATTTTACCAGTACCGCACGGGCATTCGTCGGTACACCCTATCTTCAATTTGTTGAATAGGTGGTACCTCAGTCTGTTGTGGCCAGTGCGAAGTCTGAAGACAACTACCTGCTCTCTTCGGTTCAACTGGTAATAGGCATCGTTTTTGGTGTAACCAGTATGTTCGGTTTCCCATTTGGTCATGTATCTGGCTTTGATAAGCCGTTTTGACTCTTCGTACGTCATACTGGTATCTGTTTGTGGTAGTCTTGCACCTTCTTTTGCCAGTCTATCTGCCTCCTCGTTGCCTTGGATGTTGCAGTGTGACGGGACCCACTGTACCACTACCCTTTTTGGTGCGGACTGCTGGCACAGTTTGCAGAGTGCTGCTCTTAAGTCATTAAGCTCAGTGTTTTTCTGGCTTTTTAGCGCTGTGACTACGGCGAGAGCATCTGTCAGCAGGACTATATGGCTCTCATTTTCACTGTGTGTCACCATTTCTTCCACTGCCGCCCTCAGTGCCTCTGCCTCCGCTCTGAAATTGCTTGTGTACTTACCAGTAGCGAATGACAGTGTTATTTTTCTGCCATTTGGTAGGTTCAGGAATGCTCCTGCCCCTCCGTTCTGTGTAGTGTTTGTTACAGAACCGTCGGTGTATGCATGGGTCCAGTCCATGCTTGGGTAGCTTTTCGTTATGAAGCTTAGGGTAGTGTCTCTCCTTTCTTTTTCAGTCTGGCAGTTTTTGTTTCCAATACCTGGTATATTTTCTACCACCTCTGGAAATATATCCTGCCTCCAGGTAGGTTTTCGTACAGTAGTGATGGGTTTTGGTGTTGTTAGTGCGTTTATGGGATCTTCGTGCATCTTTGCTTTGGCTATTTCTGCAAAGTTTCTCCGCTTTAGTTTCCCATTTCCCAAATTGTTTAGTCTCTGGTACATTGGGTGGTCCGTCAGTCTTCGGAGTTTCTCTGACTGCAGCTGGGCTCTGCAGTCTCTTCTATCGGTCATGGATTGCAGTTTTGTAATCTTTTCAAGTTCTACAATTGGCGTTGACTTCATGCCACCTGTTATAATTCTCATGGCTTGGTTTTGAAGTTTGTTAACTTTATCGAAGTTCGCCTTCGCTGCTGTTGTCCATGCCGCAATGCCATACTCGAGAACTGGTCTCACTCTTCCAGTGTACAGTTTCTTTAGTATGCCTTCGTCTGCTCCCCAGCTTGTGCCAGCAAGTTTCCTCATGATTGCCATTCTTTCTCTGGCTTTCATTCGGTTTCTCTCAATCTGACTTTTCCATGTCATGCGCCGATCAAATGTGACTCCCAGATAGGTTGGGTTGTCGTTTGGCTGCAGGATTTTGCCATTTAGACTTAATTTGGTACTTTGGGGTTTTAATGAAAGCGAGAATATTGTGCACGTGGTTTTCTCCTCGTTTATTTTGACCAGCCATGAGTTCGCCCACTCTTCCAACGATGTTAGGGCCGTCTGCATCCGATTTCTTGCTATGGTGAGATTCTTTTCAGAGGTCCACATAGCCAGATCGTCTGCAAACATTGAGCTATGGACTCTTCTTGGTATATTCTCTGTAATATCGTTTATATATACCAGGAAGAGTGTGGGTGACAATACTCCCCCTTGGGGTACTCCCTGCTCAAGTGTCACCTTTTTGCTCATCTGCCCTTGTACTTGGACTCTGGCCGTTCTTTGTTTGAGGTAGTGGTTGATCCACTTGTACATCTTCCCACAGACATCACTTCTTCTTAGCTTGACTCTAAGTCCGTCCTTCCAGACTTTGTCAAATGCCTTTTCCAGATCCACCCAAACAGCTACTGTGTGTTTCTGTGCCTGGTAGGCATCTTCTATCTCCTGGGCTATGAGGATGACCTGGTCCTCAGTGGATCTGTGCTGTCTAAAGCCGGCTTGCTGTGGAATTAGTATTCGTTTTTCTTCCAGATGCCACATCAGTCTGGTGTTTATCATCCGTTCCATCAGCTTGCCGACACAGCTCAGTAGGCTGATGGGCCTGTATCCATTTGGATCTGTTTTATCCTTTCCTGTTTTTGGTACTGGTACCAGTATTGCGTCTTTCCACGCCTGGGGTACAATACCCCTTTTCCAGCTTTGGTTCAGGACTGATAGTAGTTTCCTCTTCGCTGTTTGGCCCATCCCCATCAGCATTTCGTTTGTTATCCCGTCTTTTCCGGGAGATTTCCTTTTCTTTAGCGTTCTCATAGCCTCTTCCATTTCGCGCATTGTTAGTTTGGCCATCATGTGCTCTTCGGGAGCCGTATTTATGTTTTCGTGTCCCTTTAGCTCTTCGCTAATGTCTGTATGCTTATCTGCAGGGACCTCGATGTGGTTTGCTCTGGCATAGTGATCGACAAAGGCGTTTGCGGCTTTCTTACCTGTGATCAAGTTCTCGCCCAGCTTGATAGTAATTTGTTTATTTGACGGGGTTTCGTCGTTCATGGCTCTGACTAGCTTCCATAGCTTGTTCCCGTCTTTGTCCAGGTTTAACAGCTTATTCAATACCAAGGTGATAATTATCAACACGAGCTCGTGTGTAACATTATCGCGATAGAAAAGGACACAAAAAATAACTTCTGTTGGCTAGAAAGAAGATGCGCCATGTAAGAAAGATTGACAGTAAACAGTTTTAGATTGACATGATATATTTAAAAGAACTTCCATTACTTGTCTACTAACGCAAGTAAGTCATTGCGTTGTTGAAAGATATACACTCTTGCAGCCTCGGCTAAATAATAAAACGAAACAGAACTCAGCTACATCTTGATGATATTATGAGAATCATGGTAGAACAGTTGCTTTCAAGTAAAGTGCAGGTTTTAATGGGCATAACACGGCTCATCTAGATCTTCCATTTTTTTTCTCATATCTTGGATCAGTGGAAGAAAATCTTAAAGTGTATGCCAATTTGTTTGGCAGCGTTTGGCTTTCTTTTGAAAATTGTGATCTGGCAACTTTAGTGGAGTAGTTATGTGCTTGTGATGCTGGTATGTCAGGATGAATTCTCACAAGGTTTCCTTCCATACAGTTTACAACGTGTGAATTCTTATATGCTACAATTGTTTTTTAATCCTCTGGGCAAATCCTAGGTTCCTTTTATGGAAGGAAAGATAAAAGAATGAGTCCACATGAACGCAACTTTAATAATAATAACTTGTCCATCGTCGCTGATGAGGGACGCCAACATTATCCCATGTCATACTACACCCTTGAGTCTGGTATACGCTTGCGACTAATCAAGCCAAGCCGAGCGTGGAAAGTTCAATATCACTGGAAAACATCACCTGCAGATGATGTAACAGTTCCACCTCGAGCATGAGAGTTTAGGGCAGGGGTGATGGTTGCTGAGAACAAAGGTACCTGAATGTGTGTCAAGGTCACTATCTGTCTGGTCACTACGCCAAGGTTACTCACCATCTCAACAAAGGGAATCGGAGTTGGGGAAAGAATGTACAGGTAGGAACTGACCACTGGCGTTCCGATTTGGGAAATGGGGGGTGAGTGACAGATGGGAGGGCAGCGGAGCTTGCTGCGATAGATGAGTGACAGGGGTTCAGAGTAATTCGTTCCAATAACGACTGAATAGAGCCATCCCCCTGAGATCCATTGGTCAGCTCTGATACTGCTTGAGAGTATATAACACTAGCCAAAGTGTAGCTCAAGCAGGCTGGCATGGAGAGGGGATGAGTGAATGTAGATATGAGTCTGTTTAGGTCACCGACTTAGATAGAGGACTGATTGATAGACTGTTGTACGAATGTTGGAGATAGTACAGGATCGCTCAAACAGCATACGCCATTTTGAGTCGGGGCCAGCCGCTCAAATAGGTGTGTGTGGGAGTTTTGTATTAATAGATAATCTGAATGTGTGTTGTACGTAAGACACCTTGTGAACGAGGTATGTCCTGACGAGTTAAGCGAGTGTGTAGATCAACTAGGTGAGATCTAGATGTGTGTGTGGTATGTATAGACACCGAGGGAACGAGGTATGTTCTAGAGTTGTGAGTATACGTAGAATACATTGAATGCATTATGTCCAGAGGGGATTTAAGTGAGGAAGAGTTTTAAATAAGGTGTGTTGAGGACGCAGTTAAGGAGATGTGTGTGTGATGTGTGTACGGCAATAGAACTGGGTTCTTGATAGTTGGGAATTCCATCAATAGCTAATGCTTAAAATTTCCACTTTAGTTAATATTTATATTAACATATATATAATATAGGAATATTTAGTTAAGATGATATGTATTGTATTGTGTTTGTAATTTTACTTATCATTTTTCTGGTATGAGTATTATATAATAAATATGCCACCTGCTGTGTGTGGTCATGAATGATGTGGATGAGTGTGATAATATTTTAATTAGAATAACCCTAGGGCAAATAGTGGGATCTGCTTCAATGCTACTGGTATTCCCTGTGCTCTAGACTTTCTGATTGTGCATCTATTCTGGGCTTCCTGAAACCAACTATACATGTGGTAAAATGTACTAAGGATGGTTGTGTATTCTGCAGACAAGGACGTCATGTAAAACAAGGTGCCACAGAAAGAGCACATAAAAGCTTTGGTGCAGGCTGATTAACTTAAACTTAACTTAACGTCTTTATACTGGTTTAGAAGACTGCAGTCTGTATATAACCAGTTGCATTTATATTTCCTTGATCTAAAAGCTATACGCAATCAATCTATTCTTAAATGCATTTACTCGATTACAAAGAGACTACCTGCAGTGATGTTTCTATGCTCACATTGAAGGGAAAAATAAAAAGTGTTAGCATTGTTTTTATAAATATACATTACAATTGAATAAAGTGTTACCTCTCAGACAAGATCTGACTGACAGGCTGTATGAAATGTGGTGTGACATCCTCAAGTCCCCAGGATGGTTCAGCTAGGATCAGTGGTAGTCTCTCAACATGCAGTTCTTCAGGCATTTGTATTGTCATTGTCACTTTACAATCCTCTGCTACCTTCTGGAGTCTGACTTGTGAAAATTTTGGTTGAAAAGGGTCAAGGTCACTGCTACCTTTTGATGTGAACTTGTAAAGATGGCCATTAGTTATGCAGGTGTACCATTTGCTAGAGAAATCTGAGAAAGTTGCACAGATGGACTCTGACCTTTTCGGAGTTGAATCTAGTTTATTGCAGTCTATCAAAGAAGACTTTTCTTGTTCTGATGCTGCCTTTTCGTCACTGCAGATTTCAGAGTTTCTACTTCTCTTAACACATGATTTGCAACAAGGCATAGTAATCCTTCTTTCTAGGTCAAGGTCTAATCTAGTACCAAGAATTCTGAACTGGCATTTCTGAGTTTTTGTAAACTGGTATGTTAATGGTTGTTTCTCATTTACAAACACATAGCACATAGTTTCATTTTCCCATTTACTCATTTTTCTCAGTTTCTCCTGACCTAATAAATTTGAAGAAAGATCAATTGAGGATAATGCTGATGCTAGAGTTGAACCAACACTCACTGACGAGCTGATCTCTGTCTTATCCACTAAGATACAATCGAGCAAACTAAATGCCAAGTACATGCAAACCTCATCACAGTTCATTTTATCACAATTCACAGCGTTCAGCGTTCTTGCTTTATGATAATTTTCCAGGACAATATGAAATCGTCTGACACAGAGTGTCTTTCCAATCACCCATGGATCTAGAACCGGACATACCAGTAGAGTCCCTGGTTGACTCCGATTAACACAGCACTGACAACATAAGTGAGACTGATGGTGACTGTCCGGATTAAACCTTTTCGTGCCAGGTTTTAGATATTCATCACAGTCAAAACTATAACTCTGTCTGTCAGACTGAATGGCATCACTCTGAGATAGAATGATATTACGTAGCTGGTCTGTGCTATCTTGAAATAATGTTCCTTCTGAATACATCATGATCTGCCCCACAAGGACCTAGAATGAGAAGTTTCTAGAATTATATTATGTATATTAATAATATGACAATAATAAAAATATTAATTTTAATTTTTAATAATAATAATAATTAAAGAAATGGATAAAATTACAGTTGGCTAACCATCATGAAGAGTATTTCAATGAAATATTGTTTGCTTATGATCAGATCATCTTTAACTAAAATGGAGAAGACCATACAACACTACCTGAACTATCTCCATTTCACTTGTAACGAATATGACATGAAGATCAACACAGGCAAGACAGAGAATATGTTGATTTCACGTGGACAAGTGCAGATAAGGTTCCACATCAGTGACATTGGTATCAAACAAGTACGGGAGTTCAAATACCTAGATAGTAGTTCACTGATGACAGCAGAGTGGACAGAGGGATTGCACATAGAATTCAGAAGGCGAATAGTGTCCACTATCAAATTTTTAAACACCCTAGAGTGCTTCTTTCAACTAAGAGAAAGTTGATAAATACACTATTTATTCCTACATTGTGTTACCAATGTCAATCCTGGTCCTTACTAGCAACACACAAGAGTAAGATCCAGAGTTGTGAGATGTGTTGTGTGAGAAGTGCAGCCGGAAAGACAATCCATGACTGAATCCACAACACCACGCTGAGTGGGGACAACCCCAGTTGGTGCCCACATTGACTCTCAACAAATCAAGTGGTTTGGTCATTTAATTCAAATGCATTATGACCAGCCTGCCTCAAGATCATATCATATGCAGGTCTCCAGTCCACAAGCTAGAGGCAAACCTCGATGTCAATAGGTCCAGGGTGTCTCTGACACTCTCAGAATGTTTAGCCTAATGGCAGCACAAGCCTCCCACATGGCAATAGCAAAAAATGTGCGCTTCCCACCTCTATGTGATGCTGTATGGTAAGGGCAGTACGACAAAAGAAGAAAGAAGAAGAAACAAGTAATGCCATTTTATAACATTCTGTGCTAATTAAATTAGAAAAGTTTTGAGATGAGGAATGCTAGAAAATAATTACAAGTAGACAAAATTGATTGAAAAATGTAGGTACAAAAAGGCAAGATACCAGACAGTTTAATAACAGAGGTGAGGTTTGGTGGACAGTCAACAATACAATTTACAATGAACATCAAAGACTGAAAGACTTAAAACGGCATCTCATTTAGAAGTCAGAAAGGCATATAAAGATTGTATAAAAAAGACTCCAGAAATAAATTGGTTAACTGACAAAACAAAGTGTTTCTTATACTTTTTAAAAATTGTTCTTTATAATCTTATGTAACATTTAGCAATTGGATACAACTTTTTATAATGCAGATATCGAGGGCTTGAAGGATGTTGTCCTGGCTCACTGAACAAACAAAATAGCACAATCACCAGGTATCATGCCATAGAAATGGCACCAAGTAACACAGAGATCTAAAATGAAATTGTATTAATAGTACACATCTTCACATAACTCTAGTTTTGTCCAACAGGAATTTCATATGTGGTTGTCAATACTTATAACTGCTTTATTGATTAAAAAAATTTATGGAAATACTATCAGGAGTCGAAGATGTGACACAATGAATGAGTTGACAGCAGTCTGCAACCCATAGCTGGTTGCTTTGATCAGGGTCAGTGAACCAGAGCTGACAGCAGTCTGCAACCCATAGCTGGTTGCTTGGATCAGGGTCAGTGAACCACAGCTGACAGCAGTCTGCAACCCATAGCTGGTTGCTTAGATCAGGGTCAGTGAACCAGAGCTGACCAAGCCCCTACACTGCCTCCTAGCGGCGGTTCTGGAAACAAGCTGCACTTGTGTAGTCTGGCTAAGAGAATAGGGATCACAGTGAGTAAGTAAACCTGGTACCCAAAAAATCTAGATAAATCAGATGTATCTGGCCAAAAGATGCAGATACTGCAGCCTTGCTGTGAACTACTACACAACATCTATTTCAGGGCAAAATTCTAAAAATATTGTCAGGTCATTGTCTTGTATTTGAGCAGTTTTCCAGGTATCACCCCAGCAATGATAGTAAATGTTGTGAAAGTTTGTTTTGTTCTTTTTATTATGTGTTTTTGTAATGTGTTGTTTTAGAACTCCACCAACAAAAATTATATAGCTTTTCATAAATACATCGAAACAACAGATTTTCTATTTTTAAATTTTTACAGAAAAGGTTGGTTTTTGCTAACACTTACTCATACCTTCCCGTTAGATCAAGATGCTGAGCAGCGCATGAGCTGCAGTGGTCAGCGACCCATAGCTGACTGCTAGTGTCAGGGCCAGCGAACCAGAGCTGAGCAGCGCACGAGCTGTAGTGGTCAGCGACCCATAGCTGACTGCTAGTGTCAGGGCCAGCGAACCAGAGCTGAGCAGCGCACGAGCTGCAGTGGTCAGCGACCCATAGCTGACTGCTAGTGTCAGGGCCAGTGAACCAGAGCTGAGCAGCACACGAGCTGCAGTGGTCAGCGACCCATAGCTGACTGCTAGTGTCAGGGCCAGTGAACCAGAGCTGAGCAGCGCACGAGCTGTAGTGGTCAGCGACCCATAGCTGACTGCTAGTGTCAGGGCCAGCGAACCAGAGCTGAGCAGCGCACGAGCTGCAGTGGTCAGCGACCCATAGCTGACTGCTAGCGTCAGGGCCAGCAAACCAGAGCTGTCAAGACCCTTCTTCACCTCCACGCGGTGATCCTGGATAACAGGCTGCAACAGGGCAGACTGGCTAAGGAGAAGGGATCAAAGAAGGAATGCTAACCCGGTACTCAAAAAATGCTTGCTGAAGTCGGATGTGTTGGACCGAAAGGTGCAAATAACGCAGTCAAGCTGTAAACTACAACACAACGCATTCCGTTCTCTGGACTACATTCTGCGTCCTAAGCCCTTTCAGGGTTTGGTAGCGGGAGATTGAGAACGAACGAAGTCAAGCCAAGCCAAGCCATACCTTCCCATTAGACGAGCACAGTTTCAAATGATAGGGTGATGACTCAACTTGTATCCCTGACTCTGGCAAACAGCAATTGTCAGAATCCAGAGAAGATTGTATTTTAAGAGCTTCTTCTTTCAGAGAACAAAGGTCCGCAACTTGTGGTATTCTACATCCATCAGACTGCAACAGAGTATCGTATAATAATGAATAAATATACATATATCACTAAATGACATTGAGAGAATTGTGTGGATCTACTGTTCTAGTCATGCTGGGGTTTGTGGGAATGAAAGAACTGACATCCTGACCTCAGGGGCACATGTAGTGGGGACACTGACATAGGATAGAAGTGACATTTTGAAGTTGATCAATAAACTGGTGTTGTTCGTCCATCATATGTGATGAAGGCCACTCTCTCTGTTCAGCCATGTGGACAATCTTTTCCAGATGATCTGTCCGTTGAAATAGGTGACTTGTGCGATGATTTAGATTAAAGTGAGGAAGATTTGAGCAATATGTCAATATATATTACTAAGTTATACTGTAGCATTGTGTTAGTTTTGATAGGTCATGGGACAGGCCATCAGAGCTGATTCATGCGGATCAATAGTGATAGTTGGGGTGGTATCTACATCTTGTCCCAGCACATTTGTTTTATTCAGGCTTATTGTGAGACCAAAATCTGTGCATGCCTTCACATACCTAGGGAGAAACACCATTGGATGATGTTTAAAGTACCAAATACCTAGGGAGGAACACCACTGGATGAGGTAGAGACCATTACATACCTAGGGAATATCGTAAACAAGGCAGGTGGTGCAGATGAGGATGTTAAAAGCCAGGATACAAAAGGCAAGAGTGACCTTTGTCATGCAATTGTTACAATAGTATTAATTACATGGGAGCAGAGGTTGCATAGTGGTTAGTGCGCTGGCTCGGTTCCCAGTTTGTACTAGATTTTTCTCCATGAAAACCACATGGAACTCTAAAATTATCAAAATACAAAGATAAGGGTCTTCAATTCCAATGTGAAGTTGGTTCTAATACATGGAACAGAAACAAGGTGGATGACCAAACTCAATATTAAGAGATCATAGGAAATGATCAATAAATCCATGAGAATGATTCTGGACCTGCAGGGGTTCGACAGGGTTACAAACAATCTTGGAGAGTAGGTTGCGCTGGATTGGCCACACACTGCAAAAGCTCAATGCCAGTATCACCAGGCAATCTCTGTCATAGAACATAAGGTAAAAAAGAGACAAATGAAGGCCAAAGAACACATGGAGTAGAGACCTAGAGGCAGATACAATGAAAACAGGGAGAAACAGGAAAGAACTGGACAAAATGGTAAGACTGATCTCATAGGAATGGGTTGGTTGATGGCCTAGGCACGCCAATGTGATAATGTTGAAGAAGAAGACCAAATATGCACAGGGTAGCAGACATAAATCAATAGCTGTATCATCTAACATCTCAAAAGTAGATTTTAAAAGCATATTTTTACCTGTGAATGATTGAAGGGGCAAAGTTGATCATGGTAAATGAAAATGTCAGTTGCCTTTACAGAACTCTTAACCAAATCAGTGCAGATACAGCTCTTCAAGAAAGAAACAAAAATATTTTCCTGGCATTTTCTTGATCTGCCAAACAACAACAAAAAAGCCTGTCAGAGAAAGTCTTCCTTAAAAAACATCAATAAATATAAAGCAAATAAAATGCTCATAAAAGACTATACAAGTTAAGGTCAGGCCATGACAAATCCTGATTGCCAGGTCGCCATATGTTGCTGTGGCGCCTAACATTTCAGGAACAGTATCGTATTTACTTACACAATTTCACATCGTTTATATCTCCCCTCAATTTTTCTACAAAATACATTTTCCTGCGTAGTTTCCTCTCCTTCCAAACTTTCAAACGCAGCAGTTAAGACATATTACAAATAAGGAATCGCAGAAATATGTAAACACAACTTTGAAAATAAACTTAAATTTGTACATTTAAAATTCATATTTTCCAGAACAATTTCCCTATACCCATCGACATGATGCACAACTCAACTAGGAACTTCTCATCCTGTCTGGCTCCCACATTTTTTACCTAGATCCTAAATACATATGTCACCTCTTAGACTAAGCTGCAGCCATAAAATGAGGTACACTTTTGTCTGCACGACAATCAGAAAGGACATAACAAGTCTTTTTTTTTTTTTTTTTTTTATTTGCGTTTGCCTTATTTATCTATTCCCCAAGGCGTGTGTGCGTTACACTTTGGTTTTTATTTTGCGCCTGTCGGCCCAGTGCATCCGACTTCAGCATGCATTTTATGTAAGGGTCTGCTTCCTCCTGCATTTTCTAAGGGTTTGCTTCCCCGGGGTAACGGCCGGTGCTGTGATGGGGATCGAACCCAGCACCTTCTGGTTGTGAGCCGTGCCACTTAACCACTAGGCCACGCCGTCCCCCATAACAAGTCTAAACCTAGTCTGTTTTTTATGAAGTTGCTAAACTTGATATAATCAAATATAATTTGTCTATTTTTGGGACAAGTTTTTGGGGTACTAAAAAATCACAGAAACATTTGTTCTGTTATTCCCATACCAGTTTCCCGAACAGGCAAATAACCTACATAAGAGGGGACAAACAGAATGTCTAACACATGAGAGTCGAGGTAGCGTAATAGTTGGTGCACTGCTTCGCAGCAGATTAAATTATTCTGTGAGTTGTCCCTCGTGCAAAATAATAGACTGCATATCCTCATAAGTCTGCTTTATTATGCCAGTGATATTTTGCGAGATCCCAGCTGAGTTCGGTCCCCAGCCTGTGCTGGATTTTTATGTGATGACATAACAGCTCTCGGGTTCACACAGCCCCAAAAATTGAACTGCCAGAATAATCTTGAAAAGCAAAGGAGGCCGGGCCGGCATGATGTTGACCCATAGTGTTCTGTTGGTAAAACATATATGGGCCTACCACCACATTCTCGATATGCCAGACTGGCGTGTTAACAAGATCTTTACTTATACTTTTTTAACAATTACATAACTTGGTAAAACTAAATATGAAGTAACCAAGTTACCTTCCCTGTCTTACAAGGGTACTGTGTAGATTTAGGAGTGCTGTTACCTCCCTAAAATTAAGACCATATTTTCTTACAAAGTTTTGAAAGAAAATTCTGACCTTGTCTGCTGAATCCTGCAAGTAAGAAATAGAAACTAGCAAGTAGCTGAATTGTGGTGCATGTAGTAAATTACATTTTTAGTGAATTATTAACTTTCACACAAACTTACTTTTCCATCCATGTGCCTATAAGATTAAGCATCATGGGGAGCTTAAGTTGTCTTCTTTGGGCAAAGTGTGTTGTGTTGATTGTTGTAATATTCTGTTATATGTGTAACTACTAAGCAATCTTCCTTGTGCAAAGTATCCCTATTTACTTGTTGTAAGCTCGCAGTGGTAGTTGAGCAGGTTACATTCTCATGAGATGACTAAGCTATCCTAATTTGTCTTTGATATGTATTCAGCACAAGGAGTAGTTCTCAAGGAAGTCATAGAGTTAACCATTTATCATTCTTTCAATTACTTTGCCAAATATTGATTATTTATACTTTGTCTTCATTCAGGAGGAACACCTGCTGCATGGCGCAACTCGAAAACAACATTCTTGCACAAGAAGGGAGACAAAGAGGATTTAGGAAGCTATCGTCCAATTACTCTCCTCCCGGTCACTTGTCACTTACAAGTTGTTTACAAAATGCATCCTTGGCAGAGTACGCACCACTCTCGAAGAATCACAACCAGTCAAACAGGCAGGCTTTCAGCATTTGTACAGCCCAATGGACCATATTTCAATCTGTTGCCGTCTTGTTGAGGCAGTCCTAGAGTTCCAGACGCCTTTGATATTCACCTTCATGAATTATAAAAAGGCTTTTTATTCGGTAGAACCACATTTTGTCTGTTAGAACAAGGTGTAGATCCTGGTTACATCAGAGCTCTAGCCAACAGTTATACGAACTGCACTACCACACTTTGTCCCTTCCAACGTCCAATCGTGGTACCAATTCAAAAGGGGGACCACCAGGGCAATCCTATCTCACCTAATCCCTTCTCTGGATGTTTGGAATCAGTCATTAGCCGATGCAATCGAGACACCTTTGGTATCCTTATTGACAGCAGATGCATCAATCACCTTCGATTTGCAGATGACATAGTGCCCATCACAGAATCAGCAGCAGAAGCCAACCAAATAATGCAGCTACTCAATGGAGAGGGCAAGAAAGCGGTACTAGAGATGAATGTCTCGAAGACTAAAGTGTTGCACAATCGCTTCACCACTTCTCCACCAATCTTCCTTCATGAGGTATGATTAGAGGATGTCAACTGATACATTTATCTTGGACGTCTTCTCAATATGGAGAATAACCTGGAACCTGAACTGACAAGACGTCGCCACGCGGGTTGGGCAGCATTCTCATCTATTAACACACTGCGATGTGCTACGGCGCCGAGACGTGGACACTAACATAATCCCTAGAGGACAAATTGAGAGTGACCTAGGCCTCCCTTGAGAGACACATGGTCGGAATCACTCTCCGAAAAAAAAGTATGCAAGGTCTCCACAATTTTGACATAAGACGATTGTCCCAGGTGAAGGATGCGGTAGTCTATGCAGACATGGCAAAACATAGATAGGCAAGTGAAATGTTGCGATGTTTGATGGAGCACAGCAGCAGCAGTCTGGTACCCCCCGAGGTAAGAAAAGACCATGCGGACAACCTCCAATGGGTTGGTCAGACTTCCTTGCTGTATGCTTCAACATCCGAGATACCTCTAGAGGAGCACTTACCACGCACTGGACTTCCGTGGCCCAAGACAGGGTCTGCTAGAGACAAAGTTGGGACACGCAGCTACGCTGAGGAACGGGTCATCAAGATTAATATTGATCTAGCTATTTCTAGTTTTTCAGTACAGATAACACAGGGAAGAAACAGTTTATTTGATGCCAAAAACAAAACAGTGAACACACTTGCAATCAGAACAAAACAAACACAAAAGTTACAAAAACAGAAAAATTGTTTGCAAAAATGAAATATACAATAAATTTAGATATCAGTATAATCTAGGAACAAAAATACTACAATGTATACAAATGATGTCTCTAAAATACTGAAACATATACAGATTATATTGTCATACAAATACTGAATCTCATATATAATCTCTTGCTTAGAAAAATGTGCACTTTAGATAAATATAGCCTTGTTATTTTTGTACAAATAGTTTGCTATTATCATCATGGAATTTTTAGTTTTACTTCCTCATTGACCGCCTGAGATCATTTGAAACAATTCTAATCGCTCCTTGTAGTTTTCATAAACTTAACTTAACTTCTTTATACTGGTTTAGAAGACAGCAGAGTCTGTATACAACCAGTTTCATTTACATTTCCTTGTTCTAAAAGCAATGCACATCCAATATATTCTTAAATGCATTAATTGTCCTTGCCTCCACTACTTCCTGTGGCAATGCATTACAAGCATTCACCACTCTCTGACTAAAAATCTATTTCCGAATATCTAATCTAGATCTTTCTTTAGTTAATTTGTAGCTATGCCCTCTTGTTGAATACACACAAACCTCAACTTCAGCAGAGCGATTGGAGCTGTCAGCAGCATAGTCCACACTTGAAACAGGTTCATGGATCCTTATACAACTCTTCATACAGCAGACTAAGTACACACATCCACCTTCCTGCAAATATTATAAATGCTAAACAATAACAAGAAGCAAATCCAACTTTTTCTTCTTTGTTCCCTCACAAATAATCATATATATTTCCGTCATAAACTTGGGAGCCATGTCAGACTTCTCTCGTTGCCATTTAGTTTATCCCGTAATTGGGATGATCATGTTGGACATCTGTTCCTCTCATGGAGCCGACTGCCCTGGAGAACATGTTCTACTGTTTGTTTGTTCTTCCCACATGAATACACATCTGCTTGACCGATTTTGTATTTGCTAAACAAACGATTTTTCAGTCTGCAGTGACAAAACCAAAATGTGACATATAGTGTGACAAAAAGAACTATTGTTTTAATAACAGTAGCATGTAGGTTATTATTTATTCGTTACCAAAACAAAAGATAAGATATCATGGGAACATAAAGGGACTATAAATACACTAACCTAAAGCAGAATGTGCTGATGATTATTTACTAGGGATCTGATTGAGCTAAAAAAATCTGCATGCTTCAGAATATGGATTGTAATCAAACAATCCATTAGATAATAATAATAATGTTCGCTTAGGCGTCTGATACCGATTGTGTCCGTCAGTCACATCTATGACCCACAGTTGTGGCGTAGTTCCAGACCTTGTCCAGGGCGGAGGAGGAGATTGATATTCGCTGGAGCCATACTTGCGGGGACAGCCTCTTTTGCGCCTCCAGCCGATCGGGGGAAAACTTGGCGCTGAGGAATGACTTGTGTAATATATTGTGGACCTGGATTTCCTGGTCAAGCCGTACAACATGGCCAAACAAAGAAACTGGACATCAGTCAAGTGTTTTTGAAATTGGGTGGAGGCCTGTTTTAGCAGAGATGCAGATGTATATTTTAAAAGTTACAGACAACAAACAGGGGGAGGACCTGCTATAGGTCATAGGTAAATAAGGAGCAATGCCTACAATCAAGTCAGCGGCATCTATCTATGACACTCCCTCTTTCCACTAACATAGCTCTGACAAATGGCGTAAAAAAAACATGTCCCCTGAGGTCTATGGAGATAGAATTTTAGACTATGGGTGGGGTAACCCTATAGAAACCTCTCCAGAGTAGGTCCTCCAATAGATGCCGCAGATGTTGGGCCCACTAGCGCATGGACATGTCCCAATTTCCATCAAGACCTCGCCCAGTGAACACACCCTGGTTAAACAAGGGACTCAAGAAAAAACCAGTCTGCTTTGTTAGGATGGGTGCACCACCCATCACAACAACCAGGATGCCACACATCTGCTGGCAGCATATGCAGTTAAGGGGGCAGAGTATCCACTGGCATATACAGACAATTCTGCAAATGAACGGAGCAGAGCACTCACTTGTCATAACAGTCATGTGCACTGTCAAATACAGAGATCGTAAGTCTGCAGTATATACGTGAAAACCAAAGGAAACTTACTACATTATTTTTTTCAAGAAATCATAAAAGCCAAAAATAAAGAAATCCCTCAAGTCCATTACCTGGAAATGGTGAGGGAGCTGGCATGTCTCAATGATCCCAGGAGCTAAGCCAATGGAAGCAAAAGCTTCCAGGGGGGTCATCCAAGCTTTATAGGTCATGGGGAAGGGAATATATTAAACATAGACAACTCCCCTATAGTATAATATCAATAAAGTCTGCAGAGTCTGTATACAATCAGTTTCTTCTACTCTACTTGATCTAAAAATAACTATATGCATCCAATCTATTCTTGAATGCATTAACTGACCCTGAACCAACTATTTCTTGTGGCAATGCAATCCAAGTATTCACCACTTCCTGACTAAAAAAATATTCCCTAATATCTAATCTGGACCTTTCTTCAATTAATTTGTAGCTGTGCCCTCTAGATCTTGAAGCAAATTGTATTTTGAAAAACTTGAAACTTTTTATAGTCTAATGTATTCTTTCCCTTGATTATGTTATAAACCTGAATTCAATTCGCTCAAATTCTTCTCTATTCTAGACACTGTATTTTTTTAAGAGTCTTTCCACATAACTTTTCCGGAATTCAACAATCAGTTTTGTCGTTCTTCTTTGCATTCTTTCCAACATGTTTATTTCCCGTCTACAATAAGGACTCCGTACCTGAACACAGTATTCCAATCTAGGTCTTCTTCTTCTTCTTCTGCCTTCGTTCTCAATCTTTCACTACCAAGCCCTGAACAGGGTTCTGCAAGCAGCAGGATGTAGTCCGGAGAACAGAATACGTTGTGTCGTAGTTTACAACATGACTGCAATGTGAACTTATTATCCCATAGCTGCTGAGCAAGCCTGCTCTTGGCAGCCCAATGCCATTCTTATATAGATACAGGTCTTCTTCAGTTGTTTCACTGCTTCTTACAATGTGTTGGCAATTGTCAGCAGTGCTTGTGAGAATCTTTTCATGTCCGCAAGCGCCTTGCACTCAATGAGTAAGGAGAAAGCAATGTCTGCACAAGGGCAGATGCTGGGGGTTGATACAGTTCACATGGCTATTGACTCTGGTGTGTCCTGTTCAGAACTGAAAGATGAAACTTTGATCTTTGCTATGTAGTTTAATAAATTACATCAACCACAGATTAGAAGAATAAATCTGCCGAAGACAGATGTGTCAGACTGAAAGGTGCAAATATCACAATCAAACTGTAAACAAGCTACACAATGCATTCTGTTCTCCTACTACATCCTGCTACTTGCAGAACCCTGTTCAGGGCTTGGTAGTGGGAGAATGAGAAAGAACGCAGAAGAATAAATAACGTTAACCCCAAATTAGAAGAATAAATTACATCAACCCCAAATTAGAAGAATAAATGACATCAACCCCAAATTAGAAGAATAAATGACATCAACCACAAATTAGAATTCAGGCAGACATGTACTTGCCTTGATAATGTGGGCGTTGTATACAAAGACTCTGCTATGTTTTCTTATAAGATTCGTGCTGCTTGATAGTGACAAAAGTCTGTTGTGGAATGGAAGCAACATTTGAATTCACAACAACATAATGTCCCTCAGTAATAACTGTAGCTATTTTAACAAAGTTAATCCCATCAGCAAGCTTCTTGTTTGTTTAACATCTCTCTCTCTCTCTCTCTCAATCCTTTTTTTTTGTTGACCTATTGTTTACCTGTATAATTATTCGATGTAGTCCCCATTGCATTTGATTCAAGTCTCAGTGTCTATAAAGTGCATGGATTCCTGTAGAAACAAATTACCTTGGTCTCGTGTATAACCATTTATGCACAGCCTTTAGGACCTCTTCATTGGACTAGAAAGTCTTTCCTCCCAATGCCTCCTCTAATCACCCAATAACATGGAAATCACTTGGGGCTAGGTCTGGTGAGTACTGTGGATGTGATAGACACTGAAAGTGGAGGTCCTCAATGGTTGCAGCCATTGTATGGGGTCGAGCATTCTCTTGTTGCAAAAGGACACCTTTACTCAGAAGTCCACGTTGTTTGGATTTGATTGTGGGTCCAAGATGATTTCTGAGAAGATCTGTATATGTGGCACTGGTGACAAAGTAGCAGTAGAAGTTCCTGACAGGCATCAATGCGTTGTTGGTTCAATTCTGGAGAAAGCTACCATGGCATCCACCTTACACACACTTTGTGGTACTGTAGCACATCATGACCTTTACTGATGCCTAGATGTGCAGCAATTTAATTCACAGTCAATCAGCTATTTTAGTTTACGAGGTCAATGGACTCTGGGGTCACTATTAGGTGTGCCTGACCCAGTCTATCACAGAACTCACGCCGTTTTGGAACTTCCCACTCCACTCATACACTTAGTGGACCTTCATTTGTCAATGAATTTCTATAGCTTTCAACCTTTGCTGCTCAAAATATGGATAAAATATGCACTGTCCTTACATGAGATATTTAAGTTTAATGTAAGCAACACTTCAATAACCAAGATATGCTGATGTTTCAGTAACAACTGTTACCTGAGTTTGCTATCAAGAACAAATATTCCACTGGATGCCATCTCAGTTGATGTGACAGTCCCCTACACAGAAACAGAATCAAATATTAAATTGCTATCATACGTTCTATGCCTCTTTTTCTCTTTAAATGCTATTTAAATTGCTGCAATTCTATTCCATGCTGACTTGTTCTCTCTGAACAATGAAACCATATTAACGACACTCATAAAACGTTCCATGAGGATGGAATGGACAGACCAGTACAAAGAGTACAAACCAAACATTACAGCACAGACAAACTTGGCAGACAAAGATCTTCAGACTTAGAACGGGACACTGCAGACTCAAGCCCTATCTCCACAGAATTGCTCTTGGGGACACCGCCACATGTGATTGCAGAGCACCCAAGCAGACACCAGAACATATCCTGCACGGTTGTCCAATATATGCAGACTAAAGAGGGGCAATTTGGCCAAGGAAGCGGCCAGGCTCGAAAAGCTGTGAGGGACCAGTGAAGACCTGAAATGCAGTCTCCTTCGTGAACCTCGAAGAAGAAACCATATGAGATGTTCGGAGGGTATTTTAGGAATATCAGTTGATGAACATAACATAGTTAATTTGCAATCTGCTGATGGACTGTCTTGAAAAAGAATAAGTATACAAGTTTCATGTGGTTCTTGTGGTAATGTAAAGTAAATAAAATTGAAGCCTCAACCAAAACAGCTAGAAAGGGAAGTTATGGTTATCTGAATGAAAAAAATAGTATTAACAATTGCCCCTCACAAAGATGGTGACAGCTTCAGACATGTGTATTCTTCTTCTTCTTCTTCATCGTACGCAGTCAGACATCAAACTTTATTTTTTTTTAAAAGCAGCCGTCATCCTGAGGCTGTCGACACTGCCATAGAGCTTGTCTAGTGTTGCCACTGGTGATGGCCACATCTGCTCTCTCTGATCCTTGTATGTCGGGCAGTTTTGCAGCAAATGTTCAGCGGTCATTTTCCCGGTACCACACGGGCATTCGTCAGTGCCACCTATCTTCAGTTTGTTGAATAGGTGGTACCTAAGTCTATTGTGGCCAGTGCAAAGTCTGAAGACCACGACCTGCTCTCTTCTGTTCAACTGGTAATAGGCATCAGTTTTAGTGTAGCCAGTATGTTCTGTTTCCCATTTGGTCATGTATCTTGCTCTAATAAGCCGTTTTGACTCTTTGTATGTCATACTAGTATCTGGTTGTGGTAGTCTTGCACCTTCTTTTGCCAGTCTGTCTGCCTCCTCGTTGCCTTGGATGTTGCAGTGGGATGGAACCCACTGTACCACTACCCTTTTCGGTGCAGACTGCTGGCATAGTTAACAGAGTACTGCTCTTAAATCATTAAGCTCAGTATTTTTCTGGCTTTTCAGTGCTGTGACTACGGCCAGGGCATCTGTAAGCAGGACTATATGGCTTTAATTCCTTTTACCTGTCACCATTTCTTCCACTGCTGCCCTCAGTGCCTCTGCCTCCGCTCTGAAATTACTTGTGTATTTTCCAGTAGCGAATGACAGTGTTATTTTTCTGCCATTTGGTAGGTTCAGAAATGCTCCTGCCCCTCCGTTCTGTGTCGTGTTTGTTACAGAACCGTCGGTGTATGCATGGGTCCAGTCCATGCTTGGGTAGTTTTTCTATAAGACATGTGCATTCAAGTGTCACAGCATGCAACTGTACAGTCTGATCTAAGAGCGACAAATTCTACCGCACCACGGACAGAGTTAGTGATATAGGTTCACTTCCCATAAAGTACGACATGGTTTATGAGCCGTCCCACTAACCACTTACTCCCTGCCTTCTAAATTTGAAAGAAACCTCTAAAAACAATATCCCATAAATGATCCAGGCTTAACAAAGCGAGGAATTTATTTTCAGGGGGTTTGCAAGATCTTTAAGGTACTTAATTTTCAGGAATTCAGCATTAAATTAAAAGCGGGACTAGTCTTCTTCTTGTGATCACACATGTGACGTTTACACCATCAGACCGGTTCCAGTGATGTTTACTCTGTCAGCCAAGTTCCAGCGATGTTTACACCATCAGACCGGTTCCAGTGATGTTTACTCTGTCAGCCAAGTTCCAGCGATGTTTACACCATCAGACCGGTTCCAGTGATGTTTACTCTGTCAGCCAAGTTCCAGCGATGTTTACACCATCAGACCGGTTCCAGTGATGTTTACTCTGTCAGCCAAGTTCCAGCGATGTTTACACCATCAGACCGGTTCCAGTGATGTTTACTCTGTCAGCCAAGTTCCAGCGATGTTTACACCATCAGACAGATTCCAGTGATGTTTACTCTGTCAGCCAAGTTCCAGCGATGTTTACACCATCAGACAGATTCCAGTGATGTTTACTCTGTCAGCCAAGTTCCAGCGATGTTTACACCATCAGACAGATTCCAGTGATGTTTACTCTGTCAGCCAAGTTCCAGCGATGTTTACACCATCAGACAGGTTCCAGTGATGTTTACTCTGTCAGCCAAGTTCCAGCGATGTTTACACCAACAGATAAGTTCCAGCGATGTTTACAATATCAGACAAGTTTCTGTGATATTTACACCATCAGACAAGTTCCTGTCCAATTCTCCTCTACATTCAGGTCTTGCCGGATGGATCTATTTGTTTCTTTCTTTGTCCATGGAATTTTCAGGATTCTTCTGTAGCACTGTGTTTCAAAAGTACAGATCTTTTCTCTTATTGCTTTTGTAATTGTCCATGTTTCACATCCATAAGTTGCCACAGTAAAAATGCATGTTTTTAGGATCTTTAGTTTTAGTTCTTTGTTTGTGTCATGCCATAGGTTCTGCATACTCCTTATCGTCTACATTGCCATAGTCGTCTTCTTACTTCTTTTATACAGTCTCCATTGTTGTTCAGTACTGATCCCATATATTCAAAATGTGCTACATTTTCAATCTGTTCGCCAGCTATCTCGATTTTAGGTTGAAGTTTTGTCTTATCAGTTGTCATTATCTTTGTTTTCTTTGTATTCAGGTAGAAATTCTGTAGTTCACTATGTTTCTGGACTGATGGAATTATTTGTTCTAGGCCCATGGCGCTATTCGAGTGCAATACTGTGTTGTCGACTTATCATATTTCCGGTATCTCCTTTCCTCCTATTGTGAAAGGATCGAAGTCTGTAGAAATTAGCTATGCCTCCTGATGTTTTCCGCATATACGTTGAACAAGTATGGTGAAAGAATGTAGCCCTGTCTGATCCCTTGTGTATTTCAAACCAATCTGAGGTTTCACCATGTATTCTGATGGCTGTAGAGGGTTTCTATTAATTGAACCAGATGTGTTGGGAAGTCATCTTTCATAATCTTCCACATTTGCTCATGTTTTACACAGTCAAAGGCTTTGGTGTAGTTTATAAAACAGACATACAGGTCGGTATTGAATTCTCTGCTTTTCTCGATGACGTTTCTCATGTTGAAGATATGGTCTGTCGTGCCTCTTCCTGGCCTGAACCCTGTTTATTTCAAAGTCCAATTATTTTCTATTATTTTCATATAGATACGCAATAAGATCTTGCTGCTGGTGTGGCTTATCAAGGTGATACTGCGATAGTTTGTACATACCTTTAGATTCCCTTTCTTAGGTATGGAGATGTACACAGATCATTTCCATGCTTTGGGCCACTCTGCGTTGCGCCAGATCTTATTACAGACTGCATGGTATATGCGGATGCTTGCCTCTCCCCCCGCTTGTATCATTTCAGCGGGTATATCATCACAGCCTGGGGTTTTCCCTTTTTTCAGCGCCTTAATCGCCGCTCGAATTTCGCTCAATGTGGGTTCTGGTTCTTCCTCTTCATTGTTTGTTAGCATGTCTTCATTTTTTGGGTTGTCCTCGTACATCTCTCTGCAGTATTCTACCTTTCTTTCTAGAATGTCTTTGCTTTCTGTCATTGTTGCTTCATTTCTGTCATTTATTGCCTGTAGAGATGACCGGAATTCTCCAGTCAGAGATCTAATCTCCTTGAATGCTTCACGTTCATTCCCCTGCCCCTGGAGTTCCTCTATTTTGTTACATGTTTATATTATGTGCTGTTTCCTATCTTGCCTAATCTTTCTTCTTAGCTCCACACAAATACAGTTTTGAGTTCAGTGTTGAATCATTGGGTCAGTGCATCTTCCTTAACTGACCAACAGGGAACAGTCCTGTAATGATAGTCATCATTTGGTTGGTTCTGTTCTCGTCTGACAGCCTGGATAGCTCTCTTTTTCTCAAAGTATGTGATTTCAATGTCGTCTTGTTTACCGCTTGGCACAACACTCTTACACAAGAAGAGAAACAAAGAGGACATAGGAAATTATTGTCATTTCACTCTGATACATTATAGAACAAATATTTTACTCTGACACATTACAGAACAGACATTTTACTTTGTCACTTCATAGAACAGAGATTTTACTTTAACACTTTATAGAACAGGCATTTTACTTTGTCACTTTAAAGAACAGGAATTTTCTTTTTTAAAATGCAGGTTTGTGTCTGAAGGAAATATTAAACCCGATAACCACTACTTTATTTGTCTAAAACCTAATGATTCTTTAATTAAAACTGATATTTCAAAATTCAATATTTCAGCAAAGATGTTTATTAGACAAAAAAGTTATTTAAAAAACAATCAGTTCAGTTCATCCCGTGACCTCTTGAGATCGTTCGGACACCCCTGCTGACACCTCCATAATTCTGCACCATCCATCTCTGTCTGTGGTTGCTTTTTGTGCCTCCTCGGATTTTAGATGTCCATTCATGGATGTTGTTTTCACATCGTTTTCGTCTGAATTGTACTCTGCTTTGTAGTATCGTATTTGCAAAGGTCATTGTACCTAGAGACATGGCCATACCAAGTCGGCTTTTGATCGTTGTGAGGAGGTCGTCGCAAAGTCCACTTGCATTCTGAATTCTTCATTGTATTTCATCATTTGTGATACGTTCTTTGTAGGCGATATTTAGGAGAAAAACAATGCAAAATGTTTGTAATCCATTTCCATCACTGACATAGAATTATATGATTTTTTGGGATCAAGATGCTGAGCAGCGCATGAGCTGCAGTGGTCAGCGACCCATAGCTGACTGCTAGTATCAAGGCCAGCAAACCATAGCTGCCAAGACCCTTCTACACCTCCATGCGGTGATCCTGGATAACAGGCTGCAACAGGGCAGACTGGCTAAGGAGAAGGGATCAAAGAAGGAATGCTAACGCGGTACTCAAAAAATGCTTGCTGAAGTCGGATGTGTTGGACCGAAAGGTGCAAATATCGCAGCCAAGCTGTAAACTACGACACAACGCATTCCATTCTCTGGACTACATTCTGCTACTTAAGCCCTTTCAGGGTTTGGTAGTGGAAGACTGAGAACGAACGAAGAAGAAGAAGAAGATATGATTTTTTTAAACAATAAAAATTGTGCAAGATTTTCTCACCTCATAATTAATAAGCTCCTGATTGTTCTCACAGTCAACTTCATATTCTAATGTTTCAGTAAACCATGAAATATCCATATTGTTCCGTTTTAGCCATTCCTGAAAAAATGTTAATGTTGGGCAACTGATTAGCACAGTGGTAAAATACTCGCTTTTCATGCTAAAGGTACGGGGTTCAACTCCCACTACCGGCAGCTCCAGTCAACCCAGCTGCAAATGTGTACCTGACTTACAGTTCGGGAAGGGAACATGCCCCCCTACCTCACAAGCTGAGGCTTAGTATACTGAAGTCTCTAACACTTCATTCCTGACCAGCAGTTAAGTCTGCTGAAGGACTTCCATTACCTTTAATGAGATCAAGTACAGGGAGCTTCCGTTGTCCCCTTCAACCCATTCACTATCTCTTCCCACTTCTTCCAATGCACAGACCCTCATCAAGGAGTCTTCTGCCTATACCATCCATGACCTTCCTCGCTTAATGCATCTGCCTTTGAGTGTATCCAAGTCTTGGTGCAAAGGGTGGTGTTTGTTGTTGGCAACATTGGTATACATCTTTACCTGCGATACTTGATTTCGCACCTTAATACAACTGAGCAGAGAGTGTTGCGAGTGGAGTGGCACTAGGACAGAAGCTTCAATACAGTAGCAGATCCAGCAACACTCAGAACCACAAGACCTAAATCTGTACACAGATGGCTCCGCCAGCAGAGATGCAAACAAGTGCAGTTGGAGTTTTGTTGGCTACCAAAATGGCAAGGAGGTGGTGTAGAAATCAGCTGCCTACTCCACTGTCACATCAAGTATGAGGATGGAGATTGAGGCGGTAACAGCGGCCCTGACTTGGTTGGTGGCACAACTAGTGACACACACAGTGATACTGTCAGACTCACAGGGCATGCTGCATAAGATAGAGTGGTGCATGCTAAGAAGGGAGTGGGCCTCTCTTCTGAACAACTCTGATGTACAAGGTGTCACATGGATCTACTGCCCAGGACATGCAGGCGTATGGGGCAACGAAAGAGCTGATGCAGTGGCGGGACGAGCTGTGGTGAACGAATAAGAAATCAACACCTGACTGAGACTCTGAGTATAAATACGCTTGGCTGGCTGCTTGGATGGAGAACGGAGCACTTATGGGAATGGCCTCTGTGTGATGATGTTGGTCCCTAGAATAAAAAATCAAGATCAAGTACAAATACAAAAATTATGCTTTTTGTGAAATATCCCCACGGTTCAACAAACTCCAGAAGATTAATTGTTTAAATGAAATTGTTGTTGAATGCACACAATGAGTAGGTTTACTCTTTTGTGCGCCCTGAAAAGGACATTAAGTGGCAGTTTGTGGTAGCTTTCCTCACATTTTGATGAAGGTGGACCAGGGTCCTTCAGGTAGTTGTGCTATACTTCACCTGTGTGTTGCTCACTACTACAGGGAACATGCTGATCGCTCACATTGTTAGCCAGGCTGCAATGAAAACAGCCTATTTCCAGGGAGGACTACATGGAGGTGGGGATCTTGACCAGTATATTTTGCATGACCCTGGCTAACATGTGTGATCAGTATGTTGTTCCTGAACAGGCGTTAGTCTTACAACCCATTTAAATGATAACAGGTAAAGAATTCCAATATATCACACTTTAAAAGGAAAAACATTAGAAATCTAAATATACTTTGGGATTTCACACTTTTAAACTGGAGAATAGCATGTGAATTCTTAAAAAAAAAAAAAAAAAAAAAAAAAAAAAAAAAAAAAAAGATTTCTTGGTAATACACATAGTTGGTCAGAAGTAACAATGTTTAAAAAAAAAAGAAAAAAGTTCATACAAATACAGCTGGAGATAAAAGAAAGTTTAAATGGATACTCTCAAGAAGCAACAAATACAGTCCTACTAATAAACAGGCTCTAAATTGGAACACACAATGCGAAAGAACAATTAGGTAGCTAAAGAAATCCTAGAGAAAGTACAAGAGGCTGATAAAGTAATTAGAATGTTGTGATCTCAACTGAAGTAGATGACCCAAAATAGAAACAGTTGTGGTCATGTCTCAAAGGAATAAAGCAGATGAATGAAATAGGCAAAGAAGGAAATGAACACATCTAATTTTACATTATCATTAACCAAACATTATTAACTCCATTTTTCAGCTTACAGTTTACACATATTCACAGAAATCATGGTGGGCTAGGAAATTTACCTGAAGTGGTATAGGTATAACAGCATTCTCATCTGTCAGTTTTGTATATGAACTTTTCGCCAGCACCAAAAACACAGAACATGGCTTTGATATGCCCTGTAAATGTTATTTGACAATTTTTACCAAAATGTACTAAATTAACAAAACACAGTGAGAAAATTAGAAATTAGAGCTATCTTGACTTTCTTGTATCTGAAAAATAAAAACCAAATCTGGTAATAGGTGAAACCATGCTTTGGATGGCACATACTGCATACACACACACACATACTAAATAATCAATCCAAATATTCTAAACCATCGTCTCCTACACACACAAATAAAAAGACCCCCACATGCACACATACATGATAGGATGATATGGGCGACCATTCATTTATATTCCTAGAGACTAATTGTAGCAGTACAAGCAGCACGAGTGGGAGCCACTTTAGAATTTCAAATAGTAGCTTATTAATTTGTTAGGTTTCCTCAATCCTGAAAAATAAAGCACCAAGAATAGATGAGTTTTCTATCAAACTACTCAAAACAGCAATGGAGACTTTACCAATTTTACTTTTTAAGCATGTTAATAAAATTTACAACAATGGAATATGGCCACAAGATCACACAATTTCAATAAAAATTCCTTTGCCAACAAAAATCAAATGCAATAGAATGCTGTCAATTCTGAACGATGGGCTTAAATCATGCATCTAAAATTTTATTGAAGATAATTAAGAAGACAATAGGTTGCAAGGAAGTGGTGGTGCTGAAAGATAACCAGTTTGAATGGCGCAAGGCAGAGGTGCATGGGATGCCATCGGATCATTGCAGAAAGAATGATAGAATAAGAATGACCACTATATCTGCTTTATTAACTACAAGAAAGCCTTTGATCAAGTCCAAAAGGAGCAAACTTTTTTAGATTTTGCAACAAATAGGTGATTGCATCAGAACCTATTTGAAAATCAAGAGGCAATTATTTCAATCAAAGAAGGACTAACAGATCCGGTTCCAATAAGACAGGGAGAGTATGACATGGTTGCTTGCTTTCACTGAGTCTATATAACGCTTATTCTGAGATGATGATGGAAAATGTTTTTCAGAGTTGTAATAAAGGTGTCAAAGTCAATGGTATGAAATTTTAATGGCATCAAATTTGCCAATGACCATGCTATTTTGAGAGGATCAGTAACAATGTTGCCAAAAGAGTATAATCATCAATGGCAACATAATAGAACAAGTACAGAAGTTTACATATTTTGGGCAAACCATAACAGAAGATGCTCGCAATGAGACAGAAATTAAAACAAGGATTGCACTGACAAAAAAAGGCTTCAGAGAAAAACATAAATTTCTAACCTCAAAGAATATCAGTATAGAAATCAAGCTGTTTGCCTCATGTTCAGGAGGCCGGGGTTTGAACTCGAGCTGCAACGGTCGGTCCATGGTGTCAATTTTTTCAGGAGGTCCCTGGGTTCATCGCTGGAGCTACGGAGTTCATGCTTTGTGCGATGCTCTCGACATATGGGGTACCCATCTGCCGAGAGAGACCGAGCTAAATGGGGAAAACCCGAGGCAATGAAGTCGAGCCCTCGCTTAAAGTTTTTTTGGGGTTTTTTTATTAAATATGGCCAATTGCATTGTATGGGGCTGAAACATGCAGGGGGTGTAGCAGAGAAGGATGAAAAAAGCTTGGAAGCATTTGAAATGTGGTGCTACTGTAGAATGAAAAGTTTGACAGCACAAAGATCTAATGACAATGTCCTCACCAAAGTAGGCACTCAAAGATAAATATTAAAAATGATACAGAAATGAAGATTGGGTTGGCTGGGTCACAATATGAGACATGAAAATCTTCTACAGAAAATACTAGAGGGCAAGATCTACAGAATCTACATCAAAAGACACAACGGTATTGAGTGAATGGTATTGAAAGGTATGGTGCCGGGCAAGAGAGACAGAGGCAGACCAAGAAGATGATGGCACCAAGAAGTCAAGGAATGTTTGGACATGACTTTAGAGCATGCTGCATGCCTGAGATTTGGCAAAAGATTAAGTTTCTTTCAGACGGGCTGTGATGGGAGCGACGTTCTGCAAAGGACATGCTACATTATGGTGAATATATTGTTACTGCAGTATAGTTAAAGCTGAAATAATAAAAATTAACGCGAAGTGGTGTTTTTATTTATTTTTTCTTTCTCCTCTCCTCCATGGAAAGATTATTTTTCACTCTTTTACTCCCATATCATAAAAGGAATACTGTTTCTAGAGCTTTCTTTTACTACCATATTGCAAATGGGATATTGTTTCTAGAGCTTTCTTTCAAATCATGAAGGCTGTTCAGCAGAGTTTTAGTCTATGTGAATGGTGAGGTTTGTGATGTCATGCAATGAAGAGTCTTCTACTCCAAAGGGGATGGTGCACTGTTAGTCACCTCCTACAAATCACCTCTCAGTGTGGAAGTTGTCCTATTTACACTTCTGTTACACACTCACCCCGAAACCACTCAGAAAATGTCTTATTGATATATTGTTGTTGTTGAAAGTCACTTGTATTGAGTTAATTTCAAGCTCACCACTATTGGGATCACACTGTCAATCACCTTGTTAGCAAGACTGCTGTGGCACAGCCTGTGTCTAGAAGCGCAACATGGACAAGAGATAGGGTCTTGATCAGTATGTTTCACCTGACTACAATGTTACTCTTCACTTCCGTTATTTATATATAAACTATAAATCAAATATAAAGCACAAGAAATCATCATCATTTAGCATGTCCTGTGCAGAATGTCGCTCCCATCACAGTCTGTCTGAAATAAACTCAATCTCTGTCACAATTTCCAGCGTTATGCCCAAGCATTCCTTGACATCTTGGTGCTATCGTCTTCTTGGTCTGCCTCTGCTGCCCGCCACTATACCTTCTATTACCGTTCTCTCAAGACCGTTGTGTCTTTTCATGTTTGTATTTCAAGAAATATAAATTTAATTTTAATTTAATAATGGGAACACATGTATTAAAATATAAATTCTGGCAAATCCCATTCTGGCTTCCCATTCCACAGTTATATTTACACAAAATTACTCCAAATTACAAATGTGTTGACAATAAGAGATTTGGTCTATTAGTTAAAAAATGTACCTTCTCCAGGGTGGTGAGTCTGAGACTGTTAAACACAAACACAGTTTCTGGTTCTAACTCTGAATGCCATTCAAGGTGGAAGTCCTGAACAATATAAGGTTATTACAACATACATTAATATTTGCACATAATTAATAAACACATCATACAGTAAACAGGATGTAACAGTGTCATGACATATCAGTCTTTCCTAAGCATTTTTTTACACATATAGATTATTCAGATTATTAGGTTATTTGTTCATTTATTTTTTTAATGTACAGATACATTGGCAAACCTTTATTAAAGATAATTCTAACAAGTATAAGTTACCTTCGTGTGTCACCTTTTCAATAAACATGTTACCTCTGTAAGGAACAACAAAAAACATAATTTACCATTATGAGAAATAAGTACGTCATTTAAAAAAATAAGCCACACTTATGTGAAGTTATTTCAAAGTATAGGTCACCTTCATAAAGCATTTCAATTGTTTTAATTCACCTTAATAACAAGAATTACGCATTTGTCCAACTCTACCAGAAACATCTGTGCACTCCCTACCCTGCAGAATAAAAATAGAGAGAAAAATTTCCCATGGTCACAATTCTATTTGAAATGTACAAGTACACATATTCAGAAATAAATAACTGTATGTACATTTTTGTTGTTCGTCCATCACAAGCGATAAGGACCTTTTCTTTTTTCCTTTAGCCAGTCTAGTAGTCTGTAGTTCCAGGTTGAGGATGGATGCGGAGATGGCTGACAAGTCCGATTTGGGATCTGCGTACTCACAATGTACATACATCATTATCACCATACATTTTTTTAAACTAGGAGCACGACTCAAGGCTGCAGTTAGCTTCCTTGTAGGTAGCCCGTATCAAAGCATTTATGCACTCTTGTAGAAGCATGTTGCTTTACACAATGAGGTAGCCAACCCCATGTACAGCCCTCTTTAGACACGATTGAAAACATGCAATTGAGGGCAGAGTGGTTTTATTTATTTCATCCAAAGAAGATGTACTGATATCAACAGTGTATTAAAAATACATAAATGTCATTGACACTTGTGAGATACAATGTTGGCCATAATATGTACATTTAGCATATCATGGACACTGGTCAGACACAATGTTGGCCATAATATGTACATTTAGCATTTCATGGACACTGGTCAGACACAATGTCGGTCATCATATGTACATTTAGCATATCATGGACACTGGTCAGACACAATGTTGGCCATTATATGTACATTTAGCATATCGTGGACACTGGTCAGACACAATGTTGGCCATCATATGTACATTTAGCATATCATGGACACTGGTCAGACACAATGTTGGCCATTATATGTACATTTAGCATATCGTGGACACTGGTCAGACACAATGTTAGCCATCATATGTACATTTAGCATATCATGGACACTGGTCGGACACAATGTTGGTCATAATATGTACATTTAGCATATCATGGACACTGGTCAGACACAATGTTAATAAGATGAAAGAGGCAGCGAGCCACATAATCTGGAAAGATATTGTCGGAGGAACAGATGTTGAACAAGAGTGGGAGAGTTTTTAAACAGTTCTATAAAAGCTAAAAGAGGAATGTGTTACATGTAGGGAGGTAAACCCCAAGCGTGAAAAGTGGATAACTAGATTTGTAGTTAAATGTAGAAGAGCTAACAATTAAGCATGGAAAAAAACTGTGTCAAGAAAAGAGAAGAATTCAAGGTGACTAAACACAGGTTTACAAGATGGTCAGAGGAACGGATAAAATTAGACTATAACAAGTTTTTCAAAATACAACCACCCACAAGAACAAGCATAGCTACAAATTAACTAAAGAGAGGTCCAGATTAGATATTCAAAAAAAATTTGTTAGTCAGAGAGTGATAAAAACTTGGAATGCATTGCCACAGGAGGTAGTGTAGGCAGGGACAATTAATGCATTTAAGAATAAATTGGAGGAGGCGCATAGCTTTTAGAGCAAGGTAATGTAAATGAAACTGGTTGTATACAGACTCTGCAGTCTTCTAAACCAGTATAAAGATGTTAGGTTAAGTAAGTTATAAGCATACCTAATCACTTCACTGAGAGCTGTTATAGTTCCTTTAATTGAAATTATCAATTTTCCAAGACATTCTCTGCAATTATAAACAAATGTACATTATTTATGCGATTTCTCATTGCTGTTTTGTAAGAGATAAAATTTAAGTGGTGAATATTTGATATAATTATTTCTTCTTCTTCGTACACTTTCAGGCATCAGCTTTATTGTCTCTAAAGAAAGCAGTGGTCCTCATGAGGTCATCGGTGTCTCCATAGAGCTTATCTTGGATTCAAACGGGAGATGGCCAAATGTGCCTTCTCTGTAACATGTATGTTGGACACTTCTGCAGTAGATGTTCAGCAGTCATTTTATCCGTGTCACAGACACATTGATCGGTATGCCCTATATTGCACTTCATGAATAGATGGTATTGTAGCCTGTTATGGCCTGTTTGGAGTCTCAAACCTGTCATGTAGTTGTCATCCTGGATGCTCCACTAACCACTTATTCTTGTATCTGCACCTGATAAACATCCTGGTCTCTTCATAAGTTATACTTATATTATGTTGAGACAGTGTTCTGTCTTCTCTATCCTTCTCCTTGCCAAGTTTGTTCCAATGAGAAGGAATCCACTGAATCACCACTTTCCTGAATCTGGAACATAGTTCAGAGAGTACCTCACAGAATTCTTTTATATGTGAATTTTTTCAGCTTCCAAGCACTGCCACCACAGATAGTGCATCTATGAAAAGCACCACGTGTTTCTCAGTAATATAATTAAAAAACATGCATTTTAAACAACAATTTCAAGAACAGAAGAAACCTTTGACGTACCAAGGTATTGAACACATGTCCAAACTACCCAGACAGTTGTCTCTTGACTAAATATTCTTAACTTTCCTACTACCTAGGAGGTCAAAGGAACACATCTCACTACATCATGAACTGTCTGTTACCACCTCAATCTGTCCAACGCCAGTGTTTCTGTCTCTTTTAAGGTTTCACCAGTCCATTTCTGAACATTTTCAGTATGGCGTAGCTTAGGATGATGTTTTTTTCTTATGCCACTGATTATCATGTTAGGCAACAGATTTGATCATATCACATGGTGACTGAGTGGTCTCGAGGTAAAACATCGGCCTCGAGTGCTGAGGTAGCGGGTTCAAATCACGATGGAGACCGGAATTTTTTTCACATGGACTTTCTGGTATTTCCAAGATCTGGGTAGTAGAAATCGCACGCCTGTGTGCAGTGTCGCGCACACTAAAATTCCTTGGCAGTTAGAAATCGAAAAGAGTAGGCTTAACGGCCGCTGCGTGGGAAAAATTCACAATTATGTTAAAAATCTACCTAATCTATTACGGGATCCTCGCCGGTGCTATAGAGTTTGTGCACTGTGTTGAGATTCTCCAAAAATATGGAGAAGAACAGAGCACTTATGGGTTAAACCATGTGCAATGATGTTGATTCTTCTACTAAACTAAACTAAACATAGTCGTACCATTGGATTTGCATATTTTTATAACTGACATGAGGTCTTGACATGGTCTGATATTCTATCAGATTGTACTGCTTACATTTAGTGGTACAATGGGTTCCATCCCACTGTAACATCCAAGGCAACGAGGAGGCAGACATACTGGCAAAAGAAGGTGCAAGACTACCACAAACAGATACTAGTGTGACATACGAAGAGTCAAAAAGGCTTATTAGAGCTAGATACATGACCAAATGGGAAACAGAACATACTGGCTACACAAAAAACGATGCCTATTACCAGTTGAACAGAAGAGAGCAGGTCGTGGTCTTCAGACTTCGCACTGGCCACAATAGACTGAGGTACCACCTATTCAATAAATTGAAGATAGGTGGCACTGACGAATGCACGCACGGCACCGGGAAAATGACCGCTGAACATATGCTGCAAAATTGCCCGACATACGAGGACCAGAGAAAGCAGATGTGGCCGTCACCAGTGGCAACACTAGACAAGCTCTATGGCAGTGTCGACAGCCTCAGGATGACCGCTGCTTTTTTCGAAAAAATAAAGGTTGATGTCTGACTGCGTACGATGAAGAAGTACTGCTTACATTTGTAACGCCTGGGGGAAGAACCTACCTCCTACCAGGTGCGTCAGCAGGATTGCGGTTTGCTGAAAGGCATCCTAATTTGGAGGTTTGCAGCGAAAAAATAAGCAGCCGTGGACAAAAACGGGTCGGTAGGCATGGAGGCTGTAAGGAGGCAGCCCCTCCACCATGCAAAGACACAACAGGCTAATCACCTGTTTGTCTTAAAAAACGACTACAAGTCAAAACATAGAGAAAACTGGACTGATCTCAATGGCGACGAACAGGCGAGAAATTTACGGAACATGGAATGTACGAAGTATAAACGGAAAAGAACATGAACTAATAGAGGAGATGAAGAGAGCAAAATTGACAGTCCTGGCACTTACAGAAACAAAGAGAAAGGGACAGGGCGTTCTGGACCATGACGGCAGCATGTTATACTACAGCGGAGTTCCCATGAGTGAACGAGCCAGGGCAGGGGTTGGTTGTATAGTGAATAGTAATAAAAAAGCAAACATTAAAGGATGGGAGTTCATTTCAGAATGACTGATGGTTCTAAGTCTACAAGAGGAGGATAGTCAAATGGATATCGTCACTGTGTATGCACCAAACGAAGACGAGAGCACTGACATAAAAGATGAATTTTATGAGTTCATTCAAAGGATCATTGCCATAATGAAATACTTCTCCTTGGAGACTTCAACGCAAGAGTTGGAAACGACTATTCTAGATGGGATGGAGTGATCGGTAGGTATGGAGAAGATGTCTTAAATGACAATGGAACACGACTGCTGAGATTCTGCAGAGAACAAAACCTTGTCATTACAAAAACAAGGTTTCCACACAAGCGTATCCATGCCTACACAAGATGCGAGCAGGCAAGAAATGAAAGATCCATAATTGACTATACAATAGTGAGGAAAACTGATTTCAAGTATGTAAAGGATGCTAGAGTGTTCAGAGGACCAGAGATAGGAAGTGACCACTACCTAGTTAAAATAAAGAGAGAAATTGAAAAACACTATCCAGCCAGGCAACATCCATCAGCAAGCATGAAACATAACACACAAGGAGAAAATAAAATTAAGGCTTACAAACTACGAGAGCCAGATGTTAAGAGGAGATACCAAGGGCTCATAACAATAGCAATAGAAAGGATAGATGAATCTGAAGAAGATATGGAAATGCTCTGGGTAAAATTAAAAGACATCCTCAAAGAGGCTGCAACAGAGGCATGCGGTCAAACCAAAGAAGGGTGGAAGAGAAAGAGTACACCATGGTGGACAGAAGAAGTGAAAACAATAATACGAGAAAAGAAAAAGGCATGGAAGCAATACCTAGGGGCTAGGAATACAGAAGAACAAACAAAGAAATATAAAGAATATGTAAATTTTAGAACAGAAGCAAAGAAGACTGTGCTCAAGGCCAAACAGAAATCCTGGGAAGAATTTGGAGAGAAACTGGAAAATAATGCAGGAGAAAACCAGAAACTGTTCTACAGGACCTTAACGAACATGAGGAAGGAAAAGGAATGCCCCCTGAAATTTGTTAAAGATAAACAAGGTGATTGTCCCAGAAGAGGTAATGAACAGATGGACGGAATATTTCTCAGATCTCCTTGGAGTGGAGGAAAACCAAGCTCTGAAAGTAACAGTCCCAATTCAAGAAGAGGGAGCCATGGAGGGGAACGATAATATCACAATGGAAGAACTAAAGGCAGCATTGGTGAACATTAAGATTTGTAAAGCAGCAGGACATGATGGTATAACACCAGAAATGGTTAAACACATGGAAACGGCAGGAGAGATACTATTCATAAAGATTCTCAAGGCAGCTTGGCACCACAAGAAGATACCAAGAGACTGGGAGGTTGCAATAATAATACCAATATTTAAAAAGGGTGACAATCGACAATGTGAAAATCACAGAGGTATTTCCCTACTCAGTGTCCCCGGGAAAGTCTACTCTAGGATTCTAGACCGGCGATTAAGAGGTCTAGCAGAGCCAAATATGGATGAAACTCAATGTGAATTTAGGGCAAACAGAAGTACTCAAGACCTTATCTTTACACTCAGACAGCTAAGTGAAAAGGCTCTTGAATATGATAAAGAGATGCATCTCTGCTTTTTGGATTTGGAGAAAGCATTTGATAATGTTCCTTGGGGCAAACTCTGGGAGTGCCTGACAAGGAAGACCATCCCAGGATCCCTGACCTCTGCCATACAGAGTTTCTATAAAACATGCAGAAATTATGTGCTGACATCAAATCAAAAGTCAGTAGAGTTCAAGACCACTAGTGGAGTAAGACAGGGGGACATTCTATCACCGTACCTTTTCATACTCCTCATGGATGAAGTCATCAAGGACTGCAAGGAATGGACAGTATGAAGTCGGTTACTGGAAGATGAGACCAAGTTACATATTGGAACTAGCATTTGCAGATGATGTGGTCCTGATCACGAAATCCGAAGCACATCTCCAGATTAACTTGCAGGTCTGGGATGAATAGTTGAAGAAGAGAGGAATGCACATCAGCAACTCAAAAACAAAAAACCATGGTGATCGTCAGAGATGAAAAGAGACATCAGATAACCCTAGGAAAACGAGCACTGGAGCAGGTCAGCAATTTTAAATATCTAGGAGTGGTAATAGACAGCAGGGGAGGAATCAAAGAGGAGTTAACTGCATGAAGGGCAGCAGCAGGTAGACTTTTCCATGCAATAAACAGAGGTTTCCTCAGTAAAAGAGAAATAAGCAGGAAAACAAAGATGGATGTATACCGCTCGACTTATGTGCCTGTCCTAACATATGGATGTGAGTCATGGGCAATGACTACAGCCCAAGAAAGGCAATTCCAAACTTCAGAAATGAGGTACCTAAGAAAGGCGGTTCAGGTGATGAAAAGGGACAAGATCCGTAACCAGACAATACGTAGCAATCTTGAAGTTCAACCCCTGCAGACACGAGTGGAGCAGTCCCAACTACAGTGGTTTGGCCATGTCTGTAGAATGGAAGAAGATCGGATACCAAAGCGGTCATGAGAGATAAAAAGTCAAGGACGCAGACCCCCAGGACGTCCCAAACTATATTGGGAAAACAACATACGACAGTCCCTAAGTGATAGAGGGCTCGACTGTAAAGAGGCCAGGAAAAAGACGGTAGATAGAGCAGTGTGGCGTTCTCTCTAACAAACCTCTACACCTCATGGTAGAAGAGGAGCGACTAAGTAAGTAAGTAACATTTGTAACGCAATCCCTGCATGTTATTCCAAGGATCTGTCCGAGATTTTTCATCTCAAGTTTTTGGACTCTTTGTTCCAATTCAGCATTAAATGCTCAAGTATATGATCTTCTCTATATACCTATATCATATATGTATATAGAGAAGATCAATATTCAAATTAATTTGATCTCAATTTTAAACAATATGCTCTTACCTTTCCACACTGACCTCTAAGAGGTGAAAATTATTGTTGCTTGTACAATCCTTGTTCTACTTTGGTTTCTTCTCCATCTACAGATCCCAGACATTTGAAACATGTAATTGTCTCAAGCTTTTGTAAAAGTTGTCTTTGCTTCGTTTCTTGTTATTTGTTTTTAGCCGAATCTTTCCAGTGTTGATTTCCATGTCATATTTCCTAAATGTAGTATCAATCCTACCATAACAGTGAAATCACCTGTTTGTCAGCACGCTTGATTGCAAGTATATACAAAAAATACCTCTACACCCCCAAGTGTAAAAGAGGAGTGCATAAGTCAGTGTAAGATATCAAGAGTGGCTGTGACAGTCCAGAAGTCTGTCTTGATCATGATTAGCATTACTGATTATTACTACATGTATCTTACATCGATAAAACCATCAGTGGTTTACTACGCCATGGGAAAAATAATGCTCAAGATCATACTGAACATGTAACAACCAAAAGCTGAGAAGATCAAAGTATAATCCTTATACTCATAGTTGAAGAGCAAACTGGTTTAAATTTCAGGTTTAAGTACAGATGACAAAGATATGATACAAATACATAATGTAATGCTGAGTATTATTAAAAGAAACATTACACATCGAAGCCAGGAAGTGATAGTCAAACTATATAAATCATTGGTGGGACCTAAAGTCGAGTTCTGTATTCAGATGTGGAGTGCATATACTATAGATATGATATAAAGGATACAAAGAAGAGCTACAAAAACGATCCTGGGATTCCAGAATTATAGTTAGGAGAGACTAAGAAAAACTGGTCTGCAATGTCTAGAAATCTGAAAAGAGAAGAATTCGAGGTGACTTAATATATAATAGTAATATAGTACTAATAGTATTCAGGTTTATAAATGAATCAATGGAAAGGATCAATTACTATTAGACTTTAGTTTTTCAAAGTTCAAGCGACTACCAACAAAAATAGTGGGCAAAGCTTCAAATTATTTAAAGACAGGTCCAGATTGGATATAAGAAACATTTTTTCAGTCAGGGAGTGGTGAATGCTTGGAGAATGCATTGATTGCCACACTGTGGTGGGCGTTGACCATACTCCCGCCACATGATGTGGTGGGGGCAGAGTCAGTTAAATCATAGTAAAGTAAATTTTAATTAGTAATCACTGTAACTGTAATGCATTCAAGTATAGTCATTTTTAAAGTGGAATAAACTGGTTTTATACAGACTCAGTAGAGTCTTCTAAACCAGTATAATGAAGTTGAAGTTATAAAATTCAAGATCGAAAGTGAAAGCTGCAGACTGATACTAATTAAACTAATTTATAAAATAATCATTTAAAATTATTTAATATTTCTCTATTATACTTTTACCCCTATACCTTTTTGTGAACAGCAATTTCGCTTCCTTTGCAGACAAAACCAATGGAGTTTCATTTGAACATTCGGTAGTACATGACTGCTCCATGACGTATAATTTGTGTTTTGTTTGTTTGTTTTATGTTTTGTGTCACGAAAGTGGAAAGGGTCTGTTGAAAATCCCGCTACAAAATATTCGCTTTATCGTACTCTAAGATAAAAAGGGACGCAGAGTAGTCTCTGTTTACATTCATACGATTCGTTACTATAGTACATCGCATAATTTCTTGTCCATCGTCACTTCAAAGTTTGTTTAGGTACTGGTTGTTGTTGTTGAATGCCCACAATGAGTAGGTCTACTCTTTTGTGCGCCCTGAAAAGGACGTAGAGTGGCGGCTTGTCGTAGCTTTCCTCACATCCCGAGCGTGCTGATGAAAGTTGACCGGGGTCGTCCAGGCGGTTGTGCTACTATTTTAGTTTTACTAACATGCCTGATCACGTTTAGTAGGTTGTGCTTGACCAGACGTAAGTAAGTTCTGTCGTTAGTCTTCCTCCTCTTAGGTACTGGTAGGTTAGACGGGGATCTGCAAGCAAACTCTGCTTTCTGTCTTTTCACTTTTGTGTACGGTTATATCTACTAATTACTTTACTTTTATATCTCCCATTGCTTTAACGTGTATAGCTCCTGAACCAGATGCCAACTACACTAATCTGCACCCAAGGCAGACTGTAGACATATTATTTCAACATTCTGCTCCTGCCAAAAGAGATTTTGACTAAATAAAACGATTTTAAGTCATCTTAAAAAGGCATTGTTATTTTCATTTTTAGAATGTTTGTAACACTTGTTGTATAACTTTTTTTTAAAGGGGTTAGACAAGGGTGTGTGCTCTCCGCTTCCTTGTATACACAGAACATATTTTCAAAGACATATATGACATGCCTGGATTAAATATAGGAGGAAGAAGTATCAATAATGTCAGATATGCTGACGATACAATTTTAATAGCAGAGGATCCAGTACATCCACAGAACGTAATGGATAAAATAACCAACAAAAGTCAACAATATGGGTTGGAAATCAACATGAAAAAGACTAAAGTTATGGCATGGTGTTCACTGTTTACCAAAAAGAAAGAAAGTCCAAAAACGTCCATCCACATAAATGGAAAATTTATGGAGCAAGTGTCAAGCTATGTACACCTTGGCCAACTTATTTCAGCTGATGGGAAATACGAAAGATAGATCATTAAAAGATTTGCAATGACCAAAAATAAATTTAACAGCATGAGAGATACACTTATGTCAAAAGCAGATATCTCAGATATTAAAAATTAGAATCATTAAATGCAATGTGCATTCAGTTTTATTGTATGGAGTAGAAACCTGGACCATGATAAAGAAAATGGAGAAGCGTATTGAGGCCTTTATAATGCGCGTATTCAGAAGGCTAGGACGAGTTTCTTGGAAAGACCGAAAAATCAATAATGAGGTTCTGGTACAAATCCTGTTGGAAATGACACTTCTGAAGGAAATGGAAAGCAGAAAAAAAATGTATTTTCGTCATGCCAAGCGCCATGACGGTCTGCTAAAGGTTTTTTTTGGAGGGCAGCGTAGAAGGCAAGTGAGCGAAAGGGCGGCAGAGGTACAGATGGACAGACAACAACATGATGTGGTCGGGACACAGTTTGAATGTATGTACCAGCCTGGCACGAAACAGAGACAAATGGAGAACCATTACCGTCAACCTCCATTGCTGAGATGGCATTTGACGGTGATGACGACAACGGGTTGTTTTGTTTTTTCTTCAATTGAACAAACAATACGAGAGTTAGTAGGTCTCAAACTGATATGGGAGATCAAGATGCTGAGCAGCGCATGAACTGCTGCGGTCAGCGACCCATAACTTACTGTTACCATCAGGGTGGGGCGTACTAGAGCTGCCAAGACCCTTTTACACCTCCACGAGGTGATCCTGGATAATAGGCTGTAACAAGGCAGGCTGGCTAAGGATTCTTCCCCAGTCATAGTCGTTAATACCCCACTGAATCGGTGATTTAAGTGTGTCCTTGTACCTTTTCCGCTCCCCGCTGATTGCTATCTTGCCATTTTGCAATTCACCATAGAGCAGCTCTTTTGGTAGATATTGATCTGACGTGACCAGCCCATCTCAATTGTGCTGCACATATCATGGTGTGTATACTGGACATGCCCGATCGCGCTAACACATCTGTATTTGATACCATGTCCTGCCATCTAATCCTCAGTAGTACCCACATACATTACACGTGGAAGTGGTTTAATTTACCGACAGGACGACTAACGACGATCAAAGTCTCACATGCACAGGTAGGTAGAACAACCGCAGCGTAGACTTTCTTTTTTATTTGAGTCTGATCCCTCGTCTATCCCACATCTTACTATGAAGTCTACCAAATGCCGCACTTGGTCTGGCTATTCTTTTATTCGCATCATTTTTGTGAATAACCTAAGATAGAGTACTGCCACGGGACGTAAATCTGTTAACATTCTTTAAGCAGTAGCAGTGAACGGACCGTGAAAGACGGTTCTGAACATACCATATCTGAAGCCGGCTGATGTAAAACCTCTGTTTTTGTGATAGCGATGTTGAGGCCAGAATTTTTGCAAAGCTGTGGCGAACAGATCCGTGCTTTCTTGCATGTCAATTTGTATTAGAGACACAGTCATCCGCATAAAGTAAATCGCGTATCGTTACCTTGTAAATCTTTGATTTTGGTCTTAAATCTTCTATTAGAGGTTTCAAGGCCACGTGCAAGAGGTCGACCCTGGCGACAATGGATAGAAGGGATCAAAGAAACACTCCAAAAGTTCGACATTTCTGCAACACAGGTCTTCCACTTAGCGCAAGCCAGAAGTCTGCGCATACCTCCACTACGCGACGCTGCAAGACAAGAACTAGGAAATAATAATAAGAAGAAGAAGAAGAAGAAGAAGGGCTGATCTCAGCGGATTATAGGACTGGAACAGTTAAATGGTTATGGAATCGCATCATCGCAGTTGACTGTGACAAAGAGCAGGAGCCGATCACAAGGAAAAAATCTAAGATACAAATGATAGGTCAGGTCAGATCAGGTCATCCCGTAACCGATGAGGTCGTTGTGGTACACATGAAGACATCCCCACAACTCCACGCCATCCCTCTCTGTCAGATGCCGCTGCCTGTGACTCTTCTGGTCGGAGACCGGTCCATTCTTTTATGTTGTCCTCCCATCTCTTTTTGGGCCGGCCTCTTCGTCGTCTGCCCTGCACCTTCCCGTGGAGGATTGTGTTTGCAAGACCATTTGATCTCGATATGTGACCGTACCATGTGAGTTTCCTTCTTTTGACAGTTGCCAAGAGATCTTCGAAAGGCCCTATTGCCGTTGTAATTCTATTTCGGATTTCCTCGTTTGTAACTCGATCCGTGTACGTGACGTTTAAAAGTTTTCGGAAACATCTCATCTCCAAGGCCTGTATCCTGCGTTGAAGGTCAGCTGTAACTGTCCATGTCTCACACACATAGAGAAATATTGACAGGACCAGTGTACGCATTAATCTGATTTTCGTGCGTAGTGCTAACCGTTTATCTTGCCAGATGTTGTTAAGCCGTGCAAGCGCCGCTATTGTCTGTGCTATTCTGGCCAATACTTCACAAATGATAAGGCTAGTAGATACAAGGCAAAGGGGGGCAGAACACAGCAGAAACTCGTCGTAACTATGTTATGTACTAGTGGGGCAAATCAAACAGGTGAACGATTTTACAAACTTAGGGAGCATGTTATCAACAAACGGAAGAATTACGGCAGGGATCCAATAAGATGTAATAAGGCAAATCTGACCATTTGACAATTAACTCCAATACTTAATTGCAAGCACGTTACAATAACTACCAAAAGAGCTATATACATCACGATTTTCGTCCCTAAACTATGCTATCAATGACAAAACTGGACACTTACAACAAATGAAAAACGCCTTATCGTAACAACAGAAATGAAATGCCTGCGAAAAATATTGAGCGTAACAAGAGGAGATGATCAAAACGATCTGGAGACTAGTGGGAACAACACTAGCACTGGACTACATTAAAAGACAACAACTAAAACAAGTAGATAAAACATATTTAGGTAATGGCTCAGTGGCGGCCCCAGGAGAAAAACAAGTAGATAAAACATATTTAGGTAATGACTCAGTGGCGGCCCCAGGAGAAAAACAAGTAGATAAAACATATTTAGGTAATGACTCAGTGACCGCACCGGGAGAAAAACAAGTAGATAAAACATATTTAGGTAATGGCTCAGTGGCGGCCCCAGGAGAAAAACAAGTAGATAAAACATATTTAGGTAATGACTCAGTGACCGCACCGGGAGAAAAACAAGTAGATAAAACATATTTAGGTAATGACTCAGTGACCGCACCGGGAGAAAAATAAGTAGATAAAACATATTTAGGTAATGACTCAGTGACCGCACCGGGAGAAAAACAAGTAGATAAAACATATTTAGGTAATGACTCAGTGACCGCACCGGGAGAAAAACAAGTAGATAAAACATATTTAGGTAATGACTCAGTGACCGCACCGGGAGAAAAACAAGTAGATAAAACATATTTAGGTAATCGCTAGGTGACTGCACCAGGAGAAAAACAAAACGAACCCATGTTACTAACACACGACCTTCGTCGGAGATAAGGGTTAAAAGAAAATATTTAACAAATCACAACAACAAAAACAAGACATGATGTACGACGGATGTATGATAAGTGCATGAAGACATGGTAGGGGAAAAAAGACAATAATGACAACGGAGTGACCACGATTATGTTGAGGAAACAAGACAGTCAGTAGTAGTTGTATCCTGCCACGCCTTCGTCTTTCTTATCTTCGTCTATAAAATGTCCTATTTGTTTGCGATTTATTAGTTGTTTTCGTATGGCTTTGTCCCTGACGAAGACCTTGCGGTCGAAACGTGGGTTCCGTTTTCGTTTGGCCCTGCTACGGTCATTGAGCCATTACCAATATACATCTGTATCAACGTTTGAATTTCAGTACCTCCGCAGCTTCGATTTATGTATTGTTACCAAAACAGCAATAATAATCCAGGTCTACGCTGCTTGTAAAGATGATGCTTGTAAAGATGATGCTTGTAAAGATGATGCTTGTAAAGATGATGCTTGTAAAGATGATGCTTGTAAAGATGGTAGTAACGATGAAGACATGAGATACTCTCCGAGTTTCTCTCAGCTGTTATCAATATGGTAACATTGGTCCTTATCCATGTCTGAAGGGAGGCATATTACAGTGTGTGATATGAAATGTAAAAGGAAAGAAACTGGTGTCATCAGGCGAAGAAAATGAGAAATGATTACATCAGTAATGTGGTGAAAACAAATAAATGACTACGTACTCTCATCAGAACAAATTGCAACACACCTACGAATCACCTGGATGGTAGAAAGACATGAGATAATCATTTTTTTTTTCAAAAGGTCGGAAAAATAGCCAGGTGCCCAAGAGCATACTGGAAAAGTAGTCATGAATTGACGTGCATAGAACACAATTCTTTTAAAATGACTTACACAGGAAGTGTTAGACCAGAATTGGAGTTTGGCATCGTTGCTTAGATCACTGCCACAAGAACACACTTTTGTAAAATAAATAGAGCCCAGAACAAAACCACAATGATAGGCCTGCAGTAAATGGCGCATAGACGGACCATAAACGTTATACAGCAGTCGGAGAAATAAAGGGGACTCTTGAACTACCCAATGCCTCAAAGAATGGACAGCCAAGGAATGGGCACGTTTGATAGAAGTATCTTCGCATCAAACTCAAAGGAATTGATACTCAAAGACAGTGATGTCACAAATAAAGCCAAGGCGCATACAGTGAGTTAGCACTACTCTCCCCTGCGTATGTTCACTCCCAGAACTAATAAGAAAAACAGGGGTCAAATGAAAATGAGTGCAGACAGACTTGGAGGGAAGATGTATCACATTACAATACATAGACGCATATGATCCTGCAGACATGTGGATACGTGCCAATACAGATAACTCAGCTACAAATGGATCTGGGACGGAAGAGGAGAAGTGGTGATCAGACAAATAAATAGAGAGAAGGAAATCAAATCTTTAGCCACAGGCAAGTTCTCAAACAACGCAGAGCCAAAATTGAAGCTATTAAGACCGCAGCAGAAATGGCTCTAAAACACAAACCATATACATGTGATAATCGTGAAACTAACTTATGCACTCAATTGCCCCTAAAAACCCACAATAACACTGAGCTGAACCAATTTGAGGACACCCTTGGTGAAATGTCTAATGGGTTCCAGAAAGCAGTGATACTGTGGGTACCCATCGCACTGTAACATCAAAGGAAACGAGGAGGCCAACAGTATATCCAAAGAAGGAGCGAAACTGATACAGGAAGAATACCTGGTCAACTACGAAGAAGCAAATGACATAATAAAAGGGCAATACTATGTAAAGTTACAGGAAGAATACCTCAAATATTACGCAGAGGACGGATATTACTAACTGTCAAAAAAAGTTATATACATCTCCAAAACTGGTCACAACACAATGAGACATCATATGTACACATAATTCAAGAAAGGTACAACTAGCCTGTTACTGCTGCCTGGCAAACATGACAGCAACACACGTACTTCACGAATGTCCCCATCACACATATCTGAGGAGAAGAACTTGGTCCACGCCGACTCAGATGAGAAACTGTCCGGCGTTACAGAGACCCTGCAAAATACAACATAAATTATTGAAGAATCTGGAGTCCCAGTCTAAATGAAAATGATCGCAGAAGGACACAGTGAGAACTACTGCTTGTGTCGAATGCACTTTATTCTTAATGATGGTTTGTTCTCTTCTACCTCTTGAGATTAAAATGATATGTATGTACTTGCAATCGATTATGCAGACAAACATGGGATATACATCAAGTCAATGTACGACAGTTTCATGATCTTATGAGAACGCAACGCAATGCCAAATGGATAGATGACATAGCAGACATCATACACGGGGAAATTGCACCCGACACAACATACATAGCTGAAGATAAGCAACTTAACTCCAGACAACAGTTAATTAACGGAATCAAGTAATTACTTTTCTATAGAAAATAGTCATCATTTGTAATAACGGGACAGGAAGTAGATGTCCCGCCAACTTTTTAAGTTCGATCATTCTGAACTGGCAGCTGTGCACCAATTCACATACCTGGATCCCTCAACAACAAGCTCTCTCTAGACCAAGAAATAGACAGTCGCATTGGCAAAGCTGCTGCTACATTTGCTCACCTCACAATATTGGTTTGAGAAAACCAGAAACGGACAATTAAAACCAAGGTCATGGTGTACAATGCATGTATCGTCATCACACTCCTATATGGCAGCGAGACTTGGACAACCTATGTCAAGCAAGAGCACAGTCTTAACACCTTTTATTTACGGCGCCTGTGATGTTCTTGGGATTACATGGAGGGGCAGAGTGACAAATGTAGAGATGCACTCGCATCGGTCTCCCAAGCATGTACATTCTCCTTAGGCAGCGAAGACTACGATGGCTTGGTCATGTTCATCGCTTGGAAGATGGTCGCATTCCCAAATATTTCCTATATGGATAGTTGGCAGATGACAAAAGTACAGTCGACCGATCACAGTTATAGTTCAAAGATGTGTGTAAGTGTGATATTAAGGCACTGGGCATAAGTCTGACATCCTGGGAAGACGAAGCTGCAGATCTATCCAAATAGAGATGCACCCTGAAGAGCCACCTCCCGCTTGGCGAAGATAAGCTCTTGCTTGCAACACAGAGAAGTGAAACGACAACGCCCCAAGGAAAAAGAAAAAACAAACAGCTAAGTATACTTTTTGTTTGTTTATCTACCACTCCAAATCATATCATCCTATAGTCAGTCACGACTGCAAGGGCTGCTACTACAACTAATTTGACTTGTTGTTGATGCCTCCAATGAGTAGGGTAGGTTTACTCTTTTTGTGCGTCCTGAAAAGGACGTTAAGTGGCGGGTTGTCGTAGCTCTCCTAACACCACGAGCGTGCTGATGAAGGTGGACTGGGGTCCTCCTGGCGGTTGTGTTATGTTTGGCTTTATCTGCGGGTCGCTCACTACTACGGGGATCACGTCGAACCTCCCCTTGTTAGCCAGACTGTTGTCCTCGACAACAGCCCGTTTCCAGGACGACCAACGATGGTGGTCAGGTGAGGGTCTTGGCCAGTATATTTCTCCGGACCCTGGCTAATATTGTCTGATCAGTATGTTTTGCCAGACCAGACGTTAGCACCATCGTCCCAACTTGACTTAAAGTGATGAATTTTTTCAATTATATCAGGCAGGCTGCAACAATTTTGCGGCGTGGGTCGACTTTTTAGTTTACCAATGTGCAAGTTCACTTCCTTGGTGATGGTTTATAAAATGGCGGCGCTTTGTTGTGTCTAATCACAGCAAACACACCATAATTGCCATATAGTTTTGTTGTATCTACTTTCTATCAATTTTTCTAACAGAACTTTCTGACGGTAGGGCAGACAAACATTCATTATGACTCTTGTGCAAACTCCGACTCATAATGGTGTATTGGGCAACAGTATGAAAGTTGAAAAGGCTCGTGCTCCAGTGCCAGTGGTAACAGTAACACATGTCATTACTACTACTGATGAAGATCCAAATCTATGTCAGGTAGTTTATATATGTGACAGTTGTATTTTTAAAACTTAATTTGTAAATCTGTAACATAATATAAACCGTGTGTCCTATGTAAATTATGTATGTAATTATTCTAATCCCGGTATTCAATCAGACAAAAAGGTCTGATAACCAAATCACATCAGTTAACCAACAGTTGTTGAAATGAATTTTGATCTTTTACCTTTGAGTATAATGTTCGACAAAAGGCTTTGCACAAACAGTCTCTTCTATGGGCAAAGGAAGGATGCTTAAAGTTGTAGAGCTACACAGGACCTCACTTTTCGTGTTTACTAACATGTGTGCTACAGGCTCAACACATCAATATATTTTTAGCAACACAGTGTCTATGATGTAATTGAAGGAGATATGGTAATGCATTTTATGTAAGGATCTGCTACCTCCTGCATTTTCTAGGGTTTGCTTCCCCTGGGTAACAGTCAGTGTTGTGATTTTGGAGCAAACCTAGTACCTTTGGATTGTGAGCCATGTCACTTTACCACTAGCCCACGTCGTCTCTGTTATAAATTTGATATTGCTACTCAGCGCTGCCAAAGACGGATGTGTCAGACCGAAAGATGCAAATATCGCAGTCAAGCTGTAAACTAGTGATACAACGCATTCTGTTCTCCAAACTATATCCTGCTGCTTGCAAAGCCCTATTTAGGGATTGGTAGTAGAAGATTGAGAACTGATGCTAGAAGGAAAAAAAGAAGCTACTCAGCATTTAGTCACTCTCAGCTTTACTTCCACAGTTTTGGAGAGTGCCAGCATTTTGAAGTAGGTGTTCATGACAAGTAATTTTTGCATTTCAGCAAAGATAGTTAAATGCTGTCCTTTTTAATTTCTTATGTCAGAAAAGGATGGCATCACTAATGAAATGCTCTCTAACATGGGAGAAGTAGCAAAGAACAAATTGCTACTCATCTTTAACACAAGCTGATAACAAGGAACTTTTCTAACAGTGTGGAAGGAGGCAAGGACTATCCCCATATTTTAACATAGGAAGGATAACACGAAGCCAGGCAGTTACAGACCTATTAGTCTACTCAGCTTTGTGGGGAAATAAGTGGAACGAATAGTAAACACTAGAATAACCTGGCATGTGGAATACAAAAATGTGCTTATCCCCCAGCAAGCAAGTTTTTGTAGAAACAGATTGACCGAAGATCAGGTGACGTATATCTCGCAAGAGATAGAAGATGCATTTCAAGAAAAAAAGAAAACACTGGCAGTTTGGATAGATCTAGAAAAACATGTAAGAGTGAGTTAAAACACAAACTACTGCAAATGAGTGTAACCAATAACATGTACAAATTGATCAACGATTACCTAGATAACAGGATAGCAAGAGTGTAACTCCAAGGACACCTCAGCAAAAAGATGAAAATGGAACAAGGAGTTCCGCAAGGTGGAATACTCTCACCCATGCTGTTTCTCATATACGTCAATGATATAATCACAGAAATCCCTAAAAGAGTACAATACCATAATCTCGACTTCAATTCGACAGGTATGCGAGTTAGTCAACAACGTCCTGAATGCAGTCCGATCTTATGTTGTGGCATACCATTTCGGATCCATCTCAGACCATTGTTCCTAGTTGGCAACAGCCATGGTCTTGAGTGCTCCTCCTATCCCTCGCTTACATCTTTGTACAGTTTGGTTAACATGGCAATTAACGGAGAGACTGCGATGAAATGTCACTCCGAGGTATTTCAACATGTCACACCTGTCGAAGGTGCAACCATAAAATATGTGCCCGGGAGTTCAACCTTTACTATGGAATTATTCAAAGAGCACCACATCATGCAGGCCTTGTTTGGATTGATCTTGGAGCTTGAGTCGCTGCACCACTGTGAGATTGTTTGCAAGGTTTCCTGGATGTCTTTGACCAACTCTTGCCAGTCTGAGCCAGTCCTGTACATTAGGATGTAATCAGCAAATGTCCTGTCCCTGTGGGTTGAAAATTGGCTACTTTTACTGTGTAGATGTTGAACAGCGCAGGTGAGATTGGAGACCCTTGCGGCAGTCTTGGACATATTTGCATTGGTTCTGATGTCCAAGATCCCACGCGTAGTGCAACTGTTCTTTCTATCAGGGCAGCTGATATTCAACTAACCAGCTTCGGGTTTAAACCACACTGCTTCAGACATGCCATTAAAGTACCCAAATCGACACAGTTGTATGTGTCTTCCAGGTTGAATGCCACGGCGTCTTTTTCTTGCTTTGACTGAAAACCCTAATACACATCATATGCGAAAGTTGCAGCGTTACCACAGGTCTTCTTCACTGTTCTGTAGCTGCCCCGTGCATCGGGTAAAATGTGCTCCCGTTCTAGGGAGGATATTCTCCTGGCCACTATCCTCTCTAGGAATTTGCCATATACATTCTGTATGGTGATTATTCGATAGCTGCTGAGAAGCGTGGAGTCCTTACCAGATTTAAGCAGTGGGCACAGATAGCTATGAAGCCAGTCCTCAGGCACAGATGTCTTCTCTATAGTGTGGTTGAACTCCTTCACCATATTTCTTATCTCTGTCTCATCCATCTGCTTGATGTGGCAATATTGTACTCCATCAGGACCTGGGGCAGTGTTTTTGCTGGTATGTAGACTATTTGAAACCTCTGCCTTGGTGATAAGGTCTACATATGCCTCTTCTCTGATGGCTGCATCTAAAATGCCTTTCAGAATTTCATGACGGGCATCTTTGTTGCCTTTGTCAGTCTGGACAACATATCAACTGAAAAAACTCAGACCCTTCTCTTTGTCTTCACGAGAATTCTGTGGGGTTTTGAATGTTGGGGAAAAGCTGGCTTGTAGTCTTTCCATTCATCTCCCAATGCATGTGCCAGAACTTCTGGAAGGTATTATCATTACTCACACCTGTAATGAACTCCTTTAATGAACTACACAGTAACCTGTGAGACCAGTGCTAGAATATGGGATAGCAGCTTGGTCCACAGTAACAAAGAATAACTTCCAAAAAATTAATACAACCCAAAACTAAGGTATACGTATCATCACTGGAGCTATGAGAACAACACTAATAAATGAAACAGAGAACATCACACAAATCAAAAGTATGGAGACACGCAGAGACCAAAAATCACTCAAGCAGGGGGAGAAGTTCAAACGAATGCCAGATTACCCAATATATGACAGTATAAATCACTTGGGATGAGGGAGATTTAAGAGAAACCACTTTATATAAAAAACAAAAGAACTTGCAAGAACAGACCAAATCATAAGCCAGGCAATGCTAGAGATCTAAAACAAACATCCCAAATCTCGCCATGGAAAAAAAGCCAAGTTCTCTGAAGTGGTAGAAACCATAGAGTGAATAGAGAAAAATGGAACTCAGACAAATTTAGAAAGGAAATTGGTTACAGAAGAATATCTTAGGAGAGTATACCCACCAGAAACATGGATACATGTACATACAGATGGCTCATCTAACAAAGCCACATCCAATGGAGGTGGAGGGGTCTATTACAGACTAAGGAATGGAGAAGAAATAGCTTGAGTATTAACAACTGGAACATACTCAAATAAATTTCATGCAGAAGTGGAGGCACTGAAGGTCGCAGCTGAGATTGTAATCCAAGATAAAGATATCCACCAAGAAAACATAGTATTCCTGACTGATGACACGTCAGTATTATCAGCGCTAAAACAACACAAAGATGAAGATCTAGAGCTATGTATGTGAGAAAGTACATGACAGCAACCAATATAGCAGGAAACAGAATTAAAAAGTGAAGATGAATAGGACACACCTACAGGAAGAAGCTGGACAGTATAACCAAACATGCACTGGATTGAGACTCACAGGGAAAGAGATGAGTAGGAAGGTAAAAAAACACATGACGGCAAACAATCGAGGAGGAAGTCAGTTCAATCAGGGTCTTGTGGGCGAAACTCAAGAAGATGGCACAGAATATGAACAGATGGAGAGCATATCTTGTGACCCTCTGTTTCAATGGGAGCCAGACGGATAAATGGTGATGATGAGGGACGTCATTTATAAAATGCAAATTGAAATGAATGTCTTCTTTTTCACTCGTTCTCAATCTCTTGCTACCAATTCCCCATAAGGGCTTTGAAAGTAGCAGGATGTTGTCCGGGGAGCAGAATGCATTGTGTTGTAGTTTACAGCTTGACTGCGATGTTTGCACCTTTCGGTCCAATACATCTGACTTAACTTAACGTCTTTATACTAGTTTAGAAGACTCTACAGAGTCTAAATACAACCAGTTTCTTAGAGGGTGGTTTAACCGAAGTGCAAATCCATCTTAATAAATTCAAACACTAGAGCCAAGTAGACCCACAGCCAGTTAGGCGCCATCTATTTTGGGTACCGGATTAGCCTTCCCTTTTCGACCCCTTCTACTTAGCCAGTCTGCTTTGTTGCTGTCTGTTATCCAGGATGACCACGTGGAAGTGTAGAAGGGTTTTGGCAACTCTGGTTCGCTGGCCCTGACGCAAGCAGACAGCTATGGGTCTCTGACCACTGCAGCTCATGCGCTGCTCACCATCTTGATCCCTAATGAATGTCTCAGATACACATCATTGTTCTGGAAAATTGTTAAGGGATTTTAACTGAAAATGTTTGTGGAATATTAGACTTGTTTTTTAAATTTAAATAATGTTAGTTCTCAGCATCCTGAGTATGTGTGAAGAGAGCAATCTTTCAGGAAAAAATAACTGAAACAGAAAAGTTAGAATCTCAAGCTAATATTTTTTTTCTTTGTTTTTAGTTTTTAATCTAGCTAAAATCTGGATCTGTTAATTAATTTATTATTTAGATATAATGGATGTTTAAAAAACATTATGAATTCCCTTTTTTTACAGTTTTTTTTTCACTCATACTGTCATTTAGGTGTCTTTTTAGCTTCTTGATCAGCTCAAGTTAGGACACATTCAGAGCCCAACAAATTATATAAATAATTGGGATCAAGACGCATGAGCTGTAGTGGTCAGCGACTCATAGCTGACTGCTAGCGTCAGGGCCAGCGAACCAAAGCTGCCAAGACCCTTCTACACCTCTACGCGGTGATCCTGGATAACAGGCTGTAGCAGGGCAGACTGGCTAAGGAGAAGGGATCAAAGAGGAAATGTTAACCCGATACTAAAAAAATGCTTGCTGAAGTCGGATGTGTTGGACCGAAAGGTGCAAATTTTGCAGTCAAGCTGTAAACTACAACACAACGCATTGCCTTATCTGGACTACATTCTGCCACTTAAGCCCTTTCAGGGTTTGGTAGCGGGAGATTGAGAACGAACAAAGACAAGACAAGACATATAAATAATTATAGACAAAGGGTAATCAGTGGCAATTGTTACTGTATAAAACAATCTCATTTGTAATATAAATCTGAACAGAGCAAGAAGCCACCACAAATCAATCTGAAAAGATTGATCAAGCTTTTGACAGATAATCATTCTGTAAGTATAGCATTTATGTCTTGTATCATTTGTGTAGTGTTATTTGGCTTTGTCTCAGTTATTTAATTGTTTACAGTGTTTGAAGTAACACAATCAGAACAAAGCAAAACATTAGATTTATAATACACCATGAAATAACAACATTTATTTACTGATACTGAAAACATTTAAGAAGGACTTATATTTATTAAGCTTATAGACAGGTGGAAGAGAACTGCATTAATGTTAGCTTTTGCTCTTTTTACGTGAAGAGCGATGAAGTAAAATAACACAGAGTGAATAATTAAAGATGAAATCAGGACAACTGGTATATCATGAGGGAAACTCTAGAAAATGTCTTCAAATAGGAATGAGTGGAGAGCATCTTTTTGTAAACCAGTGCTCTAAGAGTAGTCAGAAGGATCAAGTATGATCTTTACATTGCAAAGAGTAAAGCAGCAATTCTTTGGAAAACTTATCATACAAATTAAACAGAATAGACAAGAAAGCTTACACTGGAAGATGTTAATAGAAGAGTAGGTAAAAAGTAAATGCAATGGGAAGCATACATTGGACTTTTTAACAAAAGAACAACAAATGGCAGTCAATCAATCAATCTAAGCTCATCGCTCCTCTCAGTACAAATAGCATTGACCACATCTTTCCAGCATACATGCTCCTGAGCTGCTCTTCCTGCCTTTGTCCAGGTGTAACCATTTAAATCAGTTCCCTCTCACATTTTCTTCTCTATGTATTTTTATGTCTGCCTCTCTTTTTTTTCTCTTCAGGATTTCATGTGAGAGCCTGTCTAGCTATTTTGGATGGTACTTTCCTCAGCGAATGTTCTATCCAGCCCCATTTACTTCTCTTAGTTTGTTGTTCCAGTGGTTGCTGTTGGCTCCTTTGCCACATGTCTTCATTCCTCACCATATTCTGCCACTTTATGAACACAAGTCTTCATTCCTCACCATGTCCTGCCACTTTATGAACACAAGTCTTCATACCTCACCATATTCTGCCACTTTATGAACACAAGTCTTCATACCTCACCATATTCTGCCACTTTATGAACACAAGTCTTCATTCCTCACCATATTCTGCCACTTTATGAACACAAGTTTTCATTCCTCACCATGTCCTGCCACTTTATGAACACAGGTCTTCATTCCTCACCATATTCTGCCACTTTATGAACACAAGTCTTCATCCCTCACCATGTCCTGGCACTTTATGAACACAGGTCTTCATTCCTCACCATATTCTGCCACTTTATGAACACAAGTCTTCATTCCTCACCATGTCCTGCCACTTTATGAACACATGTCTTCATTCCTCACCATATTCTGCCATTTTAAAAAGCTATTAGCCTTTGTATGCATCTCTAAACAAAAAAATGAAGTCTTTGTTGTATTTTCTTGGTCATTCTCCATGTTTTGGCTCCATACAACAAAATGGACTTGATACTGGCATTGAGTATTCTAACTTTGGTGTGAATCTTGAAGCAACTAGCAGTAACAATGTAGAAAGTCTGCTTAATCTAAATGCTGAACATGGACTAATAATAAACAATTGCTATTTTCAATACTATATCAATACGAACATCTGATTAATGTGGTGGTAGAACACTTGCTTCTCACAGAAGAAACATAGCAAACTCAACAACTGTACCTACCATCAACACTGACCACTGCCAAGTAATTATGTGATATATTAAATAAAGAAAGAAGCAACAGGAAGAGACAAAACCAACTTTAAATCATTGACTTGAAAAATATTAAGAGAAGAAACAATCAGAGATTAAATGTATAAAGCAATCACCAAGACCTACGGGTCTCAAATGCTGTCATAGCAAGGAGAGGAATTGAGGATGAGCCCTTAATTCTGTTCAAATACTCCAATCGCACGCACAACACAAAGCCTCTGACAGCAAAAGCCCAGCTCCTGGCCTAACAGGATAAGGGGCGAGGTGCAAGTCTCTGGCACCCTAAAACCAGACTGCTCAAGGTAGATGCAGCCCATAAGCCATACATGGCAATTCATATAGGAGAAGGAAAAACTCTGATTTCAAAACCACCTGCTGACTTGCAGGTAGGCTACCGACAGCCACCGAACGATTGCCTTTGTGGTGTGACATTGAGTATTGAGCATTGCACTTGGCCTGGAGGATCAGCAACCTGGGCTCTGAACTTAACTCAGACATCTGACTGACAGAAAGTATAGCTGAAGACCAAGTAATGGTTAGATGACTCGGGAGCAGAGCTGATATGTGCAGGATGTGACGATTCCTTGGGAGAGCCCAGAACCAGAGTATACTGATTAAGCTCTGCATATTTGGAGAGCCTCCTTGTATGGCGGGGAATGCCACTCCCTCCCACTCTGAGTTATAAGACCACATATCTTGCAATACTGCATGCTGAAACAGGATGGAATGTCTGAACGGAGGGATAGAGCTCTTTACTGAAACTCCACATGCTGCGAAAAGGCAGAAAGCCACAGGAAAACCCTAGGATTAAACACAATGACAAGCACAACTGACCCTTTATCAAACGAGCTCGGACATCACCTTGGTAAACAAGGTCAACGTAAAGCAGTGACACCCCAGGCTGTTGGTGAGAAGTATAGTACTGGGAAAATCAACATAATACAACTAAACATTTCAGGCATACAAAACAAGAAGGAAGAATTGCTAAAAATCCTACATGACAACAAAGTCCACATTGCTGCACTTCAGGAAACCATCCCAACAAAAAATCCAATCAACATCACTGAATACACTCAGTACCTGTGTCTGTCAGTGCAAGAACTGCCGAGGACTTATGACCCTCATAAGAAATGACATTGAAGCTGAAGTACAAAACATCTCCAACGGTACTGACATTGGCAGGCAAGAGATTCTCTGCTGGATCAATGAAAACAAATACACCATTCATAATGTTTACTGCCCCCAACATCTACAGGAAACATCTAATTTGAAGATACGACATATAAATAGAACAGTAATAGCTGGAGACTTTAACGCCCACTCACCATCATGGGGATATAAAACACACAACAGAAGCGGCAGAGAGACAGAGGACATCTGCAACTCATCCAACTTAATCCTAAAACAGAACACAAAGACAGAACCCACTCTCCTGCACAGAATCACAGGCACGACTAGCAGACCTGACCTCACCAAGACAGAACCCACTCTCCTGCACAGAATCACAGGCACGACCAGCAGACCTGACCTCACCATGGTATCAGCTGAAATTACAGATATTTGCACATACAAAGTTATGGAAGACATTGGAAGTGACCATAAACCTATACTCATCACTATAGAAAAGCAATACAAATGCAAGCAAGAGAAAAAGACGTACTGGAACTATAGAAAAAGTATAGTAACCATATTTATTTATTGCTGTCTTTATTTGTCTCACAGATTGTTATATACTTAGCAAGTAACATGTTATGCACAGGTAGTTGACTCCCCACAACTACCTTATCTAACACTTGGTGACTATAACTTGTTTGGTACATGACTGTTTATTTAGTATTCTCAGCTAACCTCTGCACCTGGTGGAATCTCTGTAGAGCAGGCTTCTCTTTACAGGAGTATTAAAATATGAGAATTATTTGATAAATTACCTTAAGCAGAATAAAAACTAAGAATTCAGGAGGGGAGGACAACTACATAGAGAGACATAAAAGGAGCTGATGAGATCTGTTGACCTTCCTGTGTTGAAGATATATAACATTGCAAGGGGAAAGTTGAGCTGAAGATGTGTCGATAAGGAGAAACAGAGAAAATGCCAGGATGTACTGATTACTGAACGACAACGACCCGGTCTTCAGCGGCGGTTACACCGTTGCGATTCCCAACTTCTCTTCCAATTGTCTCTGTATTGGGCCACGGTGAGCTAGTGGATAATGAGTTGTTTACCTGGGGCATTGTAAATGTTTTTGCGAGATGTAAGGGAGTCGGACCAACGTCCGAGGTTGTTCAAAAATGAAAATTGATAAACTGCACTAGAAATAGAAGATTGTTAAGGTTTGTGATTACCCATGCCAGTTGGTGATGATTATTACCTGTTTATGCCACAAGTGGGGCACCAAGGCAGATATAAGGACTAGAATTGTTAAGTCAGGGACAGCATTCCTGCTCATCATCATCTAGCATGTCCTTTATAGAACATCACTCCCATCACAGTCTGTCTGAAAGAAATTTGTTCCCTTGCCAAAACTCCAGCCTCCGCCACAGTCATACCCAGGCATTCCTGGATATCTTGGTCCCATCGTCTTCTTGGTCTACCCCTTCTTCTTTTGCCTGGCACGATATCTTCCATCACCGTTCTCTCGAGACCATTGTGTCTCTTGATGTAACCAAAGTATTTGCATTTTCTAGCCAAAATGGAGTTCTGCATTCCTGCTACTGAATAATATATGGAAATCCAGAGAAATAAAAATAATACCAAGTTAAGATTATTTAATTCCAATGTCGTCAGTACTCCTGTATGGAGCAGAAACTTAGAGAATGACAAAGGCAATACAGAGGAAACTCCAGTCATTCGTCAATAAATGTCTACTGAAGATAATGGATAAAGGCTGATAACACATGGTGAGGAATGACGACCTATGGGAAAGGAGCCAACATCAACCAGTGGAACAACAGATAAAATGTAGGAAATTGGCTTGGATAGGACACATACTTCATAAATCACCATCAAACATGGTCAGACAGGCCATGACATAGAATCCACTGGGGAAAAGGAAGAAAGTTTGACTAAGAAACACCTAGAGATGAGACTATGATAATGAACTTTTGTCCCTGGTCCTCGACTGGAGAAAGGCAGAAAAAGCAGTTTAAGACCAAACTTGCTGGAATTGTCTTTGCTCTGAAAGTAGTGGTAAGCATTAAAGATGGATCAAGTAATCTATGTTTTCTCATCTAGCGATGATAAAATATTTCTACTGGCATTGATTTTACAGAAGATGCTCTATGACCGACATGTTCATGCCTTAAACAGAATGGTCACTCACTATGCAAATGGTTTTGTATCCTTTTTTTAAAAAAGAACTTGGCATTTTCACTATTATTGCTGCAGTATCTTTTACAAATATATTTTCTTAGTTATACTCACTTACTTATTTACTTACTTAATTACTGAATTACTTACTTACTTGATCACTGAATTACTTACTTACTTAGTTACTCCTCTTCTACTCTGAGATGTAGATGTTTGCTAGAGAGATCACCAGACTGTTCTCGGTCTCTCAGAGACTGTCGTATTCTGTCTTCTCTGCGTTCTTTGTAACGTCATGGGGTCTCTGACTCACATGATTGTTGTGATATTCAGTCCTCTCTTATTCTACAGACATGGTTAAATCATTGCAGTTGAGACTGCTTCACTCTGGCTTGCAAAGGATGGGATTCAAGGTCTTGACATATTGTCCGGTTACACATCTTGTCCCTTCTTCTTACTAAAACCCCTTTTCTAGAGTACCTCATTTTTAAGAATTGTAGCTGGCTTTTTTGTGCTGTGGTCATTGCCCATAACTCACATTTGAATGTCAGGACAGGTACTTACTTTTCCTTTGTTTATTGCATGGAGAAATCTGTAAGTTGCTGCCTTTCAAGTAGCTAGCTTTTCAATGATGACTCCCTTATAGTTAGTTACAGCTCTAAGATATATGAAGGGGCTGGTACCAGGGTTATCTTATGTTTTTTTTTGTTTTCTTACAGCCACCATGATTTTTGTTTTGGAGCTGTGAATGGACTTTTCTCTTCTTTCAAACTTTTCTTTCCAGACTTGCAAGTTGGTCTGTAAATGTTCCTTCGACTCTGTGATCATTATCTGCAAATCCCAACTCTGATATATAAGTTGGTTTCATCTTTTATCTTTCAGTAAGCATTGCATACTTCTTTGTCCATTCCTTGTAGGCTTTGATGATGTCTCCATGTCTAACTTTGCTAGTGGTTCTGAATTCCTCTGACCTTGTTATGATGTCCGTACATAATTTCTACACGTTGTATAGAATTTCTGTATGGCACAGATCAGGAGTCCTGGAATATTTTTCCTCCCTCGTCAAGCTCTCCTAGAGCCTGCCCCAAGAAACTTTATTGAATGTTTTTGTCAGATCCACAGGTTGCAATATTAATTTAGTATTGCAGTAAGCTCTTGATGTCTATCGACTTCCATATCCACCATTTGTAATATCCATTTTCCATGATTTCACATGACATTGCCATCAACAAAGTTATCAAATATGTCATCAAATGTTTTCATATCCATTGTAATTTTTCTACCACCATTTATAAGCAGGGCTAATTTCAGATTTCAGACATAAGTGATGTATATGACAGCTTGCAGGGGTGTCTTATTGGAATGGGAAAAAAACATTTCTGTTTTTATTTTGCACCTGTCGGCCCAATGCATCCGACTTCAGCATTCATTTTATGTAAGAGTCTGCTTTCTCCTGAATTTTTCTAAGGGTTTGCTTTTCCAGAGTAACAGTCAGTGCTGTGATTGGAGAGCGAACCCAGCACATTTGGATTGTGGGCACTGTCACTTAACCACTAATCCATGCCGTCCCCTATGCCAAATTTGTTGAAACTGGGGTCACAGAAGCGGGCTAGCATGAGCAAAGTACATTTCTTTTGCAAGTACACAAGCTTGTTTATAGATATAGATAAGCACTTGATACAATTTAAGTTCTTGATTATTGAATAAATTGTCAGTTGAAAATACCAAAGCTTGTTCTTTAACAGAAGCCTAGCCAATGAAGGATCTCGCTCAGATCTTCCAAATTCTGAATATGTGTGCTGATCGTTTGGATTCCATTTCAGCATATGAACAACCATTTCTGGAAATAATTAAACTTTGTGGCTTTTCCTTTCTGATGGAAAAGTCTTCGGAGGAGCTAGTTTATAAACAACTTGTTGTGGAATCCATCTCACAACTGGGTAACATTTGCTTTCAGTTTTTAAGTACTTTGCTCACTTCATTTCAGTCATATATATATATATATATATATATATATATATATATATATATATATATATATATATATATATATATATATATATATATATAAATTGTACTTCGTTGTTAAGGATGTCAGTTACTACAACCAATAATTCACTAATACAATGATTTTTCCAATAATACATATATTTATATATATATATATACATATATATATATATATATATATATATATATATATATATATATATATATATATATAAATTATACTTTGTTGTTAAGGATTTCAGTTACTACAACCAATAATTCACTAATACAGTGATTTTTCCAATAATACATTCTCAGATTTAGGAAATTGGTAATGTGAATAATTTTGTATTATTATATTGATTTTTATTTAAATTAAAATATAACCCCCAAAAATGTTTTTGTCAATATTCTTCAGCGTACACAATGTTTCATATATGCAATAAGTTTACTTTGGCAGAATACCAGTACAAATGCTTTAATAATATTCTCCGTTTATATGGCATGTACATAAACATCAATTAAAGGTGCTCCTTATCCGTCATTTATTGATTTCTGTCATTTTTGTGTGCAAAGAGAAATACATATTTATCATCCACATAAATTATGTTAAAAACTCACAAGATATGACCACATATTGAGATCAAACGATCTTGCAAAGACAATCTTGCACAGCAGGGTGCAAGACTGATGACGAGTAGGTCATCCAAAAAAGAGGTTGGAGGACAACATAAAAGAATGGACTAATCGCTGACCAGAGGAGGCACAGGCAGTGGCTGCTGACTGAGAGGGGTGGTGTGGGGATGTCTTCATGGGTGCCCCGATGACCTGACCAGTTATGGGATGGCGAGACCTAAAATTATGTAGCTATTCTGTTATATTGTTTTAGCAAAACTTTTATCTATGTTGTTGTTGTTGAATGCCCACAATGAGTACCGGTAGTTCACTTTTTTGTGCACCCTGAAAAGGGTGTTGTGGCTGGTTGCAATAGCTTTCCTCACTTCTAGAGTGTGCTGATGAAGGTGCACCAGGGTCCTTCAGGCTGTTTTGCTAAGCTTGACTTCATCTGTGTGATGCTCACTACTATGAGGATCACATCGATTCCCACCTTGTTAGCCAGACTGCCATGAAACAGTCTGTTTCCAGAAAGAACTGCATGGAAGTGAGGTGGTATCTTGATCAGTATATTTCACCTGATTCTGACTAACATTGTCTGATCGGTATGCTTTGCTTGACCAGAAATTAGTCTCCTCTCCCCAACTGTTATTTATAATTTGATTGTAATATTTTCCATCAAACCTTTCATCTCACTGTGTAGCACATAGCTTCAACAAATGCATGTGTTGAAGTTTCTGTGGCTCAAAATTTCTACAGGATGAGGTAGCTGACCCCATGTCAAACTTTCCTTTGTCACCTCTTATGATGCTTGACAGGTTTACAGTGTTACTATTCTTTGCTTCCCTTTCAGGCCCCAGCAACACTCTGGCAATTGTGATATGTCACTCTCACTATATACCTCTTATCATTATTATCCATCCATTTTGCTCCAATAAGAACATGGGATACAGCCTGCAGCAAAAATCCTTGCAGTTAAACTACATGAAAACATTAGTGCACTCTTGCTGTTGTTGGGGCAGTGTTACATTATGAGGGTGACATCCCCATGTACAACCTTTTTTAGTCACTATTGATAACATATATTGAAAGGTAGAATGGCTCATTTTCTCTTTTTCCCAATAAGGGTTCTTGTATCTAGATTAGTGATATATCTCTCTTGATGTACCTCCATTACATATTTTTGTCTTTATCTTTCTGTCTTTCTTTGTGTGTTGACTTGTGGATCGGCTGTTTTTATTTGTCCATCTCCTTCATTGTTGTACTTTCCTTCTGTTATGTATAATATCATTGTCTCATTTGTATTTTGTATATTTCTTGCACTTGACCATCTGTTTTTTTTTTGTTTTTTTTTTGCGTTCGCCTTATTTATCTATTCCCCAAGGCGTGTGTGCGTTACACTGTGGTTTTTATTTTGCGCCTGTCGGCCCAGTGCATCCGACTTCAGCATGCATTTTATGTAAGGGTCTGCTTCCTCCTGCATTTTCTAAGGGTTTGCTTCCCCGGGGTAACGGCCGGTGCTGTGATGGGGATCGAACCCAGCACCTTCTGGTTGTGAGCCGTGCCACTTAACCACTAGGCCACGCCGTCCCCTTGACCACCTGTTTGATCTTACATATTTGTAGTGGTTGTATTTCCTCAGATAAAGTAATTGAACTTTCTCTGTGAATGCTATAAAGTTTTGACCAAAAATACTCTTCTCATTTTTTTACAAAGGTTATTTCATGAGAGTGCCCATATCAGAAGTGAGAATTCAGTTATGCAACACTATTCTCAAATTTACTACTGAAAAGAGCACGCAGGATCTGCAGAGTATGTTGCTTGAATAAGTATATTCTAAGTATTTTCTAATACTGAATTATTAAAATAAATGTTATTTCATTTACGGAGAAAGCATTAAGAACATGGCATGAAAGATATCATTCCTTTTCTTCTTATTCTTCTGCGTTCGTTCTCAATGTCCAGCTACCAAACCCTGAAGATCTTTGCAAGTAGTAGGATGTAGCCCGGAGAACAGAATGCATTGTGTTGCTAGTTTACACTTTGACTGTGAAATTTGCACCTTTCGGTCTAACACATTCGTCTTCGGCAGAATTTTTCCTATATGAAGACATCTTTTGCTACAACAATGACAATTAAATTCTTTAAAACTCTAATAGTAGTCAAATTTGTAAAGTGGATAGGAAAGGAACTGGTCTCATCATCTCAGAAAAATGCTGTGAAAACTATTACAGTGGTCAATAACACTTTCTCCCTGGTTGTAGTTGCTGATGGGGACTACCTCTACCACTGTTTTAAGCGTAAGACTTTGCGAGGACAGTAGAATTAGCAACATTGAAATTATAAGTGAAACTCCCTCGGTTTTCACAATCCCAATGTTCCGGGTTCAATTCCCACTTGTGTCCAGTTTGGCAGACACTGGGTTTTTTCTCACGCGAATGCTCCTCCAAGTACGGAAAGTAATGGCAACCTACCGTACTGTACACTTGCCAAGAAACTTATAACAGCCAAATAGGTGGTGGTTGTAAGAAGCTAGGGTCTGTAAAAGGACATGCGACTTACTATCATTTAAATAATGGGGAAAAATATGTCAGGAAGACAAATGATATTGGTGAAATAAAACGGGAAGAAAAAATATTTTCAACGATAAAAAGTACCACTTTAAACTTTATATGATGAAAATAAACAATAAATAATGATTCACAACACTGTCAAGGGCGGAATAAACATCATGATAATTGTGATTATGATGGGAAAAGAGGTACAATGTTTTCATTCCGATGCAATCATTTGATGTCTCATCGTTTTCAGGAGTATCCATAACAAAGATGTTTGTGCATCAGCTTTTGTAGGCGTGACTAATAAATTTATGTTGCTTATTTGTTAGGAACTTGCCATATGACATATGCTTTGCAATCTGTCTCTCTCTTTCTCTCTATCTCTCTCTCTCTCTCTCTCTCTCTCTTTGAAAAATTAATTGAATTAACAAATCATTTAGAACCACTTTGTTAAGCTGACATATTTATATTGCACCTCTGGCATTTTTTCTGTTTTGAGAACTTCAAAACTAGCCAAAAAAGATGACAGTTATATTTTTAAAGTCACATGCTTCATGCCAGTTTGTATAAACTTGAATTGGGTTAGAAAATAAATTATGTGACCTTACAATGGATTTATTGAACCTGGATTAGTCATTATCTAACTAACAGAACAGCAAGTACAAGAGCTAACCAGTGAAAGATAATCACAAAACAAGGTGTTTCTCACACTTATTATATATATATATAAATGATATTACAGCAAACATCTATTTTGATATTTTGTTAATGTATGATAGATCCGTAGTTGGTAAGGATATTAGTGTATTTTTTTAAATTACATATATATAATTTAGCTTTTTTGTCATTTAGTTTTGTTTCCATATCTCTCACTGTCTTTCCATCTATCTCTTGCTGTCTCTCTATCTTTCACTCTCTATTTGTGCGTATGTGTGTGTCTCACCCCTCTCACACTCTCTGTTTGTCTTCAATATAGTTACATGAATTGCGTTGCCAAATAGTTCATTCTATATCATGAATACTTGTCTTTGATCTAGAATTTAAGCCTGCCAGTTTGGAATTCAACAACATGATTATAGAGCTCAGCGATATCTCTGAAACTTTGATGAAGGTATGCAACTGAGATAGTGTTAGTATTTAAAGTATACAATTTAATTTAAGAAGTTATGTTGGACTTAGCTTAAGATCATATTTGTAATGGACTTAAAGTGATAACTTTCTTACAATGAAAGATCATGTTTTTAATGGACTTAAAGTGATAACTTTCTTACAATTAAAGATCATGTTTTTAATGGACTTAAAGTGATAACTTTCTTACAATTAAATGGTTTGGCTAGTTCTGCTGCTGTTTATATTTTCACGGAATTAAAGTAAAATGTTATGCTTATTGCAGTCTTTAGCTTTAATAAAAGATGACCTTCCAGCTAGGATGAAGGTGCTTGAAATCCTTCAAATGTTCTCAAAACGGTCTGGTATGTGTTTTTTGTTGGATATGTCTTCATACTTGTGTCTTCTCCCCCGCAAGTCTCATCTGTCATGTACATTTCACCTATCACTCACTTTTCTTAAAATTACTTGCCTTATCACTCACTTGTCTTATCACTCTTGTCTTATCATTCACTTGTCTTTTCACTCACCTGTCTTATCACTCACCTGTCTTTTCATTCACTTGTCTTATCATTCACTTGTCTTAACACTCACCTGTCTTATCACTCACCTGTCTTTTCACTCACCTGTCTTATGACTCACTTGTCTTATGACTCACTTGTCTTATCATTCACCTGTATTATCATTCACTTACAGATTATATATTAGGAAATATTTTTTTCATCAGAGAGTGGTGAATGCTTGGAATGTGTGTCATCGAAAATAGGGGGTGCAGGGTCAGTTAATGCATTCAAAAATTGATTGGGTGCACTTAGTCATTTTTAGATCAAATTGAGTAAATTGATTAGAAGAAACTCGTTGTATGTAGATTCTGCAAAGCCTTCTAAACAAGTATAAAGAAATTAAATTAAGTTATCATCTCTTCTTCCTCGCAGTTTACATTTATCTTACATTTATTTTTTATTTTTACACTCTGTACTAATACCTTTCACGGTTTTTTTCATTCGGGAGTTTTCTTATTTTTTAATTTTATTCAATCTAATTTGATTAGCAGTTACTGTTCTTAAAAATATAGAATTTTGGTAACTAGAACGTACAAAAACAAATTATATGCGAATAAATTATTAATTCTTCTTTTAGTTAGTATTTAATATATTCTTCATACAACATTTATCACTAGCAAAAAACTGTGATCAAATGCTTTCGGTGAATGGAGGAGGTCGCATTTGTTCCAGTTTGGTGGATCCAGATCCAAGCGGTCAGCTGTTATTTAGGTCTGTTGATATTCTGTGGAACCTCATGGAAAATGGTTGTGCTGCTAATCTGGCAAAACAGCTTCAAAATGTTTTTTGCATCAGGTAAAGATGTCTGCTGAATGATTGAGGTTTAGTTCTAATATTTAACACTGGCAGATGAAGAATTGCTACATATAAGAACTATGCAAACTTAATGTCTCCAATGACGCTAACAATCTTTAACTTAAAATTTAATTCAAATTTGCTGTTTTGGTTCTCATGTGAATAAAAACTGAAAGTTCCTTCAATTGTTTGTCTCATCAATAAGCTGAAAATGGCGCATTTTTGCAAATTTCACAAGTTTCGGAATGAGATTGGAGAAGAAAAAAATAATGACTTATGGGAGCTCTTCACAGAGGTTGAAAATGAAGACAAGTTTGATCCTACCATAGAAAGATAAAATGTGGAATTAAATAAGACTTTGACGGTAAGAGTGTTAAACATAATAATACTCAGAAGTTTGCACAATAATGGTGAAGGGTCTTCAGCAGTAAAATACCAACAATGTAGAGTTTTATAAATCAAATCATCATCACCCAATAACAATTGATGGAGATGGGGATGCTTTGGAAGGTAAAATAATTCTGACATGACTGACAATTTAAAATTAGTTATTTATATTATTGGGCCAATTAAAGTTCAAAATTCATTATGTCTGTCAGTGTGCAAAATAGAATAACAGTTTTAGTTAGCAAACTTCAAAACCAAGCCATGAGAGTTATACCAGGAGGCATGAAGTCAACGCCAATTGTAGAACTTGAAAAGATTACAAAACTGCAATCCATGACCGATAGAAGAGACTGCAGAGCCCAGCTGCAGTCAGAGAAACTCAGAAGACTGACTGACCATCCAATGCACCAGAGACTAAACAATTTGGGAAATGGGAAACTAAAGAGGAGAAACTTTGCAGAAATAGCCAAAGCAAAGATGCACGAAGATCCCATAAACGCACTAACAACACCAAAACCCATCACTACTGTACGAAAACCTACCTGGAGGCAGGATATATTTCCAGAGGTGGTAGAAAATATACCAGGTATTGGAAACAAAAACTGCCAGACTGAAAAAGAAAGGAGAGATACTACCCTAAGCTTCATATCGAAAAGCTACCCAAGCATGGACTGGACCCATGCATACACCGACGGTTCTGTAACAAACAATACACAGAACGGAGGGGCAGGAGCATTCCTGAACCTACCAAATGGCAAACAAATAACACTGACATTCGCTACTGGTAAGTACACAAGCAATTTCAGAGCGGAGGCAGAGGCACTGAGGGCGGCAGTGGAAGAAATGGTGACACACAATGAAAATGAAAGCCATATAGTCCTGCTTACAGATGCTCTCGCAGTAGTCACAGCGCTAAAAAGCCAGAAAAACACTGAGCTTAATGACTTAAGAGCAGCACTCTGCAAACTGTGCCAGCAGTCCGCACCAAAAAGGGTAGTGGTATAGTGGGTCCCATCACACTGCAACATCCAAGGCAACGAGGAGGCAGACAGACTGGCAAAAGAAGGTGAAAGACTACCACAAACAGATACCAGTATGACGTACGAAGAGTCAAAACGGCTTATCAAAGCCAGATACATGACCAAATGGGAAACCGAACATACTGGTTACACCAAAAACGATGCCTATTACCAGTTGAACAGAAGAGAGCAGGTCGTTGTCTTCAGACTTCGCACTGGCCACAATAGACTGACGTACCACCTATTCAACAAATTAAAGATAGGTGGTACCGACGAATGCCCGTGCGGTACCGGTAAAATGACCGCTGAACATCTGCTGCAGAACTGCCCGACATACGAGGATCAGAGAGAGCAGATGTGGCCATCACCAGTGGAACTGCAAGACAAGCTCTATGGCAGTGTCGACAGCCTCAGGATGACCGCCGCTTTTTTCGAAAAAATAATGGTTACTGTCTGACTGCGTACGAAGAAGAAGAAGAAGAATAACAGTTTTAATATTGATTTTCTTAAATTTGAATATTGATTTATTTTGGCTTTTAGAAATATGAAGACCATTCACTAATTAACACCACTTCTGTTTCCAGCAAACTGAGGGATGCTTTTGTTTATCAGCTCACTCAAGGACACAGTCACTATGACAGACAGCTGAGAAATGACCTTCTTGTTCTTGCCACTCTTATTGCCTACCATTGTCCGGATGCTCCCTTTGTAGAAACAGGCTTTGTCAAGCAACTCACCCTATTTGCTACCTTCCAAGAAGGTGAGTAAATTTTGTTGCTCACTTAACTGTGTACTTTACTTTTCACATATGCAGATATCACTTATCATTTAAACCATTTAGTAATTATATTTGACATTATTGTCTGTTCTGGATAGAGATTGACTACTGGGGAACTTAAATGTGAGACTTAACATATGTATTGCATATGCTAATGGCTCAGCTACAAATGCCACCCAGAACGGAGGAGGAGAAGGAGGAGTGGTGATCAGACAAACAAACAAAACTTGGAAAAGGTAACCAGGTCCCTAGGCACAGGCGAGTTCTCTCAAACAACTTTAGAGCTGAAATAGAAACTCTTAAGATCACAGCAGAAATGGCTTTACAACACAAAAATCATATGCATGGGAAAGTCATAATACTAATTAAGCCACAACTGCACTCAAATCACACAAGAACACAGAACTTAATGAATTGAGAGCAGCCTTGATAAAGATACAATGTGCATTTAATGAACTACTGCAATATCTTGCTTTTCCATATAATCTATGACATCTTTTGCATAAAACAACAAGAAATACAGAAGAAAATAAGACTAAGAGGGGAAGCAATAAAAAACAAGACTGCAATTCAATGTCACTTTGTTTTACATGATAAAGTTGCAGACCTCATACACAATCACTACCTAATGGCCTCATTTGACATTCATAGTAAATTGTAGTTGCCCTAATCTTTATTCCATAGTGAAGCTTCAGCAATCATTTGAGAAAAAAACTAAAACATATAAAATTTACTTACAACTATGTTCACCGGTAGATTACGATACCAAGATGGTGGAAGTGTTTACGTTCTGTCTTTTGACTTGGAGTTAAAAACATATAGAATTATAGATTTCTGTGATAGTAGTTACCAAACTTGCCCATGAAAGTGTTATAAACATCATCATTCATCTTATATTGTCATAAAATAATAAATAACCGGTTACACAACCTCTAAATTTACCGTTTTTACATGAAAGCTGAACATGCCTAAAAAACTGTTCACCAACTGCCTTGTGGGAGTAAACCCTATAAAAAAATTCGAAGCTGGTGTCCCTAAGGCAGTCTAGGGGTGGTTCCATCGATATTCTGGCAACTTCTGCGACATTGCTGACTCCAGGCTGTATCGGTTAATGCTGGTCCCCTAGATCAATTAGTTACGTGGATAGGGGGGGGGGGGGGCCTGCTGCACAGGCAACAGCTTGTTCTGCATAGAAGGATGCGTAAGCTTATGACCTGGAGAGGCCTCCCAGTTTCACCCTGCAGTGTTCAACAAGTGTATCAACAGTTAAACTGGGATGTTGGAATGTCTGTACCATGCTGACTGGACTATCTGATAACCTGCATGATATAGGTGATGCCAGAAAGACTTGTGTAATCAATAACGAACTGAAAAGACTGAATGTGGACATTGTAGCACTTCAAGAAACTTGGTTAGCAGGCGCGGGGTCAATGAGTGAGAAAGACTACGTATTCTACTGGCAAGGGAATGATCCCAACGAAAAGAGAGAGCATGGTGTAGGCTTTGCCGTTAAAAAGTCTCTAATACATATGGTTGAACCAGGTGAGAATGGCTCAGAATGCCTGCTTATGCTTTGTCTCCATACCATAGTAGGTCCCGTCACCCTTGTCAGTGTATATGCACCTACCTTGTACTCTGCACCTGAAGTCAAAGATGAATTCTATGATGATTTATCAACGATGATTAGAAGTATCCATAGTCAAGAACAGCTTATTCTGCTAGGTGATTTCAATGCTAGAGTGGGTGCTGATTACGACTCATTGTCAGTTACTCCTAGAGCTCTGTGCCTACCATGAACTTTGTGTGACCAACTCTTATTTTCAAACCAAACCCCAACATAAGGTATCGTGGGTGCACTGACGATCAAAGTATTGGCATCAGCTGGATCTAATTCTTGTCAGAAGATCTCTCCTTAAGTATGTGCTCCTGACGTGCACTTTCCATAGTGCAGACTGTGACACTGATCATTCTTTGGTTTGCTGTAAAATAAAATTGCAGCCAAAGAAGTTCCATCACACTAGAAACAAAGGCAAGCCACGCATCCACGCAAGTAGAATGTCGGACCCTGCCCTGATCAAAAGATTTCACAATGCTTTTCAGGAAACTCTCAATATCCAACATCATGACACCGCTGTTACAGAGACCTGACAGCATCTTCGAAATGTCATACACAACACTGCACTTGCTACATTTGGAAGATGAACTGTTAAATCAGATGACTGGTTTGAAGCAAAATTGGAGGATATGACACCCTTCATTGAGGCCAAGCACGCTGCTCTGATTAAATGCTAGCAGCTTCCAAATGCAGGTACTCTGTACAACTTCAAGCCCGCCAGACGCCAGGTACAACAAACAGCTCGCCGGTGTGCAAATGAGTATTGGCTACAGCTTAGTGAAAACATCCAGACTGCAACACAAACAGGGCACATAAAACAAATGTACGATGGTATAAAGAAAAATATTGACCCTGCGAGTAGGAAAATAGCACCGCTCCAATCCATTACTGGTAAGAAAATAAAAGATTAAGGAAAGCAGATGGAGCGATGGGTCAAGCACTACTGTTCTGAGCTCTACTCGAGTGTCAATATAGTAATTCCCACAGCCCTTGAAGCTGTCAAAAGTTATCCCAGTATGGATAAACTTGACATCGAACCATCTATAGAGAATCTGAATAAAGCTATTGACAGCTTGGCCCTGGACAAAGGACCAGGCAGCGACGGGATCCCACCTGATTTGATCAACTGATGTAAAGATACTTTTACAACAGCTGTATATGATATGTCAGTGCTGGAAAGAGGTCACAATACCTCAAGATATGAGAGATGCACAGATTGAAACATTATACACAAACAAAGGGAATATAAGTGGCTGTAATAGCTATCGAGGCATCTCTCTGCTTAGTGTTGTAGGCAAAGTCATTGCCAGAGCTATCTTACTACGGCTGCAGAAATTGGCTGAGCGTGTGTTTCAGGAGTCACAGTGTGGATTCAGGTCTGGAAGGTCAACATGATTTTCTCTCTTCAACAGCTTCAGGAAAAGTCTTGTGAGCAGAACCAGCGCTTTTATGTTGCCTTCATTGACCTGACAAAGGCATTTGATTTGGTTAGTAGGGATGGCCTCTTCAAAATCTGCTCTAAAATAGGATGCCCAAACAAACTTCTGCGATTAATAATATCGTTCCATGAGTGCATGACAAGAACAGTCCAATTTGATGGTATCATATCACCACCATTTGGAATTCGAAGTGGTGTTAAGCAGGGCTGTGTTCTGTGTTCGGAATCTTAATTATGAACTGGCAGCTGTGCATCAATTCACATACCTGGGATACCTAATCGGTGACAAACTCTCTCTAGACCCAGAAATAAACAATCACATTGGCAAAGCTGCTGCTGCATTTGCTCACCTCACAAAGCGTGTTTGGAAAAACCATAAACTGACAATTAAAACCAAGGCCATGGTATACAATGCATGTGTTGTAAGCACACTTCTATATGGCAGCGAAACTTGGACGACTTATGCCAAACAAGAGCACAAGCTTAACACTTCCCACCTATGGAGCCTGCGATCCATTCTTGGAATTACATGGAGGGACAGAGTGACAAATGCAGAGGTACACTCTTGCACTGGTCTTCCAAGAATGTACACTCTACATAGGCAGTGTAGGCTATGATGGCTTGGTCATGTTCGTTGAATGGAAGATGGTCGCATTCCCAAAGATATCCTCTATGGACAGTTGGCGAATGGCACGAGAACGGTCGGCTGACCACAGTTGATGTTCAAAGATGTGTGCAAGTGTGAAGACGAATCTGCAGACCGATCCAAGTTGACATATACCCTGAATGTCCACCTCCCGCTTGGTGAAGAGAAGCTCTTGTAGCACAGAGAAATGAAAAGACAACGCTGCAAGGAGAAAGACAACAAAAGCTAAGAATATATTTTGTTGTTGTTATGGTTTTTTTGTGTGCTTTTTATCCCATTCCAAGTCATATCATCCTATAGTCAGTCATGACTGAAAGGGGTTACTTGTGACTGCTGGTGTTCACCCATAGAATACTCAACATCTGTGTCCCAGGAAACTGGAATTAGACTATTCAACACTAATGAACAATGTATTCTATCCCATAGCTCAAAAATATATGTATCATCTGATATCTTGTACTTTGTTAGAATGGCATGCATGTTAAGTATCATAGTTTACCAGAAAACCTTATGGACAGAGAAACCATTCAATTTTCTCATTCAAGATCCTACCTTATCTTTGCTTATAACACTTTCTAGCTTCTTTTCAACCATATTTATCTTATATATCTAAATGCAATGTTACCCACAAAGTATCTTTCAACCTATCGTAATTAGTGGTTTTCAAGTTATTCATTTGTTAAGATAGTTTAACACTTCTGTGGTAAATTCTGTATTTTTAAAGTTAATTCAATGTGTTTGTTGCAAATTCTGTTTTCTTAAAGATAATTTTACACAGTGAGGCAAAATGTTGTATTTTTTAAAGATAGTTTAACATTTCTGTGGTCAATTTTGTATTATTAAAGGTAGTTCTGCATTTTTAAAGAAATTTTAGCACAAGGGTAGTTTTTTTTTCTTTTTAATTTAACTAAAACATTTTAATTTATGATTATTTGATGTTTGTTGTATAAAGAAGTTACAAGAATTTCAACAGTCGCAATTTTAGATAATTTCATTGTGGTTTGATTTCAGCTTTTATAAATAAATTGTAAACATGTATCCACTTTCATTTTAGTAAAATCTCACAGTGCACTAGTTCGCCACATGAAGCTGTTGACGAATCACGAGGATTTTGAGCTGAAAAAACTTCTCTTCAACATTTTGGTTGTCCTTAGCAAGAACAGAACAGTAATCTCCGTAAGTCTTTCTTTCCATGAAGTTAATTGAGGTCAAATACACCATACTTTAAGCTCTACTACCCACAAGTTTGAGAAAGCAAGGCATTGTTGAAGGGGACTTATCACTTACTTGAATCATAGAATTCAATCAGACAAGAATGCCAGGTAGCCAAAAGTTGCTTGAATCTATGATTGTCCCTCACCCTGTGGTACCATGCTAGTATAAATGCATGATGCAGATCAACTGCCATGCAGACAGTTGTAGTTGTATGGCCACCAGAAAGACACCTTCCTTGTCCATCTATCATCAATATGCAGATCACATGGCTGGTCCATCTTCTTTCTTCTTTCATCATACTGCTCTTGCCATGTGGGGTCGCAGAAAGGTGGATGCGTAGATCTATTGTTTGGGCCAAGTGAGAAGCTTGTGTGGTTGTCCCGAGTGTTTCAGGCACATCTTCTATCCATCTGCGACAAGGGCAGCACCTTGCACAAGGACCCAATACTTACATGTGATAGACTCTTGCTGCTGGTTGGTCAAAATGCATCTGAACCAAGTGGCCAAACCACTTGATTTGTTTGGCTTTAATGTAGGCATTTACTGTGTTTGTTTCAACCATCTGCCTGAACGTAGTGTTTCGGAAACGGTCTCGGATAGACTTGCCAACTGCACTTAGCACACATCGCATCTCACAGCTCTGAATCTTACTCTTGTGACATTCCAATAAGGACCACGACTGACACTGGTAACACAAAGTAGGAGTGAAAAGCGTGTTGATCAACCTCCTCTTTGTTGAAAGTTGCACTCCAGAATGTTTTAAAATCGGTGCAAGCTGGTAGTTGACATTGCTTGCCCTCTGAATACAATGTGCTATCTCTCTGTCCACTCATCCATCATTAGTGAAAACACTTCTCAGGTACTTGAACTCTCGAACCTGTTGGAGATTTTTGTGGTCACTGTGGAAGCGTTGCTGCACTTGGTTTTGGGTTATTGTCATAGATACAGTTTTTTTCTATGTTGATCTTCATGTCATTTCTTTGACAGGCGGACAAAAGGTGAGGTGATATTGTAGGTCATCCCCTTTGTAATAGAAGATACTTTGATCATCCGCAAACATGAGTTCATTTAAGGTTTCATCTTGGGGATTTAACTTACAAGCTTGCTACAGATCACTGAAAAAAAAGAGGTAATATGATGCAACTGCATTTTTGTTTTATTTCCTCATTCTCCTTCTTAACTTAACTTAACATCTTTATACTGGTTTAGAAGACTCCACAGATTCTGTATACAACCAGTTTCATTTACATTACCTTGCTCTAAAAGCTATGCGCATCCAATTTATTCTTAAATGCATTAATTGTACCTGCCTCCACTACCTCCCGTGGCAATGCATTCCAAGCATTCACCACTCTCTGACTAAAAAAATATTTCCTAATATCTAATCTGGACCTCTGTTTAGTTAATTTGTAGCTATGTCCTCTTGTTCTTGTAGGTGATTGTATTTTGAAAAACTTGTTATAGTCTAATTTATCCTTTCCGTTGATTATCTTGTAAACCTTTAGTAAGTCATCTCAAATTCTTCTCTTTTCTAGACACTGTAGGCCGGCTTTTCTGAGTCTTTCCTCATAACTGTATTTCTGGAAAACCACTATCAGTTTTGTCACTCTTCTTTGTATCCTTTCCAGCATGTTTATTCTTCTTCTTCTTCTTCTTCTGCATTCGTTCTCATTCTCCCGCTACCAAGCCCTGAACAGCACTTTGCAAGTAGCTAGATGTAGTCCGGAGAACGGAATGCGTTGTGTCGATATTTGCACCTTTCGGTTTGACACATCCGTCTTTGGCAGCCAGCATGTTTATATCCCCTCTGTGATAAGAAATCCACACCTATACATAGTACTCCAATCTAGGTCTAACTAATGCTTTATACAGTTTGACAATCACTTCCTTGCTTCTATGTTTAATATTTCTTTTTATCATACCTAACATTACATTTGCCTTTTTAATGTTCTTAGTTAATGAGTGTCTTATTTATTGTTTTCTTTTTTTGGTTAGATTTTGTCTGAGGGTCACCTACTGTTGGCTCTTTTCTCATATGTAAGAGCTAATGAGAAGAAGAGTTCACCTTATGAGTGGAACCCAGCCCAGTTTGAGGAACTCCAGCTCCAGGCCATGGCATCATTATGCACTTTATGCCCACTGTTACTGGAGGATTACATGACCTGTCAAGGGTCAACACGTCTGCTCTTATTACTGGAGTGGTGCGTTGGACAGGGTGAGTGTATTACTACATCCATTTGTTTCAAATCAGAGATAAGCTGTGTTTCCATTATTCACTTTGTCTTTTTGATCTATGTGAAACATAAGGCCACCCCTACAGCTTGCCCCCTTACAGGAAGTCTGTATTCTTCTTCTTTTTTTTTGGCGTTTCTTCTGAGAAGGACGCAATGATGTTGTGTCGTAGATTACAGCGAGGCTGTGATAATTGTGCCATTTGAACTGACACATTCAATTTAAGCTGGCTTTTTTTGGGTACCGGGCTTGTCTCCCCTCAATTGCAATGGAGATTTTGGTAGCAATGGTTTTACATCATAATTTTGCTAGCCCCTTGCACAGCTTTCATTACTAATCCTATTTTACAACATGTCTGGATGGTTACATTGGTCCCATTGTTCTCATCTCTGCTACCACTCAGGTAAAACTTCAAGTGTGTCAAAAACTAAACCATGCCTGCTTCATTTTCAGAGAATTTCAATGGTCAAGGAAACAGCTTCTATGGCACAGGTGGTCGAGGTAGCAAGAAAGCTCAGCTGCGCCACTGTCTGCGGTTGATAAGAAGTGTGGTATCTACAGGGGATGAGCAAGTTCTTCAAGATCTGGCAGATCAAGGGGCCATAAACCAGCTCATTGGTCAGTGAGGACTTCATTATTCATTCATAAATACCATTTCAGGGATGAACACACTTCTTTACCTTATTGAGACATTTTTTACTTCAGCAAAAAAGCTCTAGACCTGTACTTACACGTTGTTATTATTGAATGCATGGAATGAGAGTATGTTTACTCTTTTGTGCGCCCTGAAAAAGGTGTTAACTGGCAGATTATAGTAGTTCTTCCTGATGAAGGGGAACCATGAGTTCTTTTTGGCAGTTGTGCAATGCTTGGCTTCTCATCTGTGTGATGCTAACTACTAGAGGGATCATGTCGATCCACACCTCATCAGCCAGACTGCCTTGAAAACAGCCTATTTTCAGGAAATGCTACATGGAAGAGAGATAAAGGTCTTGGTCAATATATTGTGCCTGACTCTGACGTGACGTCCTGGTCAGTATATTGTGCCTGACCAGACTAGCATCTCATTTTCCCATGCTTACATATACATTGATATGATGCCTGCCGTATGATAATGACGAAGAAGATTTTGCTGTTTAAAGCAGGGGTTGAAGAACTTGTTTAGGTAGTCTGACAAATTGATTTAATATAGAATGATATTTAACACCCTTCCTCCCCTCCTGGTCGAATCTCAAAATAAAACAAAAACAAGCTAATTGCTATTAAAAGGACGACTAAATTGCTTTCAATTGCTTTTTTGATTATGGTTTGGTCATGTGTCATCTGAGTTTCAAATTCAAAAGGCGAAATTGTAGTTTATTCCCATGACTTTAATTAGATATCATTTGGCTTGGCTTTGTTCGTTCTCAATCTCCCGCTACCAAGCCTCGAAAAGGGATTAAGTAGCAAAATGTAGTCCAGAGAACAGAATGTGCTGTGTCATAGTTTACAGCTTGACTGCGATATTTGCACCATTAGGTCTGACACATACGACTTCAGCAGGAATTGTTTTAGTCACGGATTAGCCTTCCCTCTTTGATCCCTTCTCCTGTTCTGTTATAGCCTGTTATCCAGAATCACCGAGTGGATGTGTAGAAGGGTCTTGGTAGCTCTGGTTCACTGGCCATGACGCTAGCAGTCAGCTATGGGTCGCTGACCGCTGCAGCTCATGTCCTGCTCAGCATCTTGATCCAATACATCATTTGACCTACATAAAATTTTAACATAATTTAAACAAATAGGAAAAAATATTACTGTAGTTTTCTAAAATATAATCATAAGCTTAACATAAAATAGTATAACAAATTGAATATACTTTCATTTGTATTTTTAAAACTGTCATTTTAATTTTTACCTCATTGAGGTAATTTACCCCTGTTCCCACAATCCCTGGTTTAAAGTTTGATATAAGCCTTGTAACACAAAAAGGATCAAGCATAAAAATGATATTCCAAAATTGTATGTGCTTTCATTAAACCATATTAAACTGGCTCAGGAACGAGATCCCTCTATAATTATTGCAGTCCCAGCAGTCACCTTTGTTTTTGTAAATAGTCACAATAGTGGCGTCACGAATATCTTGGGGGACTGCACTTTCCTCCCAGCAAAGGGTTAGAAGATCACACATCGGCTGAGCTAGTGCTGATTACCCGCATTTGATGGCTTCGGAAGGGATACCAACTTCCCCTGGTGCTTCGCCATTTGAGAGGTAGTTTATAGTCTTATCAAGCTCATCCAAAGTAGGTGGTCTGTCAAGTTCCTCCATAATGGGCAGGGCTTGTAGCCTGCACAAGGCCTCATCAGTGACCACCGTTTCCCGAGAGTAGAGCTCAAAATAGTGCTCTGGCTATCTGCTGGTTACGGTCAATGATTCTCGCACCTGTCAGAGATTTCAAGGGGGCAGCACCTCTCGCATTAGAGCCAACTACCATCTTTATGCCTCTATACATGCCCTGGATATTTCCCGTTTCTGCATTTAGCTGAATTTCTTCACACAGTTTTTTCCAGTACTCATTTTCACATTGTCTAGCAGTTCATAGATTGATGCCTCGGGCCAAAGTAGGCAAAGTTTACGCCTGCATGCTACAAAACAGGCTGAGACTGCTCACGGACAGGGTATACCCAGAATCCCAGTGTGGCTTTAGAGTAGGTAGATCAACAACGGATATGATTTTCTCGCTTCGCTAAATCCAGGAGAAGTGCAGAGAACAAGACCAGAAGAAGAACATCCCATCCCAGGGCTGGGAAGAAATTGCTCAGGATGGAGCTATCTGGACAGTCAGTTGGAGGGGGCATAGTGGCTGCTGACGCTAGTTGAGGTCTTCTGGCTGCAGAGAAAAGAGAAAGACTGGAGAGATCAAGGAACAGCCAGGCGAGCCAGCCTCCTCAGTATGGTTGTACGATCTGTCACAGGGACTGTCACATACGAATCGACTTTTACAGCCATAGCAGACAGTGTCGAAATACAGGAGACAGAGCTGGACAAAACTTACAGGGACCACAATCTATGGTCTATAGAGACTGAGACACCTATGATGAAACTGGCACTACTTTAAATCCAATTTCCCTCCTTCCTCCAAGTGAGGCTCAACAAGAGCAATGGAGAAGTAATGTCAAGGTCCTATAGCAAACATTGCTATCAGAGATGAAGTGTTAGAGACTTCATTGTATGGGATTTCTGTTTGTTTGTTTGGTTTTTGGGGGTTTTTTTTGGTGAGGAGGGGTGACAGGTTACCGTCCTTGCTGCTGTCCATTCCCTAATTGTAGATCAGGTACCCAAATGCAGCTGGATAGACTGGAGGGTGAGGAGAAAACCGTCTTTTTGTAGTGAGAGACAAGCACTCTAACTGCTCTATCACTCAAATGCACACTTAACTTAACTTAACTTAACTTGACTTAACGTCTTTATACTGGTTTAGAAGACCCTGCAGAGTCTGTATACAACCAGTTACATTTACATCACCTTGCTCTAAAAGCTATGCGCATCCAGTTTATTCTTAAATGCATTAACTGTCCCTGCCTCCACTACCTCCCTTGGCAATGCATTCCAAGCAGACACCACTCTCTGACTAAAAAAATATTTCCTAATATCTAATCTGGACCTCTCTTTAGTCAGCTTGTAGCTATGCCCTCGTGTTATTGTGGGTGGCTGTATTTAAAAAAAAAACTTGTTATAGTCTAATTTATCGATTCCTCTGATCATCTTATAAACCTGTATTAAGTCACCACGAATTCTTCCTTCTTCGAGACACTGTAGGCCGGTTTTTCTGAGTCGTTCCTCATTACTGTAATTCTGGAATCCCACTATCATCTTTGTCGCTCTTTTTTGTATTCTTTCTAGCATGTTTATGTCCCCTCTATGATAAGGACTCCACACCTGTACACAGTACTCCAATCTAGGTCTAACTAAAGCTTTATACAGTTTGACGATCACTTCCTTGCTCCTATGTTTAATATTTCTTTTTATCATACCTAACATTGCATTTGCCTTTTTCACTGCTACCTTAACTTGCTCACTCACCTTTCCTGTATGATCTATTATAACCCCTATAACTTAATAGAGACTAGACACAAATATACGTTTACAATTTCCCGACACTCTCTCAAGTGTGGCGTCCATATCATAGAGTGGATACAAACATGCTGGAAAGGACACAAAGAAGAGCTACAAAAATTATTGTGGGGTTTCAGAATTTTAGTTATGAGGATTGATTTTTTTTAAAACAGAGAAGAATTTGAGGCAACTTAATACAAGTTTATAAATGAATCAATGAAAAGGTTAAATGAAACTGTAACAAGTTTTTCAAAGTACAACCGGCTACAAGAACAAGAGGGCACAGCTACAAATTGTTTAAATACAGGTCCAGATTAGATATAAGGAAGTATTTTTTTAGTCATAAAGTGGTGAATTCTTGGATGTAGTGGAAGCAGAGTCAGTTAATGCATTCAAAAATAGATTGGATGCTCACATTATTTTCAGTATTAGTTGAGTGAAATAAACTGGTTGTATACAAACTCTGTAGAGCCTTCTAAACCAGTATAAGAAAGTTAAGTTAAGTTAAGACATGCATGCATGATCCATAAGATATCTGGAGATGACTAGGTTAGAGACTTGTAACATTTCACTTTGTTATGTACAAAGAAAACCATGAATGGAACAGACAGAAAACACAGACAATCTATGGGAAATAATAAAACACATTTGTTATAAAAGGTTGAGTAAACACAGCTTGATCCATGTGGGTCTCAAACTCATCCTCATAAAGTTTAAGATGATCCTGACTAGCCTGGATAGAAAGTATTTATCGCTGCATACCCTGTATTGATGATGATTGTGTTTTGATTATTAATGTAATTGTTTTAAAATTATGTGTACATCTGTAACCTCTCATTTGTTCTTATTTGGTTTTCTCTTATTTGTCCTCTTTTTAAATCCTTTTGTTAAGCTTATTGCACAAAGTGTAAGTATCTCATTTGCTTATTTGAATAACTTTGCTGTGTGCTTCATTCTCTATTGTGCATTTTCAATCACTGATATTTTGAGTTTAGTTACTTGACTTGACTTACTTTTTTCGTCCACTTTGTACTGTTAAGTGTGATGGGGAACAGAAGCCACCTTTCTTCAGTCAAGTGTTGATCTAGTCATTGTAAGCCGGTGCTGCAGTAGTATTTCTGTTATGTAATATATCAATTTGCTATGTGGTCTTCCTGAAGCCTTTCAACCAGGCCATCTTGTGTTATATGCATGCAGGGGTAGGTGAACATATTGCATTTACATGAGATCACCAAACTATCTGAATGTGTGTCTTGGTATGCATTCGGCTCAAGGAGGAGTTCTCACAATATTACTAATTTCACCATTTCTCATTCTAACTCTCATGGTGACATGAATGACTTTTCTCAGATATTTCATTTCACACTTTGTAATTATTCTTTACTTCACCTTGAAAATGGACCAAATCTGACACTGCTAGCAGAGATTTGCTATAAATATACTATTTATCAGTTGTCGTTTTGTGACAAAGCTGATCTTCAGGTATTTAAGTAGTGGTGACAGTTGATAAGTCACAGTAAGCTTTCTGACATTTAATAATAATTGCTGTCCATCGCAAGCAATGATGACAATAGCAATTAGACATGTTGTGTTGCACCTCACCAGTAAGTCTGAAGGTGGCTGTATAGTCCAATTCTGGTACAGAAACACCTTCCATATATGTAGCATTTAAAGCCAGAATTGGACATGTGCGTTTCAGTTGTTTTGTCTTTTCGCAAAGTGAATTTTTTCTGTGCTTCGGAGGCCCAGCGTTTTTCAGCAATGGAGGTGCTTCTGATGTTGGTTCCATGCCATGCCGTGCGATCCTGTGTGAGGCATTCCTATGAGTTTGCATCGATGTTGAAGTGTGTCAGAGATACTTTGAGGGAGTTTTTGAAGCATTTCTTTTGGCCATCGACCAGACGCAGGCCCTCTTTCAGCTTACCATACATTAGTTGTTTGGGGATTAGCTGTTTCTGGCATTTAATTTCAATGTCTCTATCAGGCCTTCCATATGATGTTGTGGCCATCATCGCTTTGCTATGGACAATAACTATCTTTCACATACTGTGCCATATGAATTCATATGATTTTGAAGTCTATCTTTGTCCTCCTTTTCTTCTTCTTCTTCTTCTTCTTGTGCATTCATTCTCAAACTTCTGCAACTTAGCTCTGAACAAGGCTTTGCAAGTAGCAGGATGTAGTCCAGAGAGTGGAATGTGTTGTGTTGCTAGTTTATAGCTTGACTGCAATATTTGCACCTTTTGGTCCAACACATCTTTCTTCGGCCATCTCCTTTTAATTTAGGCTTTAGACATCTGCAAAGAGTAGTTCATGTATTGAGTTGGAATCTTCCCTTCCTGTGTTGAAGTGTACTTCTGGTGCTGCAATTTGGCTGACTTTTGTTGGAACAGTAATGATCACACATATTCCTGTTGCACTGCTTTTGTTACTTCAAAAGAATTTATTAATTTTTTGTAAAGTCAGTTTTGTTGGCATTTCAAATGTTATCTTTTCATATAAAGTTTTGTAATACTTTACATGAATTGTGTTTGTACTGTAACATTTTAAACAATTCAAATACAAGTTTAACCAGATGTTCCAGAACATTATAGATTAATATTGTCCGTTAAGGACACACAGTCCTTAAATATATCTGAATTCTCGTGTCCAAATATTGACATTTCCATGTTTTTTTTAATGAGCTTTGACTCTACAACAATGTATAACATAGTCTTAGTCTTAATCTTAGTTAACCTGTACTTCTACAGAAGTGCATGCCCCTGTGCTGGTCCAGATCTGGCGTGAGCTGGATGTAGCCGGGAGGAGAATTTCCTGCTAAGCGGGCTAGGCTTAAGTAGTTTATTACTCTGCTGTGTTGGGACAAGTGCCACAGAGGGTGGTTAACCGATGTGTGAGCCTATCTTAATAGACTCAAACACTAGAGCAAAATAGACCTGCAATCTTTTTTTTTTTTTTTGCGTCTTGTTTTTCTAATCCCAAAGGCGTTGTGCGTAGCACTGCGGTTTTTATTTTGTGCCTGTCGGCCCAGTGCATCCGACTTCAGCATGCATTTTATGTAAGGGTCTGCTTCCTCCTGCATTTTCTAAGGGTTTGCTTCCCCGGGGTAACGGCCGGTGCTGTGATGGGGATCGAACCCAGCACCTTTGGTTGTGAACCGTGTCACTTAACCACTAGACCACGCCGTCCCCTGACCTGCAATCTGTCAGGCGCCATCTATGCTGCTCTTAACAAACCACCTAATGTATGAACATATTAACACAGTAAATGTTGTACAGTACAGTCATTTTAAATTACTGCTCAATCAATTCCATAGATGTCAACTTGGCTCTCTGTTTCACATGTTTCTTGTGGTGACCAGTTTTTGCTTAACATGCAAACCAACTGACATGCAAACCATTACAGCTGTGAATCTCAAGACCCTTTGAACTCTCTTTATGTGTCCTATGCATGAATCTTGTCTTATCTGGACTACTATGGAGTTAGTGCCAAAGTATAGTTTACTTATATAGCACAGACATGCCAACCAGCTTTGTGCACAAGTATACTGGAGTAGCGTCCATGTGGTTGAAACACATGATCCTCATGTCTAAAGCAAAGGTAGTCCAATAGCATACACTGCTGTTAGGGATAAGGTATTAGAAAATTCTTGTTCTAGGTTTTGGCTTTTTATTTAATAAGGTAGGGTGGCCAGCTCCATTCTTTGCTGCCTTTCCTGCCCTAACAGTAAGCTAGGTACTCATGTACAGCTATGTTGACCGGGGCATGTCAATAATGATGATAAAACCAGGTATCATTGTCTTTAGAAGCAGTTGCTCCCAATAGAAGTATCATGTTCAACATCCAATCTTCACATATTCTGGTCTACCCAGCTGTAAATGGATACCCAATTTACAGTTAACAAATAGAACTGTTCACCCTATCTAAAAAATGTAGGGATCTGGTAAAATGAAGTGTCTAACACTTTATCCCTGATCGCAGTATCTGCTTTTGAACTACCGTTGCTTTTTATCTTTTACACTGGTGTATGTTCGTCCATCATAATCGATGAGGACCACTTTATCAATATTTACTGTTTGCATGAGTTCGAAGATGGTTAAATAAGCCCATTGGAGCCCTGAATTGTTTGTTACACTTAGTACAAGGAAATAGGATATCTCCTACCATCAAGGCTGAAGAAGGGTTGATGTGGGCAGACTTGCGAAGTGATCGTCCTTGTTTTGCATAATTTATTCTTGATGTCTCATATCTCTGAACACCCTCCGTGATAGTGCTGCTCCAGTCTGTGCGATTGGTGGTGATTTTTCCCAGTCATCGTAGTTAATACTGCACTGGATCAGTGATCTCTTAAGCGTGTTTTTGTACCTTTTTCCGCTGACCACAGCTTGGTCTCTTGCCATTTTGCAGTTCTCCATAGAGCAAATATTTTGGTAGACGTTGATTCGACATGCATACCACATGGCCAGCCCATCTCAGTTTTGCTGCACATATCATAGTGTGTATACTGGATATGCCCGAATGTGCTAACACATCTGTATTTGGCACCATGTCCTACCATCTAATCCTCAGTACTTTTTGCAGGCAGTGCATGTGGAGGTGGTTTAATTTACCAACATGACAACTATAGACAGTCCAGGTCTCACCCACATATAAAAGCCGGGTTGAACAACTGCAGCATAGACCTTCATTTTTGTTTGAGTCCTGATCCCTAGCTTATCCCACACCCTACTATGAAGCAGTAGCGCCCCCTTTACTGTTACATGTTTTCAGCATGATTTGTGCCATGCTGGGAAATGCCCACAGTGATGTTGGAGTTGGGCTTCACTACCAACTGACAGCGAGCTATTAAATCTGAGAAGGTTCAAGGCCAAAACCAAAATCTACAGGGTGATTGTATGTGATTTTCTTTATGCGGATGACTTAGTCTTAAATTCAAATATGGAGGTTAACATACAAGAATGCATGGATCAGTTCGTTACAGCTTGTGAGAATTTCTGCCTCACTATCTCTATCACAAAGACTGAGAACAGAGGTTCTACTTCAACGGGCTCCAGATAGGGCCTGTTCAGAACCTTCAATCACGGTACACGACCACTGTCTAAAGAATGTTAATAGATTTACATATCTTGTCAGTAATCTGTCTCAGACTATTCAAATAGATGATGAGGTGATTACAAGAATAGCTACGGCAATACCCAGTAATTATATATTTGAAGATTACTTATTTTTATTCTCTGTGTTGAATATAAATTCTGAATAATGAAAGAATTTATTTACCGTAGTGAACTTGAATTTTCATAAACAAAAATACAGGGATCCTAAACACAGCATTCACTCAAACAACAAATGAGAATGATGAAGTGGAGATTGAGATGCAGACCGACATACTATTTATACTGTCCTGTCTGTGTGATGGAGACATGCATCGAAAGGTGAATACTATTCTTTTAGGTCACATTGCATGTAGTCTTTTCTGTCTTAGTCAGAAACTTAAAAAAAATAAAATAAAAGCCACAACGGTCAATTCTCCAATTTCAATGAAGTAAAAAACAGTATATTTCAATAATATTCTCTTTATCTCTGTATGATGGATACATTTTTAAAAATCATAATTTCCTTGGTTTAAAATAGTTGTTGTTGTTGTGCGCCCTGAACAGGACGTTAAGTGGCGGGTTGTTGTAGCTTTCCTCACATCCCGAGCGTGTTGATGAAGGTGGATCGGGGTCCTCCAAAGCGTTTGTGCTATGCTTGGCTCCATCTGCATGTCACCCACTACTATGGGCATCACATCAACACCTCACCTTGTTAGCCAGGCTGCCATGAAAACAACCTGTTTTCAGGGAGGACTACAAGGAAGCGAGGTGAGGGTCTTGGTCAGTATATTTTGTCCCTGACTAACATGTCTGATCGGTATGTTATGCCTGACCAGACGTTAGTCTTCCTCCCCTCAAAGTAGATAAGTATATATTTTTTTTAATTATTTGATTCTTTTATTAGAAGATGGTATTTTCTCATCAGATCTTTGGTTCAACATACTGGGCACCTATCTCCCTATGTTCTTTCAGCATCAAACACGGCACATAAGACAAAACTCGATGCTGTCCAGGTAGATCAGTCTGATGCCACTTGTTGTAGTTCCTGTATGTTGTTGAGACCCATCATAGTGGTCTCTCTAGTTATTGTCCTGTATAGTGTCACTCTTCACCTGCCTCTCTTTCTGGTGCCACTTGGTCTCCACATAATCACTTGAACTGGAAGTCTGATACTGTTTATTCTAAAGATATGTCCGATATACACCCAATGTTTTTTTCCTTATGATAGTAGAAACATATTTGCTGTTTAGTCTCTAAATCTTAAATGTTTACTTGACTTAAATTCTTTCCAGCCAATGTTCAATATTTATTTAAGACATTAATTTCAAATGCAATCAATAGTTTCAGTCATTTTCTAGCTTTCACATCCACGTGTTAATACTGACATTGTGTTGGAGTTGAATAACCTTAGTTTCCAGATACTTGTTAATTGGTTAAATGCAAATAAAGTCAAGGCAATTAGAGAAAAGATTTAAATTGATGTTTCTCCGTCTAGTTCCAGTTATATCACAACATAAATTGCATGGTTCAGCTTTGTAGATAAGTATATTTTTTACAAGGCTAAAAATACATTCAAGTACATATATGTTATTGGGAGGTAACACATGCCAAATAAAGAAGCACATTATACATATGATAATTTGTGCTTATTTAAACTTTTTTCAAAATTGTTTCAGGAATTGTTTGGCATTCAGGGTGTGGACATGGTGACTCGTTACCTCCACACAGACATGAGATTACTCAAAAGTGGTCTGGGCCACCGTAAACTATTATTGGCATCTGTCGACTGCACTTGGTGAGTTATATCCCTTGTTAGATGAAGAGCTGCTAAGGATGTAATGAGTGAAATACCTTAGACTAACTTCGAACAATAATTGCTTACTTATTTAGTTCTTTTGTATACAAGGTTATTTGCATTAAAAGTAATTGATTTAAATATCTTTGGATTTTAAGGCTTCAGTTTGTTTTTTAAAATGATAAGGTTTCAAGTTCCATTAATGATTTCTGAAAGTTGAAGTATTTTGTGAAAAGGGAGACAGTTTAGACAAGGATGGCTAGGACAAGAACTAACAAATGTTGCCTGAGAGCAAAGAAATATAATGACCAAGAAAATGAGAAGACAGTCATCCATAATTTTACATGTGATGAGACAACTTAAGACTAAAAATACATTTAAACAATTGCATCAAGCAGGTAGAAATCACTCATAAATCTTCTTCTTTTGCATTCATTCTCAATCTCCTGCTACCAAGTTTCTTCTTCGTACGCTGTCAGACGTCAAGTTGAATTTGTTCGAAGAAAGCAGCTGTCATCCTGAGGCTGTCGACACTGCCATAGAGCTTGTCTAGTGTTGCCACTGGTGATGGCCACATGTGCTTTCTGTGGTCCTCGTACGTTGGGCAATTTTGCTCAGTAGGCTGATGGGCCTGTATCCATTTGGATCTGTTCTATCTTTTTTTTCTTTGGTACTGGTATAAGTACAGTATTTTTCCATGCCTGCGGTACAATTCCCCTTTTCCAGCTTTGGGTCAGGACTGATAGTAACTTCGTCTTTGCTGTTTGGCCCAACCCCATCAGCATTTTGTTTGTTACCCCATCTTTTCCGGGTGATTTCTTTTTCTTTAAAGTTCTCATGGCCTCATCCATTTCATTCATTGTTAGTTTTGCCATCATGTGCTCCTCTGGTGCCATCTTGATATTGTCGTGGCTCTTTTGTTCTTCACTAATGTCTGTATGCCTGTCTATAGGGACATCAATGTGGTTTGCTCTGGCATAATGTTCTATATTGGCGTTTGCTGCTTTTTTTCCGGTAAGCATGTTGTCGCCCTGCTTGATGGTAATTTGTTTATTTGATGGTGTTTCGTCATTCATGGCTGTGACTAAATTCCATAGTTTGTTCCCTTCTTTATCTAGGTTGAGGCTTTCTGTTTTGTTTTTCCAGCTGTCTCTTGTTATTTGGTTCAGTGTTCTTTTGTATTTCGCAGTGATGGCCTTGAGGGCGATATTTGCTTCCATAGATTGCTCTCTCTCTGTCATATTCCTAGCATTTGAGACTTCATCCTCCGCTTTCTGCAGTTCATGATTCCAATATGGGCTACCAAGTTTGAACTATGCAAGTAGCAGGATGTAGTCCAGAGAACAGAATGCGTTGTGTCGCTAGTTTACAGCTTGACTGCGATATTTGCACCTTTTGGTCCGACACATCCGTCTTCGGCAGACTCAGGACTAAGTCAGAGCTGTATAGTAGATGTTCCAAAAATTGCCACCCTAGTTGGTCAATTTTCTCTTAAGTTGATTGTCATGATGGAGCAGTACTTCTTTAGTCAGCAGGTCTGGACATTGTCTTCTAATTGCATCATAAAGCATCAACAGAACTTCACAGTACGATACAGCATTCATATTGTCACCTGTCTTATGAAGATTGGTTAACAGCACTCTGTGAGAATTTCTAAACATTGAAAGCACAACCTTCTTTGCTGATGGCCTAACCCTGAATTCTTGGCAGAAAGTGAAGGATGCTTCATTTGCATTGAAGCACGCTTTGATTCAGATTGGTAATGATGCACCCATGATTCGTCCCCAGTAACATCCCTGTTCAGTACGTCTTCTCCTTGATCTGTATCCCAACAGAGATGCTGCAAGGACATGTGCATTTGGTTAATTTTGTGTTCATTGGTCAGTTGACTGGATATCCACTGTAAGCACACTTTTCTGAAATTCAATTGATCATGCCTTATGCTGTAGGCTGAACCATGTGAACAACTCTATTGCAGTTGCTACACTGTCTATCATTACTTGCGTGTCTCCTTAAATCATATCATCCTCCCGCCACATAGATGTTTTGGTTGCACTCTGAACATAATAACCATTTTTTCACGTCCTTGTAAAAATTTATCGATCCAGTTATGCACTGCTTTACGTTCAAACACTTTTCACCATAAACAGGAAGCAAATCCTTTTGAATATCCTTTACATAAAAACCTTTTACTAAAAAGACACACAACTGCACTCTGTTCTCTGGTTGTACACTTTGTGAATGGACTCCATTATGTATTTCATCCACCCATGTGCATGCAACGCCTAACGTCTGCTACATGCAGTATTAACAGAGCTGAATGTTAGTTAGTTAGTTAGTTAGTTAGTTAGTTAGTTTTCTTTCCACTTGAGCATTGCATCGGTCAATGTGAGCCCGTATCGTTGCACAATCACTCTAATGTCATATATCCACCTGTCTCACGGCCGACCCGTTCCCCTGTAACCGGATCTACCAGCATTGTAAGCCATCAGTAAAAGCTGATGAGGGTGCATTCTCACAAGACGACCAAACCAACCCATTTTCTGCCTAGAAATGTATTCAGCACAAGACATAGTGCCGCGATCATACTTTGAATGTCGTTGTTCCGCATTCTGTCTCTCTTGGCAACAAGACACCGACAGCTCAGAGCCGACATAAATATGCCATTCATCAGCTGTTGCCCTGTTGCCAAACCAATGCTCAGGTGCCCAAGCAGTGGTGACAGCTGATAAGTCACAGCAGATACTTTCTGACACCCAGTCTCAACCTCCCTGTCAGTCCTGCCGTCTGCCAATAAAATACTGCGTAAATACTGAACTCATGGGCCTGTTGAAGAGCAATATCATTTACACTTATCTTGAGTGGCCCAGGTGTTCTACTGATCATCAGAACTGAATGTTGCTACCACCAAATGACATCTTTAGAAACTACCAACTACATTTTTCAGCTGTCCTATATCAGTTTATGACATACTCTCTGACTTACCCTCGTAGTTGGTGATAGGCTTTTTCTCATACATTATATAGCATATTTAATTCAATGCATTGCTCTTTATCATATCTCTGATATACATAAGCTTTGTGATATATTTCAGGTGTTCTATTGTTGGATGCTTCATTACTGAGGATTACTTCTTAGAGAAGGAAGGGGTATTTTTGCTATTTGACCTTTTAGAGGTAACTCTTGATGCTGCTGGCGGAAATATTTGGCTGCATATAAGTTCATATTTACATAGGTTATGTGTCAGTGTAAAGTATATTATGTTTAATATGGCCTTTGTTTATTTTTTATTTGTAATAAATTAGTTTAACCTTTACACTTCCACCTTTACACTGCCACATAATTTTTTCAGCACATCACATTTTACTATGGTCGTTGACCTTGAGAGCCTGTCACCTTCTTATTTATTGGTCTGTAGATATGATTTTGTTGTGTGTAGAGACATAAATTAATAAAGAACTTGCTGGTGTTATTTTTTGTTGTGTGTGTGTGTTAGTTTCTGAGATACAAGAAGATGAAGATGATAGTGTTGAAAACATCACAAACATATGCTTACCTGTTTTTGGCGTCCATGGCTTGAAAAAAAAATGTTAACAGATAACGGATAATCAATGTTTACAAGATCGGCATATCTGTTAGTTTCAACTTTAAATGTATTTATTATATCTGCATAAACAAACTAAACAGATCTACCCAAAAAAAATCTGTAAAAAAGCAGAAACTTAACTTCGCCATTCTCAATAATGGGTGAATCTTCAAATCCAAGTGAAAAAACTGAAGCAATAAATTCCAAATGTCTAAAACAAATTTCAAAATCGCTATTGTGTTCAACTGGACAAGACAGAAGTAGAACTCTCTACAATCAAAAGAGCAGCATTTTCAGCCGATTTCTACTGTATCGCGTTTGTCTATCAATGATTAAAATTCTTTGAAAAAATGTCAGCCGTGAAACGTTGGATAAACGCGACAGACAATGCCCAATTTTTTTACCAATGGTTCCGTAAAAGTTAAAGTCTGTTGGAAAAAATACAGTACCATATCCTTCAAGACAATCACAGTTCACATTTTTATAACCAGGCTTGTACCATCTCTGATGAAGAGTTTTGGTTCACAACATTGGCAGAATTTACTATTGTTTTAATGTAAATTAGTCCTTTTCTAATTTGGTTAACCTTAATAGCTGTTGATATTGTTGTTGTTTAATGCCCACAATGAGTATGTTTACTCTTTTGTATGTCCTGAAAAGGACATTGCATGGCAGATAGTAGTAGTTTTTCTCACATCTGGAGCATACTGATGGAGTTGGACCGCAGTCCTCTAGGTGGTTGTGCAATGCTTGGCTTCATCTGCGTGATGCTCACTACTACGGGGATCACGTCGATCCACATCTTGTCAGCCAGACTGTCTTGAAAACAGCCTGTTTCCAGGGATTGCTACATGGAAGAGAGATAGTGGTCATGGTCAGTATATTGTGCCTGACCATACTAGTGTCTGGGGATGGCATGGGCTAGTGGTTAAGTGACACGGCTCACAACCAAAGGTGCTGGGTTCGATCCCCATCACAGCACCGGCCGTTACCCCGGGGAAGCAAACCCTTAGAAAATTCAGGAGGAAGCAGACCCTTACATAAAATGCATGCTGAAGTCGGATGCATTGGTCTGACAGGCGCAAAATAAAAACCACAGTGCAACGCACACCGCCTTGGGGAATAGATAAATAAGACGAACGCCAAAAAAAAAAAAAAAAAAAAACAGGTCTATTTTACTCTAGTGTTTGAGTCTATTAAGATAGGCTCACACATCGGTCAACCACCCTCTGTGGCACTTGTCCCAACACAGCAGAGTAATAAACTACTTGAGCCTAGCCCGCTTAGCAGGAAATCCTCATAGCCCAGGAAATAAAAGATGCCTACCAGGAACAGAAACACATAGTAGCGGTTATGGTGGACCTAGAAAAGGCATTTGACAAAGTCTGGAAAGATGGACTTAGAGTCAAGCTAAGAAGAAATGAAGTTTGTGGTAAAATGTACAAGTGGATCAACCACTACCTCAAAATCAGAACGGCCAGAGTCCAAGTACAAGGGCAGATGAGCAAAAAGGTGACACTTGAGCAGGGAGTACCCTAAGGGGGAGTACTATCACCCACACTCTTCCTGGTGTATATAAATGACATTACAGAGAATATACCAAGAAGAGTTCATAGCTCAATGTTTGCAGACGATCTGGCTATGTGGACCTCTGAAAAGAATCTCACCATAGCAAGAAATCGGATGCAGCAGGCGCTAACATCGCTGGAAGAGTGGACGAACTCATGGCTGGTCAAAATAAACGAGGAGAAAACCACATTTACAATATTCTCGCTATCAATCAAACCCCAAAACACCAAATTAAGTCTAAACGGCAAATACCTGCAGCCAAACGACAACCCAAACTACCTGGGAGTCACATTTGATCGGCGCATGACATGGAAAAGTGAGATCGAGAGAAACCGAATGAGAGCCAGAGAAAGAATGGCAATCATGAGGAAATTTGCTGGCACAAGCTGGGGAGCAGACGAAAGCATACTAAAGAAACTGTACACTGGAAGAGTGAGACCAGTTCTCGAGTATGGCATTGCAGCATGGACAACAGCAGCAAAGGCAAACTTCGATAAAGTTAGCAAACTCCAAAACCAAGCCATGAGAGTTATAACAGGAGGCATGAAGTCAACGCCAATTGTAGAACTTGAAAAGATTACAAAACTGCAATCCATGACCGACAGAAGAGACTGCAGAGCCCAGCTGCAATCAGAGAAACTCAGAAGACTGACTGACCATCCAATGCACCAGAGACTAAACAATTTCGGAAATGGGAAACTAAAGCGAAGAAACTTTGCAGAAATAGCCAAAGCAAAGATGCACGAAAACCCCATGAACGCACTAACAACACTAAAGCCCATCCCTACTGTACGAAAACCTACCTGGAGGCAGCATATATTTCCAGAGGTGGTAGAAAATATACCAGGTATTAGAAACAAAAACTGCCAGTTCGAAAAAGAAAGAAGAGATACTACCCTGAGTTACATAACGGAAAACTACAAGCATGGACTGGACCCATGCATACACCGACAGTTCCGTAACAAATACAACACAGTACGGAGGGGCAGGAGCATTCCTGAGCCTACCAAATGACAGAAAAATAACACTTTCATTCGCTACTGGAAAATACACAAGCAATTTCAGAGCGGAGGCAGATGCACTGAGGGCGGCAGTGGAAGAAATGGTGACAGGTAAAAGGAATGAAAGCCACATAGTCCTGCTTACAGATGCACTGGCCGTAGTCACAGCACTGAAAAGCCAGAAAAATGTGGTGCAGTGGGTTCCATCTCACTGCAACATCCAAGGCAACGAGGAGGCAGACAGACTGGCAAAAGAAGGTGCAAAACTACCACAACCTGATACTAGTATGACATACGAAGAGTTAAAACGGCTCATTAGAGCTAGATACATGACCAAATGGGAAACCGAACATACTGGATACACAAAAGACGATGCCTATTACCAGTTGAACAGAAGAGAGCAGGTCGTGGTCTTCAGACTTTGCACTGGCCACAATAGATTCAGGTACCACCTATTAAACAAATTGAAGATATGTGGCACCGACGAATGCCCGTGTGGTACCGGGAAAATGACCGCTGAGCATTTGCTGCAAAACTGCCCGACATACGAGGATCAGAGAGAGCAGATGTGGCCATCACCAGTGGCAACACTAGACAAGCTCTATGGCAGTGTCGACAGCCTCAGGATGACGGCTGCTTTTTTAAAAAAAATAATGGTTACTGTCTGACTGCGTACGATGAAGAAGAAGAAGAAGAGTATGTCCTGAAAAGGACATTGCATGGCAGATAGTAGTAGTTTTTCTCACATCTGGAGCATACTGATGGAGTTGGACCGCAGTCCTCTAGGTGGTTGTGCAATGCTTGGCTTCATCTGCGTGATGCTCACTACTACGGGGATCATGTCGATCCACATCTTGTCAGCCAGACTGTCTTGAAAACAGCCTGTTTCCAGGGAATGCTACATGGAAGAGAGATAGTGGTCATGGTCAGTATATTGTGCCTGACCATACTAGTGTCTGGGGATGGCGTGGGCTAGTGGTTAAGTGACACGGCTCACAACCAAAGGTGCTGGGTTCGATCCCCATCACAGCACCGGCCGTTACCTCGGGAAGCAAACCCTTAGAAAATGCAGGAGGAAGCAGACCCTTACATAAAATGCATGCTGAAGTCGGATGCATTGGGCTGACAGGCGCAAAATAAAAACCACAGTGCAACGCACACCGCCTTGGGGAATAGATAAATAAGGCGAACGCCAACAAACAAACAGACAAACAAAAAAATACTTGTATCTCTATTCTCCACCTTAATATTTTTTAAATTTTGTGATTCCTTTATCTATTATGAATATTTTAGGATTATGAATATTTTAGGATTTCTAAACTAAGATTTCTTAATGTAGTAATTCTGAATTAAGTAATGAATTATTTATATAAACATGTTGAATGATGTGAGTATCTTTCCATGTAACCTTTCTAATTAAAGCAGAAATTTCCTCAATTTAAATGTTTTTAATGATGCAATGCATTTTTTAAAAACCATTCTGGTTGATGATGTTACTCCTAAATTGATTTGTTTGTTAATTTAAGATAATTTAGAATTTCTTTATTCTTTTAGAATGGTGTTATGATTTCTGTAAAGGACCACTCTGGTTGATGAAGGGGATTTATTTAAGCATTGCTTAACTCTTATGGCCATAATTTTGTGACTAGTTTTGCCAGAATTATTTTTTCTATAAAAGCAGTCTCTTCATAAAACTTGACGTTTCTTAATTATTTCACAAGGAAGACGAACATGTTATATATCAAATTAAAGGAAAATGAATATGCAGTAAGAATATGAAGGTCTTGTAAAATTTTGTAAATTATTACAAGTAATTGTTAATAATTATTTCAAAATTTTGTTGTAATAAAAATGATTTTTCACACACAAAAATATCACCAATCCATGAATAACCACTGAAACATAATGCAGATTGGTCTAGTGTACTTCAGAATAACAGTAATCCACATATGAATAATATCTACAAGAAACATTTTTCTGTAGCAGTCAAATGGAGTTGACGTGTCAGTGAGTTGCAGGTCTCTACTATTCACTCCACATGGTTGACCGCATTTTGGCAGCAATCTGAATGAGTTCTGGGTCTGCGTCAGTCAGTGGTGATGGAATTTGGTACTGAAACCCATTCATTATCATGTTCTATAGAATTTGCTTTACAAATATTGCATTTTCGTTTTTCTGTTGATGGCACAGTCAAACATTTTTGCCTTTTAGCAGCAGTAGGTCCTGTCTGTGACATTGTCCCCTCATCTTTAGCATCATATTTAGTAGACTGAGTAGGTTGAATAATATTATATTCTATGTTTAACTCCGATTCAACATCAGAAAAATGTGAATGCTCATCACTAAATTCATCTACACAAACTCCTTAGCCTTTTCTACAGATAAAAACAACCTACTATTTAGACAATCTTGTAGTGCTTGGTTCGTTATACATATTTGTGATAAACTGACTTAAAAGATGACAAAGGTTTTCCAACTTTGATTTTCCTCACAATGCACATCGCAACTTTTATAATTGAAAAGTAAATAATAATAGTTACTTCCCTTACCATATAATGTCAATTGAAATTTAGAAACACTGAAGAAACCAAATTTTGCGCTGTTAACGATATGAGCGTTTTTCTGGCATCAAGCGTTCTTATGGCCTTTAAGAGTTAAGATGGAGTGGTGTCTTCAATTGTCCATTCAAAATTGTTTAGTTTATTCTCTATTCAGCCACATCGGAGTTCCTGTGTTTGAGAGATAAGGCATTCGCCTTTCAAAACGATGAATAAAAACAGTGGGCGATCGAGTTCTGCAGGTTTCAAATACCGTCTGATGATGTCACCATCATCGTTTGCGATGGGCAAATAACTTTTTTATTTAGCCATTGTAAATAATATTTTCATTTATTTTCATTCAGTCATTTCTTATTCAAAATTAGATCTGTCCCAAAAATATGCACAATATCATTTTGGGATGTCTACTTGATTTGTATGAAAATCCAAAAACTGTGAATCATGTTCTGACCTGGCGAGGCAAAGATGGATGCACTGCTTCCCACCTCTTGTGTCAGATATGGCGTCAGGAGGAGGTGGAGATTGGCATAAAAAGAGACAGTGACGGAGCAATTATTGGTTAGTGATGCAAGATAAATTATGCATTTGAGAAATAAATAGGCGAGAAATAAGAATGTTTTATGTTTTTGAATATAAACAAAGCATTTAAATGAAAGTGTTGTATTTTACTGGTAGACAGAGTGAAATAATGTCTGCTTGTGAGAATACAACACTTTAATGTAGAATAGATGATATTAAAAAAAGAAGTATTTTGAGTTTGTTGAAAGGCTGCTGTTAGTTCTTAGCTCTTAGTCAACCTGTACTTCTACTGGAGCATCTGTCCCTGTGCAGGTCCCATCTCTGGTATGAGCTGGATGTGGCCAGAAGAAGTCCCTGTGTTGCTATATGCAAGTGAAACATGGACTGTACAAAGGCGTCATGCAAAGAAGCTGAATCATTTTCACACACTTTGTCTCAGGATGGTGCTAAATGTCAAATGGCAAGACAGGATCCCAGACACTGCTGTTCTTGAGAGAGCTGGTATCCCTAACATTGATACCATCATGAAGCAATCACAGATTTGCTGGGTGGGTTACGTGGTTCGCATACTAGACTTGGTTGCCAAAAATAATCTTCTGTGGCGAGATGCAGAAGGGCAAATGCTCCCAATGAGACCAAAAAAAGCGCTTTAAAGACACTAAAAACGTCTTTAAATGCCTTCAGCATAAATCTCGAAATATTAAAAGATGCTGCAAAAGACAGTACAACCTGGCGCACAGCTCTGCGAGGCTTCTAAAAAGAGTGCAGAGGAACAATGGAGAAACAGCCTGTTTCCAGGGCATGCTACATGGAAGAGAAATAGTGGTCTTGGTCAGTATATTGTGTCTGACCCAGACATGACGTCTTGGTCAGTATGTTGTGCCAGACCGATTTAGCATTTCAGTTTCCCTTGACTACATTGTTAATCTGAAGGACAAGTCAAAGGTCATGGTAAACTTTATGATACTATGAAATTTTATCTACACAATTATTTGTTTACCTATTCTCAATTTGTTTCCCTAAATAATTATTTGTTTGTCTGTACTATTAGTTGTTTATCTGTGCTAATATTTGTTTACTGATACCATTATTTGTTTATCTATGCTATTATTTGTGTACATATGCTGTTAATTATTTTATCTATATTCATATTTGTTTACTTAATTATTATTTTCTTTCTATAGTAATATTTGTTAACTAAAACAATTATTTGTTTACTTATACTATTATTTGTTTATGTGTACTAATATTTATGTAATATTATGTAATATATATACCTATTTCTTTATTGAGATTATGTTTTGTTTATCTATACTAAAACCTGTTTACCTATATTATTTATTTATTTACCTGTATTCTTATTTGTTTACTTATACTATGTGCATTGCACTAAGTTTTTATTTTGTACATGTCGGCCCAGTGCATCCGACTTTGGCATGCATTTTATGTAAAGGTCTACTTCTTCCTGCATTTTCTAAGGGTTTGCTTCCTCTGGGTAATGACCGGTGCTGTGATGGGGAGCGAACCTGCACCTTCGGATTGTGAGCCGTGTCACCTAACCACTAGCCCAAGCCATCCCCCTATTATCTGTTTAACTTTGTTTGCATAGGTTCTGGTAAAAAAAATGGTAACAAGAAACAAACTAGGAGAGAGAGAAAGAGAGATGCGACAAAGAGAGATAGAGAGAGGGAGAAAGGGAGAGATGTGACAGAGAGAGATAAACATATATTTATTGTGGATGTTCTGAATGTTGTATAAATATTTTTCAGATGTCAACCAGCCCCTGATGGGCAGTTTTCAGGCTGAAATGGGCATTGTCCCCATGCCAGCTTCCTATGTCAGCCAAGCTGTGGCAGATGTTGAGGAAAACATGAGGGCAAAAATTTATTCACTTTTCTGTAAGATGGGCTTTACTGACCTTCCTGGCATGTCTGTGACAGACCATGTGACACTTGTCATTATAGGTAACATCAGCTATGGTAACCATTTAGTGAACTTGTAATGTTGTGACCAGTGCCAGATTTAGACATAATAAGCTAAATGAGCTACAAATTAGGGCCTCGCAATCTGCAGAGCCCTCAGCCATTTTATGGGACCTTTTTTAAATGGCTTGTGCAGCAAATTATTTACATCATATTATCTTCGGTGTCAGCCAGCAAGTGTGCCATACGCGAGGAAGCCAACAGTATTCTGTAAGCATCCCAATCTATTGCAGTGTGGACCTAGGTCTTTGGTCAGTTCAGTCCTTCTCGCCATAGCATAGGTGGGTGACCCCGTAGACATGTACAATCATAAGGCCACCAAAACATCGTTCTATGTGTCCATCGATGTTTGCATTATATTGCTGGTGACAAAGGTGTGTTGAAGACAACAGTGAAGAACTGGACAACGATGTTTAAAGAAGGACATGAGTTAACGAAAGATCTTCCTAGACCAGGTCAGGCACATATTGTTGCGCTAACTCACGTCCTTCTTTAAACATCGTTGTCCAGTTCTTCACTGTTGTCTTCAACACACTTTTGTCACCATACACTGCCTGCATTCTGCAATGAATGTCAACTGGTTGACATCCTTCAGCTGTTAGAAACCGAATCACCGCTCGCTGATCAACTCTAGACGGATTCCGAATCACACCCTCCATGTTTTAAACGATCTGCTGATGAAACTATGAGTCGGAAGATAATGAAATTTTGCAAATTCGACAGTTGGTATGTACTGTTTACACCGGAAATGACGTCATGCGCATCATACGTATGTTAACTTGTTGCAATAGATAGTATAGCCTTTTAACTGTGAACTGATATGCAGAGCTGCTTGATTTCTGCCCACATTAATGTTTATGCTACATGTGGGACTAAATACTGTTAATCAAAAGTGTTTAGACAATTATTATTATTTTGTTATATTTACAACCCACTAATAATGCCAACATACCTTAATCTGTATATAAAACAGTCTTTTAGCAGAGGTTTCTTGAGACCTGACAATTATCTCAAGGTTTCCTCCAGGATAGAACAGTTGACAAGGCTGATCTAGAGTAAATGATTCTGATCAAATGTCCAAGTTAATACACATGATTCTAATCATATGATTATGATGTCTCTGCATTGAAGGTTGGCTGCATTGGACTTCCAACATATTCTGTTTCTTGCCTACATGTATGCGTGTGAGACATGGAGAGTTACAGCTGACCTTCAACGAAGGATACAGGCCTTGGAGATGAGATGTTTCAGAAAACTTTTAAACATCACGTACAAAGATCGAGTTACAAATGAGGAAATACGAGATAGAATTACAACAGCAATAGGGACTTTCGAAGACCTCTTGGCAACTGTTAAAAGAAGGAAACTCTCTTGGTACGGTCACATACCGAGATCAAATGGTCTTGCAAATACAATCCTCCACGGAAAGGTGCATGGCAGACGACGAAGAGGCCGGCCCAAAAAGAGATGGGAGGATAACATAAAAGAATGGACCAATCTCCGACCAGAAGAGTCACAGGCAGCGGCATCTGACAGAGAGGGATGGCGTGATTGTTGTGAGGATGTCTTCATGTGTGCCCCAACGACCTCACCTGTTACGGGATGACCTGACCTGACCTGACCTGCCTAGATGTTACACTCAATCAGACTGTTATTAGTCAATCTCTTCATGTTGCTCTCCCACATATATTGCTGTGTTCATCTTGCCCAGCTGCCCTCAATCTTCCCTCCAGCATTGTTGTCAGCAGTATTTTGTGTCTCTTTATATGTCTTATATAAATATATTATTATTATCCATTTAAATATATTTTAAAGTAATGCTGTGTTGAAACTATAATCAGCATCTTTATTTGAGCAGAAAAATATCTGGACTTCAAGATGGGTGAGGTGTGGTTAGAGACAATTAAAGAGCTCAATGCAGAGAATGTACGGCCAGTCACTCCTGATCTAGAAGGCATGGAGGCAATATCAAGAGCCATTGTAGAAAGAGCCCAGATTGCGATGACAACCCAGGTGGAATTATTGGAAGCCCAGAACAACCAAGATATACTTGATGAGCAGGAGTTCTATGCACAGGTCAGGAATGATTCATTAGGGCCTGTTATTAAATTTGGTTGATCAATTGGCGTATTCGCTAAAAAGCAAGCATGGGGCATCTGCTACAGCTGGTCACTTTACCTGAAGCCTGTACCCAAACAATTTGCAGTGATTTTTTTTCAATAGCAATAGTTTTACATCATGAAGCTGCTAGCTCCATGCACAACCCTCTCTAATCCCCCTTATGACATGCTTGGAAGGTTTGAGCTATTCTATTTTTGTCAACATGTGGATGAAAATAATTATTACTTGCAAGATACTCCTGAGGTCTTTGCTAAAAATTAGATGTTCCAATTAAAGTTTTTTATTTTAGTGTCATAGTTCCAAGTACTGAAAATGAATTTTGAAAAAACAGCTAAATTATTTACTGTTCTAAATCACACAATCATTATTATTAACTATTCCAGCAGATAATTTGTCAAAATAAGTTAATGCAGTACCATAGAAGGCACTGCCGTCAGGGATAAAGTATCCGAAACTTTGTTGTACTAGGTATTGGCTTTTTCTGATAAGGGGCAACCAGCTCACTTTTCTGCAGCCTAACCTTCTCTAACTGTATGGCAGGTACTCATTTATAGCCAGATAGACTAGAGCAATTTGAGACTGGTGATTGAACCTGGTTCTTTGCTGTAAGAAACAGGCACACTAATCACTCTGCCACTGAAATTGGTTATATATTAATTTTGAATATACCCGTAAAGTAGCTTCGAAGAAATATTGACATAGCTTCCACTTCAACGATGCTACATCGGCATTATCTACATTTTGTGCTGGTGCCTCTGCTTGAATCTACATATAACTAGTGGCCAGATAAGTGTTTGTTGGCCTTTCTATCTATGCATGCTGTTAAAAATTACATAGATCCCAGGTGGAGAGTATATTATACAATCAAACAAAAAAGATTACTGCAGTAGAATAGCAATATCTCCTGTCATGTGATGCAGTTTGTGTGTTCCTATGACCCTAAAAGGTATGTTGACAGTAGCATAGCTACTTGTAGGATCTTCCAAGCTGAGCTGGAGGGAGACTCAGTGGTCTCAAGGTAAGGTGTCCGCCTCGGGTCACGGAAGTCGCAAGTTCGAATCACGGTAGAAACCGGGATTTTTTTTCTCATCTGGTAAAAATTTCCTTGATCTCTGAGTAGCAAGATCAGACTCTCGTGTTCAGTGTCGAGCACGTTAAAAATTCATTGGCAGTTGAAAATTGAAAAGAGTAGGCTTAACGGCCGCTACCCGGACAAAATTCAAGTTAAAAAATCTACCCAAATTATTTGTACCTTTCCCAGGTGGTTTGTTAAGAGCAGCTATAGATGGCACCTAACTGGATATGGGTCTACTTAGCTCTAGTGTTTGAGTCTATTAAGATGGACTTGCACATCGGTTAAACCACCCTGCAAGAAACTGGTTGTATACATACTCCGTAGAGTCTTCTAAACCAGGCGTTAAGTTAAGTTAATTGGGTTCAGACAAAGCAAGACACAAACATGTTGTTCTGCAGGCAGGCTTGGGATAACCAAGGACTGAGGATGGCAAATGTTACAAAAACTATTGTGGAAATCAGAAGCACTGAACTATAGACCTAACAGGGCAATGCAATCTAATTTTAGCTGAAAGTATAAAGGATACGAAAATGGCAATTGATTATTTACCTTAAATTTAAAGACAAAAAAGAGTTTGAGTGCATTCAAGCAAAAATATGTCAAACTCACATGCATACAAGTAGAGGCACCTGTGAAGTACTTCAACAGCCCTGAGTTGTATTGGACTTCTATACAAATTAAGGGTATTTAAATAAACAAAAGTGTTCTTTAAAAATGTTATTGTTGAAAGAAGATCAAGTGGAGAAATGAAGACTTATTATTGAGATAAAAAGAACATGAAGTTTACAATAATCTCACATTGGATGTCAAACTCCTGCAATCTGTACATCACCAGTAGTCCTTCCCTGTTTATTACATATTAGTGAGAGTAATCCATCTTTTTATGTTCATTTTCAGATTTAATTGAAATGATCCTTTGCTATTTATTCCATATTAGTGAGAGTAAGATCAAGATGGTGGATAGTAACTGTGCTTTCTATGATTTGCAAGCAGCGATAGCTCTTATCAAGCATTACATTAACAGAAAGCCGGTCCATATGGAACCTTAAATAGTGTAGACAGTGTAGAAATGACCATATGTCAGGCCCAGCAAGCCGATAGGTGATTTACGACTGTTTTTAAACAATAAGGCTCAAATACAAGGTAGGTGGGAAATAATGCGTACGATGACAACGAACAGCAAGGTGAAGGACACAGGCATTGACCTGATGAATACAGTGGCCACTTTATATGTGCGGACTTGGACTAAAATCGACGGAGGCAATCATATTCATGGCATACAAATAATAGGACTATATGACTGTAGAACTCACGGAAATATCATGAAACAAATACAGGAAAATTATGTCTTGATCATAGGTGGTGTACCGGCAGACAGACAAAGCCGAATTTATAATCAACCCAGTACTGGCAACGTCATTGGTAGCCACTGAATATATATCGAAAAAAATATTAAGTCATCTTCACAGCAAGGAAAAAATGATGATAGTCGTGCAAGTGTATGCCCTTTGTAATGACAGCTATTCTGACGTTGAGAACGATGAATTTTATAGTGACCTTTCTAACGTATTACACCGTGTCAATGGCGCAGAGGAGTTGATTGTCTTGGAAGACTTCAATGGCAAGGTAGGGAATCGCAGAGACCCATGGGAAGTACACCTTGGACCTTACAGTGACATCAAAGGCGAGTTTAACTTCAATGGTGAACAGATGTTGAACCTTTGTGCAGGGGACGGCGTGGCCTAGTGGTTAAGTGGCACGGCTCACAACCAGAAGGTGCTGGGTTCGATCCCCATCACAGCACCGGCCGTTACCCCGGGGAAGCAAACCCTTAGAAAATGCAGGAGGAAGCAGACCCTTACATAAAATGCATGCTGAAGTCGGATGCACTGGGCCGACAGGCGCAAAATAAAAACCACAGTGTAACGCACACACGCCTTGGGGAATAGATAAATAAGGCGAACGCAAAAAAAAAAAAAAAAAAAACCTTTGTGCAGAACACGAGCTGTTCATTACCAATACTTTCTTTAAACACAGACTCAGTCACACACAGACGAGGTTTAAGTGGGATGATCTGCAGACTTCATCACAAATAGATTTTATTCTCTCAAGGGTGTGAAATCATCAGAGTATCACAGACTCCAAGGTGATTTCCAGTATGAGCATTGATACTGACTACCGGCCAGTTGTGCTTTACTTTAGACAGTGGGTGGCGCACACTACCCGTATCACTTTTCTGTCAGAGGTGATCGCTAAAAAACAGCTAGAAGATGAGGTAGTGACTCAACGTTAAACGAAAGATGGAGTTGGCTTTTGACCAGCAGTCGCATAATGGTACAGTGCAAGATCAGTGGCAGATATTCAAGTCCACCATTTTGAATATATTGACAGAGAAGTGGATATATTGAGGTCGGATTTAGATAAAATTCGAGAATGGTCTGTAATCTGGCAAATGGAGTTTAATGTAGATAAATGTACAGTCATGCACATGGGTAGATCCAATATGGAACATAATTACAGAATGGGAGAGAACAATATTAGAAAGATAGATAAAGAAAGAGACTTAGGGGTTATAATAGATCATACATGTAAGGTGAGGGAGCAAGTTCAGGAAGCAGTAAAAAAGGCAAATGCAATGTTAGGGATGATAAAAAGAAATATTAAACATAGGAGCAAGGAAGTGATAGTCAAACTGTATAAAGCATTAGTTAGACCTAGATTGGAGTACTGTGTACAGGTGTGGAGTCCTTATCAGAGAGGGGATATAGACATGCTGGAGAGAAAACAAAAAAGAGCAACAAAGCTGATAGTGGGATTCCAGAATTACAGTTATGAGGAAAGATTTTAAAAAACCGGCTTACAGTGTCTGGAAGAGAGAAGAATTCGTGGTGACTTAATACAGGTCTATAAGATGATCAGAGGAATGGATAAGTTAGACTATAACAAGTTTTTTTTAAATACAACCACCAACAAGAACAAGAGGGCACAGCTACAAGTTGATTAAGGAGAGGTCCAGATTAGATATTAGGAAGTATTTTTTTAGCCAGAAAGTTGTGAATGCTTGGAATGCATTGCCAAGTGAGGTGGTGGAGGCTGGGACGGTTAATGCATTTAAGAATAGATTGGATGCCTACAGCTTCTAGAGCAAGGTGATGTAAATGGAACTGGTTGTATACAGATTCTGCAGAGTCTTCTGAACCAGTATAAAGACGTTAAGTTAAGTTAACAGCTAGAACAGGTGGGGTCAGAAAGAAAAGGATAATGTGGCGGAACAAAAAGTGTTCAAACAGCAATCAAGGACAAAAAAATGGCCATTTAAGAAATGGTGGAGCTCACAGACCGTCGAAAACTACGTCACTTATAAAGAATCAAAGTGAAAATTCAAGACGGTCACTGAGCAGGCACGTGATACTACTTGGCAGAAATACAGGGAAATACTTGATGAGCTATGTTCCACAACACTCAGAGGTTTTTACCGAAAGATATGTGCTTTTCATTTGTGAGATGAGCACTACAGTCCCTCTACAAATGTAAATGACAACTAGGGGCTGCCAATCTTTGATCTCGACCAGATAAAGGCAAGATGGACAATTTTTTTCACAGAACTTCTAAACCCTGAAATACCAGAGGATGACAGCTCAGGACCTGAGGAAAATCAAACGACAGTACAAGACCTGGCCCAAACTGCTCAAAATGACAGGATAATACTAGAACAAGAGGTCAGAGAGTCACTTAGACGAAGCCCTAACTACAAGACCTCAGGGGTGAACAATATACCGGTGGACGCCATTAAAGTCTGCTGGGAGGTCAGTGGTTAACACAGATATTTAATTAGGTGTGGCTCAAAAGGATGGTACCTAGAGATTGGCCAAGAGCAGTTGTGGTGCCTATTTGGAAGAACAGAGGAAGCAAAATGGAATCCAGCTCATATAGAGGCTTCTGGGCCAAGTTGGAAAGATGTTTGCTAGGCTCCTCGAACAGAGAGTTCGGACAATGGTGGAACCGCGGCTTAGTCCATCACAATCCGGTTTTAGGAAAGTCCAAGGGTGTACGGATGCCATATTAACGCTCCGGCAGTTAAACGAAAAAACCATTGAATACAATAGATATTAGGAAATATTTTTTTTAGTCAGAGAGTGGGGAATGCTTGGAATGCATTGCCACAGGAGGTAGTGGAGGCAGGGAAAATTAATGCATTTCAGAATAAATTGGATGCGCATAGCTTTCAGAGCAAGGTAATGTAAATTAAACTGGTTGTATACAGACTCTGCAGTCTTCTAAATCAGTATAGAGACGTTAAGTTAAGTTAAATCCCCAAGATGAAACCTTAAATGAACCCATGTTCGCTGATGATCAAAACATCTTCTATTACAGCGGGGATGACCTACAACATCACCTCAATTCCCTCACTTCCACCTGTCAAAGATATGACATGAAGATCAACATAGAAAAGACTGTATCTTTGACAATAACCCGAAACCAAATTGCAGCAACGCTTCCACAGCGACAACAAAAATCTCCAACAGGATAAACAGTTCAAGTACCTGTAAAGTGTTTTCATTGATGATGGCAGAGTGGACAGAGAGATAGCACATCGTTTTCAGAAGGCAAGCAAAGTCAACTACCAGTTTGCACCGATTTTAAAACATCCTGGAGTGCAACAAAGAGGAGGTTGATCAACACGCTTTTCACTCCTACTTTGTGTTACCAGTGTCAGTCGTGGTCCTTATTGGAATGTCACAAGAGTAAGATTCAGAGCTGTGAGATGCGATGTGTGCGAAGTGCAGTTGGCAAGTCTATCCGAGACCGTATCCGAAACATCACGTTGAGGCAGATGGTTGAAACAAACACAGTAAATGCCTACATTGAAGCCCAACAAATTAACTGGTTTGGCCACTTGGTTCGGATGCATTATGACCAACCAGCATCAAGAGTCTATCACATGCCAGTATTGGGTTCTCGTGCAAGGTGCTGCCCTCGTCGCAGATGAATAGAAGGTGTATCTGAAACACTCGGAAGGTTCCCCTTGGCGACCACACAAGCATCTCACCTGGCCCAAACAAGAGATCTAACCACCCCGTTCGTTTGCAATGCCACATGGCAAGAGCAGTAGGACAAAAGAAGAAGAAGAAGTGAGAGTAATCCATCTTTTTCTGTTCATTTTCAGATGTAATTGGAATAATTATTACCTGTTTTATTACATATTAGTTAGATTAATCCTTTCCTATCTATTCGATTACAGATTAGAGAGAATCATCGTCAGAAAGAAAAGGCCATTGCTGACTTTACTGACTATGTGGCTAGAACTTCAAACTTTGCTGCTCTCAAGGTATAAGTTTGCTGTTAGACTTCACCTAAATTTGAAAATTGATGTTCATTCTCAGTTTATGTGCTAAATTAATAGTATTTCTCCTGCGAAGGCGGATGTGTTGGATTGAAAGGTGCAAATATTGCAATCAAGCTGTAAATTAGCGTCACAACGATTTTTGTTCTCTGGACTACATCCTGATTACTGCAAAGCCCTGTTCAGGACTTTGTAGCGGAAGATTGAAAACAAACACAGAAGAAGAAAAACAGTATTTCAAATCTGAACCATTTTGTCAAAAATTGCATAAATTCTAAATTGACAGCCTGAATAAACTGTAAACTATATTTATGTTGTTGGATCAAGATGCCTCAACTGTAGCTCGTACTCATATTTAACCTGCTATCCTTTATGAGTATGGGGAACTAAGACGCTAGTTTGGTCAGGCACAAGAGACTGACAAGGACCACTATCTCTCTTCCATGCAGCGTTCCCTGGAAACAGACTGTTTTCAAGGCAATCCGACTGACGAGACGTGGATCAACGTGATCCCCGTAGTAGTGAGCATCACACAGGTGAAGCCAAGCATAGCACAACCGCATGGAGGACCGCGGTCCACCTTCATCCGCACATTAGGGATGTAAAGAAAGCTACCACAACCCGCCACTTAATACCCTTTTCAAGGCGCACAAAAGAGTAAACTATCTCTTGTAATGTATTCATTAAACAATAGCAAAATTCTTTATGAGTATTAACTTAACTTAACATCTTTATACTGGTTTAGAAAACTTTGCAAAATCTGTATACAACTAGTTTCATTTACATTTCCTTGCTCTAAAATAACTTTTGTGTGAACGTCTGCAAGAGGTTTATATGTATCCTAATGATTAATCTACCCACAGTTCAGGAACTTTGAGATTATAGACAATATAGAAATAGCAAATGAAGACAAATTTTAGTACAATTAATTAAATGTTTTATGTATACTAATGATTAATCTACCCACAGTTCAGGAACTTTGAGATTAAAGACAATATAAAAATAGCAAATAAAGACAAATTTTGGTACAGTTAATGAAATTAAACTTAAAATTTGCAGAAGCTACACATCTACCTTGGTGTCTAGAGGTCGTTTCTTATGGCTTAGTTTCTACAGGATGGGGTAGACGATCTCCTTAGTCATCGCTTACAACATTTGGGGCAGACAGGAACTAGGAAATAAGAATGTGCTCAAATTATAAAAGAAAGATTGCACACCATAAAAATAAAAGGATGAAAACACCACTAAATAACTTGAGCTGGTACTGTGTTAAACAATAGTAATATGACTGACAGTTTTTTTTACAACTCAACTCTTTCAGGACTTGGTTTTTTTTGTTAGGTTTGTACTAAATTAATTCTCAGTTTTGAAAAAAAAACACTGTGTTTCTTTTTTTTAATGCTACTACTTTGCACTATAATATGATAAATATATTAATATAATATATCACTGGGAATGAAAATGGTTACAGAAAATGAACATATCAGTAAATTGTTGATATTTTATTATTTGGCAGAATAATAGATTTTTTTTTTTTTAAATGTTAAGAAGCAGATAATTTATACATCAAAATATTGTAACTCTCCTAAATCTGTCCATGGTTTGAATTGTTGCTAAACTGAAGATAGGTGGCACTGACGAATGCACCTGTGGTACAGGGAAAATGGCCGCTGAACATCTGCTGCAAAATTGCTCGACATATGAGGACCAGAGAAAGCACATGTGGCCATCACCAGTGCCAACACTAGACAAGCTCTATGGAAGTGTCGACAGCCTCAAGATGACAGCTGCTTTCTTCGAACAAATTCAAGATGACGTCTGACAGCGTACGAAGAAGAATTGTTGCTTTTCATTTTTCTACAATTTTATACACAAGAATCAAAAGTCCTTCAAAACACAGTTTATTTGTTGTATTTGTGTCCATAAATATTGATCTTTTAGGCATTTGTCTCAATGACTCCAGATTCTATAACAATATAAAAAATGTATCGGAGTAGAAGCAGTGAACACGCTTTAATTTAAATAAACAACGCGTTTGCGACACCTAGCACATTCGTTTTGGTAACATTCTAGTCTTAGCAGTAAAGTATCCAGTCACATAAAGACCTAAATCACTGTTTATAAAACAAAGAAACTTATTGTCCCCTTTAGTGGCTAAAGGTCCCGTTGGGTTTCGCTACAGAGCCACTTTAGTGGCTATCAGTCTGGAATGAGAGAAGGAAGGTTGTTGTTGTTGAATACCCACAATGAGTAGGATTACTCTTTTGTGCACCCTGAAAAAAACGTTAAGTGTGGGATTGTCATAGCTTTCCTCACACCCTGAGCGTGCTGATGAATATGGACCGGGGTCCGCCAGGCTATTATTCTATGATTGGCTTCATCTGTGTGTCGTTCACTACTACGGGGATCATGTTGATCCCTCACCTTGTTTGCCAGGCTGTCATGAAAACAGCTCGTTTCCAGTAAGGGCTACGGGAAGCCAAAGTGGGATCTTGGCCAGTATGTTTTGCCTGACCAGATGTTAGTCTTCCTTCCATAGAAGGAAGGTGCATGTTGTTAAGACAGCTTAGAAGGAAGGTGAATGCTGTTAAGACAGCTTTAGAGAATGGAAAATGTTGTTAAGACAGCTTAAGAGAATTTTGAATGTTGTTAAGACAGCTTAAGAGAATTTTGAATGTTGTTAAGACAGCTTAAGAGAATTTTGAATGTTGTAAAGACAGCTTAGAAGGAAGGGGAATGCTGTTAAGACAGCTTAGAAGGAAGGTGAATGCTGTTAAGACAGCTTAGAAGGAAGGTGAATGCTGTTAAGACAGTTTAGAAGGAAGATGAATGCTGTTAAGACAGCTTAGAAGGAAGGTGAATGTTGTTAAGACAGCTTAAGAGAATGGTGAATGTTGTTAAGACAGCTTAATAAGACGGTGAAATGTTAAGACAGCTTAAGAGAATTGTGAATGTTGTTAAGACAGCTTAAGATAATTTTGAATGTTGTTAAGACAGCTTAGAAGGAAGGTGAATGCTGTTAAGACAGCTTAAGAGAATGGTGAATGTTGTTAAGACAGCTTAGAAGGAAGGTGAATGTTGTTAAGACAGCTTAAGAGAATGGTGAATGTTGTTAAGACAGCTTAATAAGACAGTGAAATGTTGTTAAGACAGCTTAAGAGAATGGTGAATGTTGTTAAGACAGCTTAGAAGGATGGTGAATGGTGTTTAGGCAGCTTAATAGAAAGTTGAATGTTGTTAAGACAACTTAGGAGAAAGAAGAATGTTGTTACAACAGCTTTGGAAAAAATTTACTTACTCAACGTTTTTTATTGCACTATTAAGTGTAGTGAGGAGCAGACGTTTCCTTCCTCTTCTGGGCCAAGGCATTATATTGTAATGCACATGTTGTAATTGTTCTGTTCTGTGCTTTATTTAAGGGCTATGCCTGGTAACAGAAAGTTGGTAAAAATATACCATTTCTGCAATCTGTAATTCTGGTATTTAGTCAGACGTAACAAGTGTCTGAAATGCCAGGTAGCCAGTATGGTCTTTTGCCTTAGAGTACCATGTTGGACCAAGGTCTTCACTTAGGCCATCTCTCCATCTCATTGGCAGATGACCAAATGAGTATTTTTTTATGTCCTTTTGTTGTCAGACATGCACACCACATGTCTGGACAATTTGCATTTTCTTAACTGTGCAGTATCTACGACATTATGGAAGGAAATTTAGTATCTTATTTCGGTGTTGTGAAATCAGTCCCCTAAATAAACTGTCAATGTTCTTTGCTTCATTGCCTTTTAAGCAACTCGAGGCTTCTCTGCATTTTCTTTTTATGGGTTCCAATAATTCCTTGCAGTAGACTCCTTATGAAGGAAGCCAGTATATGTTATAAATTGAATATTTTTGTAAAATCCTTGGAGCTGAAATTGGCAGTATAAGGACCAGACATATTGTGATGTTTATTAAGGAAAGTTTCATCATGATGGTAAACAAACAGCTACAGAAACCACAAATTGAAGAAACATATATATTGCTTTTGGTACAGATTTTGTAAAAGTTTACTAAATGCAGTGGTGACCCCATATTCCTAAAGAGCCCAAATCAGGTACAAGAAGATATGCAATAACAGAAAACTGGAGTATTCATTGTGTGTTTGTGTGTGCTTTGATAACTGGGTTCATGTTTGTCTTATTTTTTTAAATATCTATTCATCAGGCAGCAAAACAAAGACAAGATGTGTCTATTGATATGTCCAGGATACATTCACAGTTTAGAGAAATGTAAGTCGATAACTCTCATTTATTGTAATACTAGGAGTGGTTTTTCATATACTTAGAAAGAAGGGCATGGAACATCTTGTGACAATTGGAAAGAATGAGGGCACAAGAGGTTGAGAAAGACAGAGAAAAAAAAATACCTGGAATGACATGACAAGCTGAATCGGAAAACAAAGAACAACTAAAGTTTTGAAATACTCACAATACAGATGGTTGTGGGAGGAATTGATTGTTAGCACCATGTAGCACAACACTTGATGATGTTGATAACTGCAGTACTTCTGCACAGCTCTGATGAAAGCATACATTGTCTAGTTTTCATTTTTATTGAAAGTTATTTAAATTTGAAAATTAAAAGTTCACTAATCCTCTTCTTCTTTGTTTGTTCTCAATCGTGCACTATCAAACCTTGAAAAGGTCTTTGCAAGTAGCAGGATGATGTCCAGAAAACGGAATGTGTTGTGTCATAGTTTACAGCGATATCAGCACCTTTCGGTCGATATATCCGACTACAGCAGGCATTTTTGAATACCCAGAGCCTTCCCTCTTCAATCCCTTCTCCTTAACCAGTCTGCTCTGTTGCAGCCTGTTATCCAGGATCACCGCATGGAGGTGTAGAAGAGTCTTGGTAGCTCTGGTTCGCTGGCCCTGACACAAGCAGTCAGCTATGGGTCGCTAGCCCTGACACTAGCAGTCCGCTATGGGTCGCTAGCCCCGACACTAGCAGTCAGCTATGGGTCGTTGATCGCTGCAGCTCATGCACTGCTCAAAATCTTGATCCTGTTCACTATTCAAAGAATTAATAACTTACATTTGTCTAGAAGTCAAAGAATTAATAACTTACATTTGTCTAGAAGTTAATGCATATGTAACATATGCAGGTCTCAGCACCTACTAAATCTGGTTTAAAATATTTATATAAATTGACAGCATGAATATAATAGAAGAAACATTAACAGCATGTAGGATAACCACAATCTGTAATACCAAAGGTGCAGAAAATACTAGAGGCAGCAACAACAAAACTAGGCAGAATAACTGGAACAAGTATCACAACTCTTGGTTATCAACCGAATATAACTGACAACGACAAAACCTATGTGAAATGAATGGCCTGTCAGCTGGATCTAGTTCATTTACCACAGACAAAAGATCAATATTTTAAATACTGGACAACTACCAAAAAATGGCATCTAATTTACAAGGCGAACGAAAAAAGAAATTTAAAAAAAGAAATTTCTATTAGGGAATTCTGATGGAGAATGGCTTGTTGAAAAGAGTGAGCTCAGTTAAGTAGCCTTCAATTATCTTCTCTATAAGTTGGGTGTACGTTTTGACAAAACCTAGGTTCCTCGATACATTTATTTTCACACTATCAAAGGACTTTCCATAGTCTATGAACACAATGCACAGGGGCAGCAAATTTCCTGCGCTCTCTCCAATAACTGGTTGATTATGTGGAGGTGGTCAGTGGTTGAGTAGCCCTTCCTGAAACATGCCTGTTCTCACAGTTGGTGCTTGTTGAGTTGCCTTTCTAATCAAAGCTACTCTCTATACCTGTACAACAAGGTGATACAATTTCCCTATACTGTTCACAGCTGCCCTTGAAGAAAGTTTTTAGGCCCCTAAACTGGCAGGATTGATGTGTCAACATAGATGACAAGATGCTCTCAACACCTACACTTTGTAGATGACTTTGTGATCTTCAGCCACAGTATTGCAGAAGCTGAACAAAGTCTAAACAAGCTGAATGAACCAAGCAAAAGGTGGTTGGCCTGAATATGAATAGAAAGAAGACTCAATGTCTAATGAACCCTTTCTGCCCTACCATGGGAACTGTGACTGGAAAATGTCAATGCGTATGCCTACCTAGGCCAGGAAATCAACCACAACATTGATAAGGAGATCTCATGCAGGAGAGCGGCCGGTTGGCCCAGCTTCAACTGAATTAAACCGATACTCCAGCAGATGACGGACGTCAAGGCTAGGGCTAACATCTTCAATAGCATGGTTATCCCAGCAATGGTAAAGGGATTGGAGGTTTGGAGTCTACACAAATCAGATGCAGAGAAGCTCTGTATTACCAAAAGAGCAAAGGAATGAAGAATCCTAAATATCTCTCTTAGTGTCCACATCCGAAATACCATCCGTGACCAAACAGAGTTCCGGGATGTGGTTGACTCCACAAATGCAAAAGTACAGATGGTTGGCATGACTGACAATAGAAGGACGAGGAGAGTGTCTTTCTGGTTACTATACAACTATAGCCACCTGCGCTGCCACTTGCCAACGAGGTGGATACACAATCTGCATCACCCCTTTGTACCTTTATGGTACTCCAGGGTGAAGGACAGACACAAATTCAAGCAGCTTTTGACTACCTGGCATCAGGCAACTGCCTGATGTGAATTCCAGGATTCAAGTAAGGAATTCCAATTGTTTGTAAAATAGTGTTTTATTTAAATGTATACTATATAGATATAGATGTATATATTCTCATGTTATTCCATCTTCAGGGATCACTTCTATGGCACAGATCTGCCCAATTTGACCTCGACTGTATTCAGTGGAAAGCACATTACTGTAATGAGCTCATCCAAAAACAAAAACATAGAAGGGAAAAAGTTGTGCACAATAGTAAAGCCAACCATTAAAGCATCTTATATACAAAAACACTTGACCATCTGATTTATGTGTGTGTAATTATTCAAAAATTGGAACAGAACAGCATAGGAGCAGAAACATAGCTACTTAGCAATTCTGAGTGGACTTTCTGTGCAAAAAATAAAAGCCATTGAATACACATAAAGTTATTTCTTACTTACTTACTTAGTCGCTCATCTTCTACCTTAGGCTGTTGAGGCTCACCAGAGTCTTCCTCTTGGCCCGTTTCCAATTTATTCCTCTGTCTTATGATGTCATTCCAGCTGACTTTATGTTGTTTTTGGAGTCTAGATCCTTCTTGCTTCCCACGGCTGCTGTGGTAGCCAATTTCTTTTTAAATTCTGCAAACATGGCCAAACCACCAAAGTTGATATTTCTCCACTCCAGACTAAGGGCTGGTCTACAATTTTTTTTTTTTTTTACATGTTTGCCTCACTAGTTTCTACTGGCCGAGGTGCACCTCTTCCACCCTAGACCATAGTCAATTGGGCGATATTAAGGCACATAAACCAGTGCTTGTATGAATGTGTGCGTCTGTATGTACCTATGCTAGGTTTGTGCACTCTTAGAAGCCAGCCCAACCAAAGTGCAATGGAAGGCCTCACCCTGAAGATGCGTGTGAAAGTTGTGCAAGAGTGTGTGATTGTAGGACAGAGTCAAATTAAACCAGAGTGTGTGGAAGGAGAAACGAAGAAATGGAGCTCCATGGGTTGGTTTACTTTTTTAAATTTTTAAATTTTATGTGTTTGCCTCACTAGTTTCTACTGGCGGAGGCATGCCTATTCCACCCTAGACCGTAGTCAATTGGGCGATATTAAGACCATAAACCAGTGCTTGGATGAATGTGTGCATCTATATGTACCTATGCTAGGTTTGTCCGCTCTCAGAAACCAGCCCAACCAAAGTGCAATGGAAGGGTCTCACCCTGAGGATGCGTGTGACAGTTGTGCAACAGTGTGACTGTAGGACAGAGTTAAATGAAAAAGAGTCAGGTAAGAAGAGGGTTTACATGATCCTGTCGTATTATTTTATTGTGGACCTCTTGTCGCTTCGTGTTACTTAGACCAACTGTCTTAGATATCTTGTTTCAGAGTCTTGGGGCTGGATTGTGGTCATTGCTCACATCAGTAAGTCAGAACTGGTACATAGGTTGAGCCATCATAGTTTTTTTTTCTCATTGCTCTTTTGCTGAGTATTACTCTATTTTTGTCATGAAAAAATGTACCAGTTGCTGCCCTTCGTATAGCCAACTCTTCTTTGTTACTTCCCTTCTGGGCTATTACAACTCCAAAGTATTTGAACGGCTTATTCTGGAGGCTGTTCACCCAGCATAATGTGATGTTTCTTCTCTTCTTTTCTCTTCAAAATTCTCTTCACTTTTCTATTCCATTCTATTCTATTTCAAACTATTCTAGTCTCTTGAGACCACTGTTGGTTTTTGTTTTTGAACTGCTAATGATCATTGCTCTCTTATACATCCCCATTCCTCCAGTTTTGAAGGTTGGTCTAGAGATGTGCCTCTGATTTTGTAATCAAAGCAACATCATCGGCAAACACCTGCTCAATATATAGACTGACCTCACCTTCCAGTACACTACTGAGTATTTTGTTATGCTCTTCTTACTGGCTTTTATGATATCCTCCATGAGCAGTATGAAAAGATTTGGCAATATACTTAACTGAACATCTGTATACTGGTTTAGAAGACTCAGTAGAGTCTGTATACAACCAGTTTCATTTGCATTATCTTACTCTAAAAGCTATGCGCATCCAATTTATTCTTAAATGCACTAATTGTCCCTGCCTCCACTATTTCTGGTGGCACTGCATTCCAAGCATTCACCACTCTCTGACTAAAAAAATATTTCCTAATATCTAATCTGGACCTTTCTTTAGTTAATTTGTAGCTATGCTCTCTTGTTCTTGTAGATGTTTGTATTTTGAAAAACTTGTTATAGTCTAATGTATCCGTTCCTTTGATTATAAACCTGTATTGTCACCTCGAATTCTTCTCTTTTCTAGACACCGCAGGCCAATTTTTTTTTTCTGAGTCTTTCCTCATAACTGTAGTTCTGAAATCCCACTATCAGCTTTGTCGCTCTTTTTTGTATCCTCTTTTATGTCATCATGTTTTATGCCTCTGATGATCTTGAACTCCTCTGACTTTTGGTTTTCTGTCCTAATGTAGTTTCTGTAAGTCTTTTAGAAACTATGTATACCATAGATCAAGGGTGCCAGGATATTGTTTCTTTCCAGATAATCCCAGAGTCAGCTCCAGGGAACCTTATTAAATGTCTTTTCCAGGTTCAAGAAAGAGATGCATTTCATCTTTCAACGCAAGAGCTTTTTCACACGATTGCATGATTGTGAATATAAGGTCTTGAGTACCTCATTTTAATCTATGACTGCATTGGGTCTCACCCATCTGTGACTCAGCCAGATGTCTTAGTTTCTGCTCCAGTATCCTAGAGTACACTTTGCCGGGGACACTAAGGAGAGATATATATGCCTTTGTGGTTTTTGCTGTTGAATGTCACCTTTTTAAAAAAATAATGATGGTTATCTCAAAGTCCTTTGGTATAACCTTGTAGCAACAGGCTGCTCATAAAACCTTCAAGAATAACAGTTTACCTGCAGTTCCCATGTACTTGACCATTGCTGATGTTATACCGATCATGTTCAGCTGTGTTGCCAACCTTAGTTTTCTCCAGTGTTGCCCTCAACTCCTCCATCATGAGATGTTTTTCTCCCTGTTAATAATTGTCTCCTCTGTATAAGAGCTTTTGGTACCCAGAACTTAGCTGTCCTTGACACTGAAAAACTGAGAAATAGTCTTTTCAGCTATTTCCCTCAAGGTGGGAAGCTAAGTATCTTGTTTATTTTAAACAAATTTCAGTACATACTCTTTTTCTTTCTCCATGTTCTTTAGTATCCTGTAGAACAGCTGCTAGTTTTATCCTGCATTATTTTCAAGTCTTTCTCCAAAGTCCTCTCAGGATTTTTCTTGTTCCTTTAGCACCATGTTTTTGGCTTCTGTTCTTGGTGTTGTATATTATTTGTATTCCTTTGTTTTTTTTTGTCCTGCTGTATTTCTGGCTTTAAAGTTTAGTTTCCATGCCTTTTTATTTTCACTTATTATCATTTTGACTTCTTCTGTTCACCAGGTGTCCTCTTTATATCTTTCTTGAATCTCTGATTTCACCATATGCTTGTCCTGCAGCTGTCTAGTGGATGTCTTTAATTATAACCATGTATCTGGTTCTAACTTCTAGCTCTCCTAGTTTATATGTCTTTGTTCTTGCTTATCCTTCTCTGGTGTTTCATTTCTTACTTGATTGTAGATGTTGTTTTGGTGGAGCTACCCTTTTGGTTGGTCTTTTTATTGTCACGACCTAGTGGTCGCTTCCAATTCTGAGTCCTCTAAAGAATATGGCATCTCTTACATACTTAAATGAATCTTTTGTTTTGATAGCATAATCAATATTGAATTTCTCATTCCTTGGCAGTTCACACTGAGTGTATGTATATATGTGCCTGTGAGAGATCTTTTGTATTTGTAATTACCAGGTTCTGTTTGCTGCAGAATCTCAGGAGTATCTTCACTGTATATGTTAATTACATCTAGATTGATCATTTCCAACTCTGACATTGGAATCTCCAAGAAGGATAATTTCAATCATGATAATTATCCACTGTCATTTCAAGCAGCTCAGATAATTATTTTTTGGTATCTGCTCTATCCCCTCTCAATGAAGATGTTGATGAATATCTTGCCTTCTTTGAGATTCAGCATCATAATGCAATCAGAGATGATACATTTCTATCCCTTCTTTTTCCCTTGGACTCCTAACCACAATACAGCCCACTCCTCCTTTAGCTCTTTCGGTAGTGGGAACTCCGCTGTAGAGAACCATGTTGCCCTCAAGATCAATGAACCCATATTCCATTTTTTTGGAGAACTTTTCATTTTTTTCGTTTCTTCCATGAGCTTGCCCTCCTTTCCATCGATAGTTTAGATGTTCCATATTTAAAAAATATTAGTCTTTAATTCACGCAGTTCATCGTGTTTAATCTCCATCTTGTTTTCTTTCTGTATATACCTGTAATCGAGCGTGTAGATAAACAGGTGATTGGTCTGTTATGTCTTTGCATGGTGGAGGGATACCTCCACTGTTTTCTGATCTAAGGATGTTTATTGGATAGCTAGCCTCCAAATATAGCAGCCATTCAGCTCTCCACCTGATAAGAAGACACATTCTGCCCCCAGGTAGTTATTTCTGTGAATATTTTATCTCATATTTAGATAGTGTCCTAGTGTCTTCAGTCAAGCTATTGACATTCAAAGTGGAAGCAGATAAGGGGAGGGAAGAATGTCACATGGAATGCTTCAGATCGTCTATCATTACGGTGTTAATTTACATTGCTAGATTCACCAAGAGGATTATAGGGCTGAGAAATAAAGGCTGCTTGCACCTGAAATCACCATGCACTGCACAGGGTAGGGTTTTTTAACCTCAGAAAAAAAAACCTAGGCTCTACCATGGTTTTGAATCCGTTTTGGCTTGGTCAAGAGACTTGTATCAACCACTCAGCCACATACAGCTACAATTCTAGAAATATAATTTAACTATATAATGTTTTGAAATGTGATTACATCTGTAAACATTTTTATTTTCTCATGAATTCACATGGTTTATTACAATTTCACAATATTATCAATTTGTTTCACATCACATTCCTGTTTCGTATCCCTTCTCTTTCAAATCTCAACATTTGCTGCTTGTGTGACATTGTTTCATATTTGATCCATCCTTTTATTAGATCTTCATTTCTGTTGAAGACAGATGTATTGGACCAAAAAGTGCAAATATTGCAGTCAAACTGTAAACTAGCGAAACACCGTACTCAGTTCTCTGAACTACATCCTGCTAATTGCAAAGCTCTGTTCAGGGCTTGGTAGCAGGAGATTGAGAATAAACGCAGAAGAAGATCTTCATTTATTTACTTTATATTTTGAATGTTACTTGTTTTACCATAACAGTACAGCTGCCTCCTGAGGGTTTTAGGCAAACCGGATTATCATAGTGCATCACTATGTGTGTGGCTTTGACTTTCACTCTGTGACAACACTTTGTGAATATCTGGAACATTATTTGGTACTTACAGGTTCCTGTGCCATTTGTTATGAACATAGAGATTCGGTCCTGGTCATCCTACATTTCCAACTTATTGGATGTCACACTTCAGCTGCCTTGCAGGATACCCCTGTTTATGGGAAAGGCTTTTGGAAAAAATCTGCATCCTGTGATATCTCCAGTCGTCTCGATTTATGCCTTGCCACTGCTCCAAGGTAGCTCGGGACCAGAGAGTGAGGTTGATGACCAGCACAGTTTCTTGCTTGCTATAATCCAAATATAGCACAAGTTACATCATCAAGACAAAGCCATTAGTTGCGATGGGTAACTAACAACAGCAACATACAAATGGAAATAGTTTGAAGCTATAATTATACAAGTCTTCATTACAAAATTATTGTAATTGTCAATGTCTATTATTTATGCCTATCTTTCCAAAATTGTGATTATAATTGCATATTAAATATTATTACTTAAATCACATAAAACATGAGTAGCTAGTGACTCAGTTACAATACATGAACACAAACAAAAGAGTGGGGTAACTGGGTCAGACCATATATGTTTTTATTAACTTTCGATCTTCAGTACCGCCAGTGTGTATTTTCTTTATTTTAATAAATCAGCCAACTGTGATAAAAAAATGATACTACAACATCTTATGTTAACATAAATAAAGAGTAATTTAGCAAAATATTGTTGTTTTTTTTACAATATGTTATAGCTGTTGCCTATTATTTTTGACGCATATCTTTGAATGTTTGCATTCCTATTGATGCAGCAGAAATGTGAGGTCTGCTCATATAGTTCCAGAACTTTTTCTGTGTAGCTTTTTCAGGCTTACCTGACACCTAGTCAGCCATGCCTTATTTGAAATTCTCACCTTCTCTATTAATTTAATTGTTCCCAGTGCTTTTTTCACTTCTGGTAGCAGTCCTGGTAAGCACTTTTGAGTATCCCGTGGAGATCCATTTGATTTGCTATTAATTTCTTCAATGGTCTGAAATTGTCATCCTTTCAAGCTGTATTTTAGTTTGGGAAATATAATAAAGTCTGCTCGTACCAGGTAAGTAGGGTGTCTAGAAAAGTAAACCTTTTGTTTTTTTTATAAAAGCTCCTGAACAAGTACATTGTCATGGTGGAGGACCCAGAATTTGTTTCTCCACAACTAAGGATCTTTTTCTCTGGACGTATCTGTTAAAATGTCGTGCCACGATTCTATAGAAATGTTGCATTCTTCTTCTTCTTCGTTCGTTCTCAATCTCCCACTACCAAATCCTGAATAGATCTTTGCAAGTAGCAAGATGTTGTCCAGAGAACAGAATGCATTATGTTGCTAGTTTACAGCTTGGCTGCGATATTTGCACCTTTCGGTCCGATACATCCGTCTTCGGCAGGTGCATTCTTCTATTTCCTGAACTTTAAGATGATGATTAGAAAGCACAATCTCATGAACATGGACAACATTGAATTTGTTAGATGATGCCCATGCCATTCAGAAAGTCAAGTCATCATCTTTTGACTACTGACCATCCTTAAATCACTTAAACTTGAGTTAAATCATTCATAACAGCATCAATTGTTGCCTCACCTCCCACTTGTAGGAGCTCTGCTGGGATATTATCCACACCTACAGCCTTCCCTCTCTTCAGCATTTTCACGGCTTCATTTACTTCTTTCCTTGTTATCATTTGATTTTCCTCTATCAGACTCACTTCAGGAGATATTGCATTTCTTGGGTCACTTTGACCTTCATGCTTATATAGTTCCAAACAGTCCTCTGTCCAGCGCTCACGATTGTCTGAAGCTTTTGTGAGACATTTCCCACTCTTGTCCTGAATCGTTGTATTTCGACTTTGTACAGGCCTTACTAAGTCCATGACTATTTTATTTGCCCCCTTGGCATCATTTCTTCCTAGATTTTGTTCGATATCTGCACACTGAGTCGTTATCCATTCCACCTTGGCCTGTTTCATGTTGGCCTTTATGTTTCCATTTATCTCTCTATATTGCTGAATCCCATCTAGTGTTTTCTTCGATCTCTTCATTTGTCTTCTCGTCACATAAATCCAGTATTTCACTCATGATCCATGCTTTCTTCTTAATCCTGCACCTACCTAGATGATATTGATGTATTGGCAGGCACAGAAAGGGAACTCCAGAAGTTGATTAGTAGATTGGATAGAGCGGCCCAGAATTTTGGTAGGGAAATAAATGCAGATAAAACAAAGCTCATGACTAATAACATAAAAGGGTTTAAATCTGTAATAGAGGCAAATGGTCAGGAACTTGGGGTGGTACAACGTTTCAAATATCTGGGATCATTGATCAGAGCGTAGAGGTAATTGCAAGAATAGCACAAACAACAGCGGCGCTTACTTGGCTGAAACCTATATGGCAAGACAAGCGGCTCGCCCTCGGCATAAAAGTTAGACTAATGCGCTCTTTGGTGCGATCAATATTTCTGTTTGCCTGTGAGACCTGGACCATTACAGCAGATATCCAGGGCAGAATACATGCAATGGAAATGAGGTGCTATAGAAAACTTCTAAATTTACATATAAAGATCGTGTCACAAATGTAGAAATACGACAGAGAGTTGAAAACACTATTGGTCCTTTTGAAGATCTGTTCACAACAATTAAAAGACGAAAGATGGCCTGGTACGGGCACGTCGCGAGGTCCAACGGAATTACCAACTCGATATTCTTTGGTTCCGAACCAGGACAGAGAGGGCGAGGACGTCCAAGGAAGAGATGGGTGGACAACATCACTGAGTGGTCAAGCCTTCGTCCCGGTGAGATACGACAGGCGGCAGCAGACAGAGAAAGATGGCGTGGGATTTTGGGAGTGTCTTCAAGTATGCCCCAACGACCTGATGGGTTACATGATGCACTCCTCCCCATAAACTTGTTTTAACATTTCATGAGTCTTCGTATCTTACCAAGCTTTAAACAAAACTTGATGATGATTCACATGAAATTCATACGTCTCAAGAAATGCAAAAGAAACTGCATGCACTTTAACAATCAGCCTCATGGTAATAATCACAAAGGAAAAATGAAGGAAAATGTAGGTTACTTAAAAGAAAGTCACCACAAGGCAGCGCAACAGACCGGGAATTTATATGATGTCACAATGGTGTGCAATTTCAAAGTTCTGAAATGTTTTGAATAGACTCTGTAGACGTATGTGATGATCACCTTCTTTCCTTTGTGAAAGTTCACTTTATTAAGGTGGGGACGGCGTGGGCTAATGGTTAAGTGACACGGCTCACAACCCAAAAGTGCTGGATTCACTTCCCAATCACAGCACCGGCCATTGCCCCTGGAAAGCAAATCCTTAGAAAATGCATTCCGAAGTCGGATGCACTAGGACAGACAGGTGCAATATAAAAACATAGTGCAACGCACACCATCTTGGTAAATCAGGCGAATGCAAAAAAAAAAAAAAAAAGAGAAAGAAAAACTATATTAGGAGCATATGGTCACTACCTCATTTGGCCTCCATACTAAAAGTCTTTGCCAGAGCATTTATATGCATTTGCAGTGATAGTTTTTGTAAGACTGTTGTATATGTATAAATTGCTATCGCCATGCACAACTCTCCTTAGTGACCTTTTATAATATGAATAGTAACGTGAAGTAGACCTATTATGTTTCTAGCTACATGAATGCCTGGAAATTCACTTTGTGAAAAAATATATTTTGACATAAGATTAACCAAAATATTATTTGCAACGTACCATAATATTCACCCAATATTTTAATTTTGTTCCAAATTGTAAAAAAATGACTGCCAAAACTGATTTCTTATATACCAACAAGCAGAAATTGCTGAAAATGGGGACAGAATTGATAAAAAGTACTTAGGACAGTGGTCTGAGTGCTCCGCTCGGGCCATTGTGTATTTTTTTTTTTTTGCATTCGCCTTATTCTCTATTCCCCAAGGCGGTGTGCGTTACACTGTAGTTTTTATTTTGCGCCTGTCGGACCAGTGCATCCGACATCAGCACGCATTTTTATGTAAGGGTCTGCTTCCTCCTGCATTTTCTAAGGGTTTGCTTCCCCGGGGTAACGGCCGGTGCTGTGATGGGGATCGAACCCAGCACCTTCGGGTCGTGAGCTGTGCCACTTAACCACTAGGCCACGCCGTCCCCCTGACCATTGTGTATGACAAGAATAGCACCACTGTCTCACAGAGAGCATGTTGTAAGAGGCGACTGTAACAACTTATAACACCATGGTTAGGTGGTTTGTTAAGAGCAGCATAGTGGCATCTAACAGGCTGAGGGTCTACTTTGCTCTAGTGTTTGAGTCTATTAAGATGGGCTCGCACATCGGTTAACCACCCTCCGCAGCACTTGTCTCAACACAGTGGAGTAATAAGCTGGTCAAACCTAGCCCACTACGCAGAAAATCCTCATCCCTGCTATATTCAGCTCATGCCAGAGCTGGGACCTGCACATGGGCATTTGCTCCTGTAGAAGTACAAGTCGACTAAGACTCGGGACAGAAAGTTGTGAAAATTTATGATCACTAACATTTAGTCACACTGCACATGATGATAGGGATGATGTACCAAATGCGCTAATGTGACTGTCTTGTTACCTGACAAAAATACCACATAAACTTTTGTTATCTAATGATGGTATAATCAAATAAGGGAAATCACAAACAAAAGGTGTGTCATCATTTTCTTTCTTTCATTAGTTTAACCTTAAATGTCACAATGAAATGTTTATAAGATCTCTTGAAGAATCAGAAAGGTAAAAGAAAACTTTTAAAAGAAAATATTATAATTTAATAACTATGTCAAGCAATGCTTGTGTGTTACTGGAGCCGAAAACGGGATGAAGGACAGTAACACTGTAGCCTTCCATGTAGGAGGCAACCATGAAGGGTTGCGAATGACACTAGTCAACTCCTTTCTGTAGAAACTATGTTGTTGTTTAACGCCTAGAATGAATAAGTTTACTCTTTTGTGGGCCCTGAAATGAAGGACATTAAATGGCAGGTTGTAGTAGCTTTCCTCACATCCCGAGGGTGCTGATGAAGGTGAACCGTGGTCCTTCAGGCGGTTGTGCTATACTTGGCTTTATCTGTGTGGTGGTCACTACTACAGGGATCACATCGATCCACATCTCATCAGCCAGGCTGCCTTAAAAACAGTCTGTTTCCAGGGAACACTACATGGAAAAGAGATTGTGGTTTTGGTCAGTGTATTGTCCCCGACACGAACTAGTATCTCAGTTCCCTTGTAGAAACTATAAACCACAAGAAAAAGAAGAGAAGACATTTTCGTTTCCATGGTGAATTAGGAAACAAAACTTTGTCCCTAATTACGACAGCTGTATGAAAGAATGAAACTTTACTTACATTAAAATATTTTTCAGAAGAAGAAAATAAGACAATTCTGCACACATATACACACACACCAAAAAAAAAAAAAGAAAAGACATACAAGATAGTTCGGTTCTTGTGCTTTAATTCACCCATTCTGAAATTTTATACCATTCAATGACCACACGGGTTTCCGTACAAAAATAGTAATACGTGTCTAGCTATCAGGGTGCAGTTTTTTTGTGGGCCCTAAAAAGGACCTTGATGCTGGTTTGCGGGCCCTGAAAAGGGCTGTGAGGGGAACAGATAACCAAGGATCACTGAAGCTATGCACATATCAGGACATACAAATGTTGTTCGTTCGTAGCTGCACAATTTAAAGAGGAGGCCAACATTCTGTGATGTCCTGCAGAATATTGTCGAACTGGTCTAACTGACGGACTTTATTCGGTCGAACGGGTCTAACTGACGGACTTTATTCGGTCGAACGGGTCTAACTGACAGACTTTATTCGGTCGAACGGGTCTAACTGACGGACTTTATTCCGATGTCGCCACAGAAACTCACACATGTAGGAATCTATCATGTGTCTGTGTGTTCCGTTTGGGTTAGGGTTAGGGTTAGGGTTAGGTGCCCTCTAACCATGTGCTAGAACGAACAGGAATGTCCTGTTGACATGTGCGACATTTCTAACGATCTTGGCGAACTGTGAGACACAAAGTCATAACATGATTTTTAGCACACAGTCGGGCGGTGTGTATAATTCGTCTTTCCTGCAAAAACTGCACACAATTTATTTTCTTGCGTGTCAAGTGTGACAAGTGCAATAAATCCATCTTCCACGTATGGTGTTAGATCTGAGAATGACATGGACATAGGTTTACCGCGCGAATTAATGACACGCAAATTGAAAAGTATGGTACTTCATGTGGCTACATTCTACTAAATTTGACCTATTATAATCCGTGGGTGAATTAACGCACAAGTACCGATAGTTGTTATAGAATACAATCTGCCCTACTACATTCTAGCAGCACTATCACAGGACAAACTATTGCTAAGATATGACAACTTACTTAGGGACCCAAAACTTTACAAAGAGTACAACACATTACTTACATGTAAAACAACATAAATAGTTATGGCCCAGAAGGAGCAGGAACAGCTCCAGCATAAAAGCTCATTTCAAACATGTCCCATCTTGCATCCTGATGTATCATTGTCTCTGGTGATTGCATCCAAGGCAAACAGCCCTAGTCAGGGGAATGGCAAATAGTAAGATCACAAGACAGCTCTTGGACTCTCATGCCATCCACCACCAACTGGGCAGCTTTCCTATAGACATGCTTGATAACACTGATAAGACTTTCAGATATTAGCATACTCTTGGCACAGTCACTTCAGCTGCACAACTTTCAACTTTTTCCAGGAAATTTACAAAGTAGCCATGAGGCCCATCTCTCAACTATGTATTTATTCCTGTCAAAATGTCAGTTCATGACAAGTACAGCTTAAAATCAATTTCAATGAACATTAAACAATAAATAATACAACAATCACAGTGACTGGTTTTATATTAGAGATTGTCACTTTATAATGACATCAACTTTACATAAATCAATAATAATGACATATCAGATTTTTTAAACCCAGCACTAATCAATCTCTCTAACCGCCAGATACATGACCAAATGGGAAACCGAACATACTGGTTACACCAAAAACGATGCCTATTACCAGTTGAACAGAAGAGAGCAGGTCGTTGTCTTCAGACTTCGCACTGGCCACAATAGACTGAGGTACCACCTATTCAACAAATTAAAGATAGGTGGTACCGACGAATGCCCGTGCGGTACCGGTAAAATGACCGCTGAACATCTGCTGCAGAACTGCCCTACATACGAGGATCAGAGAGAGCAGATGTGGCCATCACCAGTGGAACTGCAGGCAAGCTCTATGGCAGTGTCGACAGCCTCAGGATGACCGCCGCTTTTTTCGAAAAAATAATGGTTACTGTCTGACTGCGTACGAAGAAGAAGCAATCTCTCTAACCTAACATAACCAGACATGCTCTTTGTTAGAACCCACAGGAGAACCCAGGGTATTTGAAGTCTGACAAGTGGAGACAGCCCAAAACAGAAATCGGTTGAGAGAGTCCACTGTAGCCATATTAATTAAGGAAAGGTGAATCAGAATGATGAAATCAAATGAAGGTCAAACTCTACCTACAGAATACTAATGTTGTAGTCCCATTGAGAATTTATAAAGTTGTCTCAATCATTCACCAGTTTGTCTTAGCACAACAATAAGTGGTCTGCTGGGGTCTTTGTGTATGACAAAGGCAAGAATAGCACCACTGCCCCACAGAGAGCATGTCGTAAGAGGCGACTGTGTAACATGGCATAACACTGGCCATGGTAAGGTGGTTTGTTAAGAGCAGCATAGATGGCACCTAACAGACTGTGCAGCTACTTTGGTCTAGTGTTAAGATGGATTTGCACATCGTTTAACCACCCTCTAAGAAACTGGTTGTATACAGTCTTCTAAACCATTATAAAGATGTTAAATTGACAAGAAAACAAAGGTATCAAATTTCACCATCAAACAACTGAATGATGATAAAAGACCAGAAATAATTTGTCTGGAGAATAAAACAAGAAAATCCACATTCTTACAATAACAGTGGTACTTGGTTTAAATAATAGAATCCCAAACATGTTCAGGGTTGTTCATGGGGCTAACAACCTCATCATGCAAAACCATTGCTTCTGAAAATACTCACATACAGGACTTCCTGTAAGATGGCCCTATGATTCATTTGGACGAATAAGGCAAAGCAATCTTCAGAATGAAGTTAGACAGGTGCCATATTCCATACTATCTTTCAGATAAGAAATGCTTTCTGATAGTCCATCTTTCAGATATTCCCCTGGGGCTGAAGATGCAGCGGTGAATGAGCTGACAGCAGCCAGTAACTCATAGCTGGCTGCTTGCTTCAAGGTCAGTGAACCACGGCTGACCAAGATCTTAGTCCATCTCCAAGTGGTGGCACTGGACACAGACTGCACTAGTCACTAGTGTAGTCTGACTAAGAGATAGGGATCACAGTGGGAAGACCCGGTAACCAAAACAGCCAGCTGAAATCAGATGTGTCGAGCCGAAAGGTGCAGATATCGCAGCCTTATTCTAAACTATGATACAACGTCCTTTTCAGGACAAAAGTCGAAGAAAATATTCCTCTTTCTTCACTTGTTACAATGCTCTCTAAAGTTGCTCTGATATTGAAACATTTTCAAAGCACAGCTTGCTTGTAAGATAGCACTGTACACTATTAATAGTGTAGCTCCCCACTACTATCACTCTAACATGCCAATAAAACTTCAACTGTTATAGACATGTCAACATTTGATGACTTGACATGTGTTTGTTCAAGACATATGCTCCACAGGGAACTGAAAAGGTTTTGATTGATTTATAAACATAAGAAATTAATCAGTGATTATTATAATCAGTCTATTACTGTGCACATTAGATAACAGTTTCTTTCTTCTTGTTGCCATCAGAGCCACCACTGCAGTTGATCCCTGAAGGAAGACCTTTTGGTCATAACTTAGGCCTCGTCCCAAATGAGCTACCTGAACCATACTTATACATGTTTTACACTCGATCCCTTATGGAAGCCTGCATCAGTGCACTTGCAGTGGTTGGTTTCTGTAACAGTTTGGTGTTCATGAGGGAACAGAGTAGCGCAGTGGTTGGTACACTGACTCCACAGCTGAATGATCAGGCTTTAGTCCGGAGTTGGAACAGGATTTTTCCCAATTACAAAATGACTTCTGGGGTCTACCCACTGGCCAGAAAAATATGGGCCTAAACGCCATATTCTCAAAATGCCACACAGGCATAAAATTTGGATCTTTACTTGTTTTTAAAAATTACTTACTTTGGTGTTTATGACATTGCTGTTCCCAACTACAACCTTCTTTATTCACTTTTAACTACATGCATTGAAGACTGCTCCATTTATTATTTGTTAATGCTTGTATTAATGTATCCATGTTCTTATATTCAACTATAAAACCCTACAAGTTAGGTAAACTAAATCAAGTATTCATAAATAGCTGTTGCTCTATTGCTACAAATATGGGCAATATTATCCACATGGGACTTTGAGCAAAGACAAACATCAGGAACAGGTTAAGACCCCCACCTCCCTTTCTAGTAGGTATCAAAGAAACAGATTGTGTCACAGCAGTCTGACTTAACGAGGTGGGGATTGGCACTGTAATGCCCATAGTGTGAGCTTACTGAGGAGCCTCACATTGCACTACAGTCAGGAGAACCCTGGTCACCTTCTAATGCATTCCTCAAGATGAGCCACTGCAACCACAACCAAAGAGTGACTTCTAACAACAATAAGAATCCATATGGGACTGTGCTATTTTAACAATACAAGAAGACATTCCATCTGTTGATGAAAGGTGAAACAAAAAGCTTCCTTGTTTTATAATCATCAGATCTATGAAAGAAGCAGCCAAGATTCTAGTCGTGCTACCTACACATATTCCTCTATGCTTGTGAGACATGGACAGTTACAGCTGAACTTCAGCGAAGGATACATGCCTTGGAGATGAGATGTTTCTGAAGACTTTTAAATGTCACGTACAAAGATCGAGTTACAAATGAGGAAATAGAAGATAGAATTACAACAGCAATAGGGCCTTTTGAAGACCTCTTGGCAACTGTCAAAAGAAGGAAAGTCGCTTGGTACGGTCACATATCGAGATCAAATGGTCTTGCAAGTACGATCTTCCACGGAAAGGTGCAAGACAGACGACGAAGAAGCCATCCCAATAAGAGGTAGGAGGACAACATAAAAGAATGGACCAATCTCCAACCAGAAGAGGCTGCTGACAGAGATGGGTGGCGTGGTGTTGTGAGGATGTCTTCATGTGTGTCCCAACGACCTCACTGGTTACTGGATGATCTGACCTGACCTACACATATAGTTTACTTGGACTGGGGAGGAAGCTTATTCATTTGTGAGAATGATTTTATTTGCCCTGCATTTCTTAAATGTGCTAGTTCTAAACAAACTGACAATGAGTAAAATTATTCCTCAAACAAAAACAAGCTATTCTGATAGAAGAAAAATAAAAGCTAAAGATACCCATAGCAGACACTGCTATCCGGGATGAAGTGTTAGAGATTTCATTTTATGATCTCTGTTTTTTGTTCATCAGTTCCCAACAATGCTGCTTGCCTTCCTTAACTATAAGTTAGTACACATTAACCCTTTACAGTCCTGCCAAACTGATTAGATTTGTGTCTAAACTCTTTAGAATTCTGCTTAATTGAGTGGATTCATGTCTAAACCCTTTACAGTCCTGCCAAATTGATTAGATTCATGTCTAAACTCTTTACAGTCCTGCCAAACTGATTAGATTCATGTCTAAACCATTTACAGTCCTGCCAAACTGATCAGATTTGTGTTTTAACAGCTGTGTAAACTGGAGAGCTTCCCATTACATTAGCCCCAAGTGAACAATTTTAATCTATCTGCCACTTTATAAGTAAGAAAAGAATACATCCACATTTATATGCTGCTGTCAGCATATTCATCTAACACAAATGAGCATTGTGTTTTTAGAATTTTGCTTTATCCCAAGGATTGACACCCCACAACCCTCAAGCCAGATTCAGCATGGCAGTTGAAATTATCAGACATACAATCCCAAAACTAAATATTTCCTCAGGCCTGCAATGCTTCTACAAAATAACCCAATTGCATATTTCAGGTCTAGTGTAGAACTGAACAATTTAAATAAATTGATCCACATGACAGGGATTCTTTTCTTTGCTCCACGGAATCCAGACGAGTTATTGCTTTAACAGTTACAAATAAATATTTGCTTTGTTTTTTCTAAATTTTGTGCAGCTGAATTTCTCTTCTCTTTTTTGTTGGTCAGACTTTCATCTCCACTTATAAAAGGTTGGTAGTCCGATAGACACTGCCATCAGGAATGAAGTGTTAGAGCCTTCATTATTCTAAGCCACAGATACGTGAGGTAGGGTAGCCAGTTCCATTTTTCCTTTCCTAGCCATCAGCCAGGTATCCATTTACAGCTGGGTCAACTAAAGCTGCCAGGAGGAGTTGAACATTGTACCTTTGTCATGAAAAGTGAATGTTCTACCCCTGTGCTAATCAGCCACTTACGAATTATTAGATAACGGTAACGAAATCCTCAGTCTGGGAATTATTTAAGTTCTGTATTTGGCTTGGCTTCGTTCGTTCTTAATTTCCCGCTACCAAACTCTGACACAGGCCTACGTAGCAGAATATAGTCCAGAGAACGGAATGCGTTATGTCATAGTTTACAGCTTGACTGCGATATTTGTACCTTTCAGTCCAACATATCCGAATTCAGCAAGCATTTTTTTTAGTACAAGGTTGTCTTCCCGCTTCAATCCCTTCTCTTTAGCTAGTCTACTTTGTTGCAGCCTGTTATCCGGGATCACCACGTGGAGGCGTAGAAGGGTCTTGGCAACTCTGGTTCGCTGGCATTGACAGTAGCAGTCAGCTATGGGTCACTGACCGCAGCAGCTCATGCGCTGCCAGTTCCGCATTTAAGATTTATATACTACTGGTAATAAATTATGGACATCTCTTACTATTACTACCTTCAGTTATTAGCTATATATAAATGTGGCACACAATCCACTCACTGAAGTGGCCTTCAGAAATAGGTTGCAGACCCCTGCTCTAAAACAATCTCTATAATTCTTGACTGTACCTGTCTATAAATATATTTTATTATTCTCTACCATTTCAGGGGCAACAACCAAATTAATTACACAAGCAGACTGATAAACGTTCTTGCTCAATTGTTTGTATAGCTTACCTATCACTATTCCTGTCTGGTTATGAATTCCTCCTTTGTTATATTATGCATAGCAACGCAAATTGTTATTGTCCTTATTCTATGGCACTTGAATGTTAAAAACTTTGTTCACTATGATATTAGTATTTTGTAGACTATTTACTGACATTCAACTTATTCTATTTTCTGCTAAATTTTTCAAATAGAATTTGGTTTAAAATAAGAATTGCCAAATAATCTTATAAAGATATATTTTTAGAAATTATTTGTAATATTCGGAGAGCTATTCTATAGGAAGTGGGGCAAAATGTTTATATGAATTGATGGAAACTTTAGCATCAAGACAAAGCACAGCCAACAACAGAATTGATAAACAGCAAATGGGATAGACAGCTTTTGAGAGACAAGATCACCTGTGCCTATCCTTATAATATATTTGCAACAGTGCTATATAAGAATAAAGAAATGTGCACTAAATGTCTTAAATGTAGAACATACAATTCTCTGACTGAGAATTTTGTAATCTTATTTGTAAAAATACAACTTGGTGAAGGATGAAAGTCTGACCAAAAAATATTCTGGGAGAGAAAAGAAATTCAGCTACACAACATTTAGAAAAGGAAACACCAAATGCAAATATATATTTTAAACTTTTGAAGCAATAACTTGTCTGGCTTCCGTGCAGCAAGGAAAAGAAGCCCTCGTAACTTCCTCTGGGGGCCAAATATACAGCCATGAATGAGGCAGCAGCAGCAGCCAGAAACTGATAGACGACTATTTGCATTAGGGGCAATGAACCAGAGCTGATCAAGACCCTGTTCTGCCTCCAAGTGGCACCCCGAGAAACAGCTGCACTAGTCCCTAGGGTAGTCTGGCTAAGTGATAGAGCTTGCAGAGAGATAGCAAAACCCGCTACCTAAAAATGTCAATTGAAATCGGATGTTGGTCCAAAAGGTGCAGATATCACAGCATTCGGTGTAAACTATGCCACAACATCCTATTCAGGACAAACGCTGAAGATGAAGAAATATCTTCCAAGCATACTGTACAAAGGCGATTCTGTTTGCAGGTAGTAACTTTATCATGTGGAACAGATTTCTGCAGAAACCATCACCCCAAAAACACACAGAAGTAGTACTCAGGCCTCCTTTAGATGACTTACTGCAGTAGTAGTCCTATGCTTCAAAAGCCACAAGAACCGGATACGGTTGTAGAAGCAAAGTGAGAATGTCTTTTTCTTGCAGCCAGAAAAGTGAGAAATAACCGTTTCATACAGCCCAAAGTGAGAGAGGACCATTACATACAGCTCAAATACTGAGAAATTATTATTTCATACAATCCAAATAAAGATAAATGACATTTCATACTGCCAAAATAGTGAGAAATGATAGTTTCATACAGTTCAAACGTGAAAAATGGCTTTCATATCCCCAAATAGTGAGAAAAAAAACAGCTGAAAACAAGGCAGGGAATTTGATGACACCAGTTGACGACTCATAACTGAATGCTTGCATCAGTGAACCATAGCTGATCAAGACCTGAGTCCGCCTCCAAGTGAAGGCCCTACAAACAGGCTGCATCCAGTGCAGTCTGGCTAAGAGAATAGGGATCAATAGAGAAGGCAAATCTCATCTAAAATTTGCTGTGCTGAAAAGCAGATATCGCGGCTTCGCTGTAAAATACAACACAACCTAACAAAAAATGTCCTTTTCAAGATGAATGCAGAAGAGGACTTTTATAAACCCAAAAAAGAGAGAAATGACGTTTCATACAGTTCAATTAGAGAGAAATGATGTTTTATACAACCCAAATAGATAGAAATTACAATCATTAAATAAAGTTTCATACAGCCCAAATGACATTTCATACAGCCAAAATAGAGAGAAATATTGCTGCCAAAGACAGATGTGTCAGACCAAAAGGTGCAAATATCACAGTCAAGCTGTAAACTAGGAACACAACGCATTCCGTTCTCCGGACCACATCTTGCTACTTACAAAGCCCTGTTCAGAGCTTGGTAGTGGGAGATTGAGAATGAATGCAGAAGAAGAAGAGAGAAATAAAGTTTCATACATCCCAAATAGAGAGAAATTAAGTTTGATAAGAGTCCAAATAGAGAGAAATGATGTTTCATACAGCCCAAATAGAGAGAAATAAAGTTTCATACAGCCTAGAGAGAAATGACGTTCCATATAGCCCAAATAGAGAGAAATTAAGTTTCATACAGCCCAAAAAGAGAGGAATAAAGTTTCATACAGCCCAGAGAGAAATAGTTTCATACAGCCAAAATAGAGAGAAATCTGCCGAAGACAGATGTGTCGGACCGAAAGGTGCAAATACCGCAGTCCAACTGTAAACTAGCAACACAATGTATATCGTTCTCCTGAATACATCCTGCTGCTTGCAAAGCCCTGTTAAGAGCTTGTTAGTGGGAGATTGCGAACAAACGCAGAAGAAGAAAAGAGAAATAAAGTTTCATACAGTCCAGAGAAAAATGATGTTTCGTACAGCCTAAATAGAGAGAAATAAAGTTTCATATAGCCCAAATAGAGAGAAATCAAGTTTTGTACGGCCAAAATAGAAATAAAGTTATATGCATCCCAAATAGAGAGAAATAAAATTTAGTTCGGCCCAAATAGAGAGAAATAAAGTTATATACATCCCAAATAGAGAGAAATGACATTTCATACAGCCCACAGAGGAATTAAGTTTTTTTTAAAGACCAAATCAAGAGAAATGACAGCCTAAATAGGGAGAAATTACTGGTATGTTGTGGTTGAAATTAGAGCAGAGAAGTAGCTACTTGATATAGGCAAAATAAAGTAAGAAGTTGTTGACCATTTTTAACAACTATTAATAGTATCTGTTGACAGTAACATCTTGTTGTGCCGCTGTTTTGATTTTCAGATATGGCATTTACAATTTATTGCTTCCTCAAATTCTGTTGAACATGAAGAATTAGTATTTGCATTTGTTTCTTCTACACAATGTAATGCTCTGATTACTATTAAATATTAGTTTTTTTTCAGCAAGTCTGACAATCCACTAGGGGCAACTCCCTGACCGTAGTCTACTGCTGTTGAATGTTTGTGTTAACACTTGATGTAGTCAGAGAATATATACAAAACTCTATGCAGCTGATCATCGTTCACTGCAAACAATTTCTCTATTTGTCATTGTTACAGCAAATAGGTTGAATAAATATACTATTTTCCAACTATCACTTGGTCTCCATGCACAAGCATAAGTCCATGGTAGGTTAGACTTCTGGCAGGTCTTTTCCATTTCTCTGCCCATCCTACTTTCCTCTATGAACATACCCTCAGACAGTGGTTACAATCTATTTTTTAGGAAACAGATGCCCTAAAGTCAATATTTAGTTTCTCAAACTTATGCACAAATTTGTAGTTATTCTATGTAATTATTTTTACAATAAATTTAATAATTGGATACTATTATTTTACTGCTACAATAATGGAAATAAAATCTGGTATTTAGTGGCTATTTATGATTAATATTTTTGTAAATGTTGAATAGTGTTATTTTATTATATTTAGTGAAATTAAAATATTTAAAATCTAGATTTGGTTTGCGGACACCCTGCATGACTTCATGTAGGCCCCAGGATTGGAACTACTTCTCAAGATTTTATCATGCATTTATTGATAAGTATGAGAGGCTTACACTTATAATCTTCAATATTTATGTTTTGAACAATTAATGTCTTTATAGTATGGTACATCTCTCACATATTATATTGAATGTCTGACATTCTGGTTTTTTTCCTTGTGCAGTTAGTACTTTCATCGTCTCCAGACAGTAATGCACACGTAGTATGTGATTTTGAGATTATCTGTCAAGTTATCTACATACATCGTTAGGATAGTAGTGATAGTACATATCACTGCCACACATATACCAGTCACCTTTTCCCAGTTCCTTTTTTTGTGGGATGCTGCAACCGCCAATTTATATTTGAAAATATTTTTGTCAGCTTGTCACAAGGGGTTTCAGTTGTTTTGACTTCATATTCCATCCTTCTATGGGTTTTATTTGACCTCTGACTCTGGTATTCTTGGAAATCAAGGCATCTCCAGTAATAATGGTAGGTTACCATCAAAGTGCATTTTCTGTCCATTTCCACTTTTTAATCTTCACCCATGTTGTCTGGTTACCTTCCACAAATATGTTTGCTATTACTTATTGAAACTTGTTGTGATTGAGGATCCAATCCTTTTGTCTATTTATTCTCATTTACATTGATTTGCTCACAATTGTATGTTTGGTCCTTTCTATATTCCCTATCTTGCGGTATATGTAACAGACTCAAGATCCTTGTTTAGCAAGCATCCATTGTATTCTTAATTATTCCCCTTCAGTTTATTGCTTCACCCAGGAAACAGCTTTGAAGACTCGTTTAAGATGGTGTACTCTCAAATGTATGTCCAACTTTAGATTATTATATTGGTGGTCTCTTCAATGCAATGCTGTACAGTTTGGAAGAATTATTTTCTTATGTCTACATATTCTAAATCACTGGTCATGCTATCCCTGATACTGTTTTTTTTTAATGTTGACACGCGGATTGTAGATTTTATTATTTCTAAAATGATCCTGAATTGAACGATGTGATCATTACATGATCTTTACATTTGTGTGTGCCAGTTTCTCTCATCTAAAATCTCCTTAAGCATCACAATTGTTCCATCTATTGCAGTGTTCATACAGCCCAGAAAACTAGCTGTGCCTAATAAGCTATCATGCATAGAGCAAAGTTACCTTTCTTTGGCTAGCTAGACACTACATGTTTAATTTTACTAGGATGGTCTTTAGTTACATATTTTCATGACAAGCTTGTATATGATGTCTGTAGTGAACAAAATACCAGCTTTCATGGTTTCTCAGAATATCCCAACAGGACTTGCTGCCTTCATTCTTCCTTAATGTTCTGTTTTCTTTTCAGGAACAACATCTACTGCCAACTTACTAGGCCAGTCCCCATTTGACTGAAGTTATTTTTTTTAAGGGAATCCCTAACATTGCAGCACTATATTTTTAAAGCTATATTTTAGTCAATAGTTCCTGACATAAATCTACAACAAAATACATTTTCCCATTCAACTAGTATTGTCTATTTTTTATGAAACATACATCATTTGAGTGTACCTTTGAACAAACACTATAGGATTGAGTGAAGAGTACACTTGTAGATCAGTTAGGAAACATTTTAATCAGTACTGAACTAGTCACACACTTCTTACCTTCTGTATCTGTAGACAGATGAGCAGCTCCATGGTGCATTCATGGCGATGAAGGTGTCAAGGATGTGGGTGTTAGTAGACACCTTACCGTTTCTTTCCAGTTTAAATTATTTTTAAAAGGCTGCTTTAGGTCAGAGAATATGTTTCAGATCCTAATAATGAACAATAGTCACACGAAAAAGAAAGATAGTTGGATCCTTTTTTTGGTGAGAATGATGTATTAGTTGCAAATAATTCATATGTCCATCTCTTCAATTTCTTCTGAGCATGTTCACTGTTGTATAAGGAGGGGAGTTGGGGGGTCAAGCACTTCAAATGAAAACCTTTAAAAGGAAAAAAATGTGAATCACTGTCCCATTGTCGTGTAATGTTGGCAGTATTGTTGCTAAGGACTATAAGAGTGTCCTGCTGCAGGTGGTAACACAGTGCAGACGAGCCACATGACGTCATAGTAGCCATCCAAAGATGACCGTCCAACTAGTGGCATACACCAAAGAATGGTAGTGTTCTATTAAGTTCATCAACAAATAAATATTTTGTATGGTTATGCACGCCTGTCACTTCAAGTATATAAGTGAGTAGGAAGTTCAGAAAAGGCATGAGTTGTGTGAGAGATTTTCTCAAACATGACATCAGATTGCAACAGTTGATGCACAGCATGATGAAAACTCTGTGACTGAATGAAATAGCTGCACTTCTTGGCACGAGTCAAGGTTCAGCACACAGCATCATCCATGATGTGCTTTAGTTCCACAAAGTGCCTGTAAGTGGTTACCATGGCACCTGACAACAGATGTGAACCGACATGATGGCCATCATGAACTTTTGCTGCACTTTGAGGCAGGTTGTTACTTGAACTAAAATCTGGATTCACTACCACCAGCCAAAAACCCAACAGAATTAGCAATATATGACATCATTCTCCCTCATCAAAACAAAGTCCCCACACAGCCGTCCGCATTAACGATTATGCACTCATTTAGGATAACCAAGGCATTATTTTTAGAGCACTACATTTCCAGTGGGAACACTGTCACATATACAGATCTTGTCAGGCATCATCTTCAACCTGCAATCACATGCAAACAACATGGACTTGAGTAGAGGTGTCTTGTTGCAACATAAGAATGCTCTGTCCCATGCAACAGTATCAATCATCAAAGACCTGCACTTTTAATGTCTTCCCCAAATGCAGTACTCACCCCAAGCGATGATGTCTTTAGACCACTCAAACAGGTGATGGTAGGAAAGACTTGCAGGTCTGATGAAAAGGTGCATGAGTGGCTACACTCATACAACCAAAAGACATTCTATTATGCACTTTGTAGGAGTTGGGGGACCATTGAACACAATAGAGACTACATTTAAAAAAATAGATAATTGTGTGCCACTTTTTCGAAATAAATTTCAAAGAAAGGTTTCCATTTGAAGTACCATATCATGTGAGAAGTTCTTAAATTGATTACACCATAAGACATGCACAGAGAATAGCATACATAGTATTAGGTACAACATCCTAACTATACATCAAGTGGAAACCAAAATATACTGCTAGCAATAATATAAACATAGCATTCATCACTTAACACTGGATTAACTTTGCCATTTCCATTTAAATAATTTTTTTCAACACCACACTTAAAATCCTTCCTACACATTTAGTTTTTAGATATATCATACATTTGGAAATGTCACTGTGTAGTTATTTTATATCTTATCACTCAGAGTTGGGATATTTACACATTTTAAAATATCATTCAAATAGCTGACATCTTTATTCTAAACTATTACTGTTCAATCTGCTAAAATGACTAGGTCATGGTCAAGCAACACATTTGCACAAGAAATAATGAACAGTAAGTAGAGCTAATAAGAGTAATGGAACCTTTATTGCAAGTATTAAATACGTTTATATATTCTACCAGTTTTTATGGAGCTGTGTGGCACGACCCATTGAATCAAAACAAGAAAAAGCTAGTTACAGATGCCCAACAGTGAAGAGCACAAATATTTTTGCCACAAACAACAGCTGGCCAGACAGAAGTGAGCCACAAACAGCTGCTGGCCACAGAAGGAGAGTTAAATAAAATAATCTGAAAGTAATATTTCTATTTTAGTTAGTTCAATCAAAAAATTACAAGGTAAGATAATGAAAATTACTTTTTAAAATCTGTCAGAATCCACAGTAGAATGACTTTAGTAATAAAGACAATGTAAAGTATGTCAGAGCGACATTTTATTTATTTATATATCAGTAAAATAAAAACAAACAAATGGGTGTGAAATAAAGGGAAGTAATATAACCCCGTACTGCTCCAAAATAGGTTATGTCCCATGTTAATATGCACGGAATAGTTCGAGTAAGGCTGCATTCAGGTTACAGTAAAATACTATGCGCTTTCGTCGTTACGTACAACATGATTACTGCTCTCATCAGTATTATTGTTTATGTGCATAACATATTAGAAATGATGTGTTCAGACGAGCAGATTACACTAATCAGCCTTATTTAAACGTCTCAACATGTGATAGAGAAGACGGATTCCTGGTCAATTATCTCTTGATCTTTTTCACATAGGAGGGAGAGAAATATACTTAATAAAGTGTTGCAAATTATTTAAAAAATGGATTCATGCTTGTGTGATAAAGTCCAGGTTGACTGATATACAGACCCTCAGCTAAAGTTCTGTATGTGTATGCGAACTGGCGTTTTATTTTTTCTAGTGTTTTCAAAATATATTTGGGCAAAACGTAGTGACTAAACCTCGCACAGAAACATAAATGCCTCCTACAGCAGAAGACTTTTCAACCCCCTAGTCACTTTAAAATAGTAATCTGAATGTTGCCATTGGAGCACATGGAACATTTACCCAAAGGAAAATCTCTTCATCCCACAAGATATAGGTGATGACAATACACAAAACTTTCAGAAATGAGAAAGACAACAAACAATGCAGATGGATCTAAAGCAGGGTCGGTCAACAATTTTACACTTGGCGCCCACTTTTATAAGTACATTTTCCTTACCACCCACTAAAATTTAAATTGAAGAAAATTTTGTGATTGTCCACTGAGCCTGTGTATTTTTGATGTTTTCAATACATCATTATGATCCATCATTGCGCAACATGATTTGCAGAATGTCACTCACATCACAGCCCGTCTGAAAGAAAATCTCCTGCCATCTTGGTTGGTGCCATCGCCTTCTTTGTCTGCCTCTGTTGCCCGGCACTATACCTTCCATTACTGTTCTCTCTGTCTTGTTGTGGCCAAAGTATTTCAATTGTTTTTGTTCATGATAGAATTTACTAACCAGTTCTCCTCTATACCCAACTCTTGTCAAATGCCTGCATTTTTCGGTCCATTGTATTCTGAGAACCTTTCTTTAACATTTCGACTTGAAGGACTCAATTCTCTTCCTTGAGGTTTGGGTAACTGTCCATGTTTCACAGCCGTATGCTGCCACTGGAAAAACACAGGTTCCCAAAATGTTAAACTTGTGTTGGTATTCTGTTATAGTCTCCTCAGGTTGCGTAGCCTCTGTATTGCCATAATGTTTCAAATGCCTACAATGAGTAGGTTTACTCTTTTGTGTGCCCTGAATAGGACATTAAGTGGACGGGTTGCAGTAGCTTTCCTCGCATCCCAAGTGTACTGATGAAGGTAGGCCGGGGTCCTCCAGAAAGCTGTGCTATGCTTGGCTTCATCTGCATGTCGCTCACTACTACAGGGATTATGCTGATCCCTCATCTCGTTAACCAGGCTGCCATAAAAACAACCTGTTTCCAGGGAGGGCCATGAGGAAGCCAGTATATTCTGCCTGACCCTGACTAACATATCTGATCAGTATGTTGTGCATGACCAGACAATTCTTCCTCCCCATATTGCCATAATAATAATTGTTTTAAATATAGAATGTAATTATTCTGCTACCACCCACATGAAAGTTAACATCGAACACTAGTGGACATGTTGAAGAACACTGATCTAAATAGACAAGACAACCTAACAGAATCTACTATTATATGTGAGTTTAATTGGAACCAGCAGGTTAAACAAAAGAGAAACAAGAAAATGCTATAAAAGAGAATGAGGTTTCCTATCCAACACGAATGTTTTATTAAAGTTACCAGTTATTCCCTAACAATGATGTTATGTGATAAATGAATAAATTATAGTTACACTTTACAAGAATGATATTGAAATTTCATGAAATATTCTATTTCTATAGTAGAGAAGTGGCTTTTCAGCCGAGCAATCAAGGTTCAGTTCCCAGTTAGTGCTGGATTTTTCCTGATCGCAATACGGATCCTGGGATCAACCCAGCCTCAAAAATTGGGTACCAGAATAATCTGGAAAAGTAAAGGCGATCGGCGTGATGTTAACCACATCACCCCTAGTGTGCCGGTGGTCAAGAAAAAATATGGGCGTAGCACCATATTCCCGATATGCTACACTGGCATGTTAACGCGATCTTCAAGTGTTATTACCGTAATGCTTTTTTTCTAAGAATGATTAAAATAGAAATACTACTAGAAGTTCAGTGCATCTTCTGGAAAGTGTTTGTGGTCTAACAATTAAAACACAACTATCATTTAATTCTTTTAATTGCTTCCTACACACACACCCCCATATTATATAGGTTTCATTTATCAGCTGCTATTTATATGCTAACATGATTGTCACTTCATGCACTTGAGCCAGTTAATAGTATTCAACTTTTTTTCTTCTTAGTGATATCTTTGTTTATATTTCAGTGGCATACTCTTAGATCATTGGTTAATTGCTGGCAAAATGGTCAGTGACCTTCACACCTGATGGCATCCTTTGAGCAAGAAAATACTTCTTCCATTTCCCCCAGTGCCCTAGTTGATTCATGATTTCCATTTCAGCTACCAGTTTTTTGAGAACATGAAGTCAGGTTTCAATATATACTTGACGTGTTTTGTAACATTCAAAGTCAGTAACAACAAACATTGAAAACCCACCTGTTAACACTATGGGACGAGAATTCGGGAGTCGAGCCAATAATTTATTTGTAATCTTGATGAGGTTACTTGGACTGCTAAAAGCTGAGAGACAGCAATTGCTGCAGACTGTAAACTTTATTTTTGAATTATCCTCAGAAGTCTTGCATCTTGGCACGAGAATCATCACATATTCACAAATTTCAAACTTCCCTTTCGATGAGGCAGCCACACAGCCAAGGTGAGAAGAGATTACTTGTCACAGTTTATTGACCATTTTACAATAATGAATACACAAATAATGGAATCTGTGAGCGCAGGAAAAAGCACAGCATACTCTTTGACTGTCACCTATTTTGTCGAGCATAAATATTCCTCCGTTGAGCAAAGGCATGAATGTCCACCACAATGTATATGAAACCTCCCTCAATTCAACTTGGAGCGACACTATATTACAACATTTAATATTGCCATCTCTTAAGAATAAACAGAATCTTTTCCTCACTATGCACAACAAAAACTAGAACACCTAACATATGCTAACTCTGCCGCTTCGTGGAGCAGATATACCAACAGTTTTTCCTTCAACACACTGCAAAGTCAGTAGGTAGATTGGTGGCGCAGTATATGCACCAATACGATACTCTCCATATAAAGTTGAATGTGGTCTAGAATGTTCATTCTTGTGTGGAGATATTTTGATTTTCACAAGATTATTACAGAAAGTGTGAGTTTTCTAAATTATTTGAAGGGTGTTCATTTTTATTTCTGAAACTTTCTAACTATAAACACATTCTCTAAAATGAGCAGATTGTAAAATGTACTGCACCTACTGAAACTATTACAATATCTTTCCTATATGGATTTTCTTCACTACAAATCCACCACCACATATTGTATTGCACATATATAGCAGAATAAACTACATATGGAAATATTTTTGTGAATAACAAATAAATTGTCACAATAATCCCTTTTACACAAGATACATACAAGTCAAATGTTTTTATTGTCTTGCATTCTGCTTTACATTCTATAGTTTTGTACAACATGTAAAGTTCAGTGAAACTTTATGGAAGATAAATGGATAGGTATTTAACATTACAAAGAAGCATTTACGTTGATCGTGGGTGAAGTGAAGCAGATTTACTAGTCTAAGTTTCTTGACAATTCAATATGGATATAAAAGATCCAGGCGGAGACATGACCTTAATTTAAACCTAAATGTGAAGGAGATCTTAAAGAGCTTGGAGGACTAGAAGAATACATAGCAACAGAATAAACAAGATATTCCAAAATATGGAATGTAAGCAAATAATTACAGCCTATAGTTCTTGTAGAATCAAAAATATGGATGATAATTAATCCTTATCTGTACAGTCTAATTTAGTACATTTGTGTACAAGTCCAAGGCAAGAGCAGCAACTCTTTCAAATATTTTTGTTCTAAATGAGCTAAAAATAAAGATTTTTTTAAACTTTCCAGCCCCATCCAATGAGGATTGATGGCATGTAAAGTCAGTTCTATCAAAATATATATATTAAACCTCTACAGTTCTGCCTAATTGATTGCGTCTTAAGACACGGATCAAATCAATTAGGCCGGACTGCAAAGGTTTAAGACTCTGATCAAATCAATTAGGTTGTTTCAAATGCCCACAATGAGTAGGTTACTCTTATGTGCACCCTAAAAAGGGCGTTAAGTGACGGTTGCAGTAGCTTTCCTCACATCTCGAGCATGCTGATGAAGGTGGCCAGGGTTCTCCAGGCAGTTGTGTATGCTTGGCTTCATCTGTATGACCCTCACTACTACGGAGATCACATCAAACCTCACCTTGTTAGCTAGACTGTTGTCCTTGACAACAGCCCATTTCCAGAACAACCAACGAGAAGGTCAGGTGAGGGTCTTGGCCAGTATATTTCTCCTGACCCTGGCTAACATTCTCAGATTAGTGTGTTTTGGCTGACCAGACGTTACATTAAGATCAAATCAATTAGGTCCGACTGTAAAGGGTTAGCACATATATTTTCCTCTGTTGCTTAGTAATATTTCAGGCTTTGCAATAACCTTAGGTATGGTGACATTTCTGTAGATATGTACATATGAAAAATGTGTTAAAGCTGTGCTTTTCATGTGACAGAATTTGTACTTCAAGAGTTGAGAAACGATTTGTTATCTAACGGGTCAATGATCACGCAGCTTGATTACATGAGGATATTTGATATGTCTGATATAGACTTCAGGACACAGAAGATAGTGAATGCGGTAAAGCTATCGATGGGGTAAAGTATGAATACAAACACATATGGTTATATATTAAATATATATATGCAAAGCTTCCGGGAGCATTAAATGAGTTTAATTTTTCACGAACAAAAATATTTTTAGTTACTCAAAACTACTAACAGACAGGACAATCAGGTATGTGCACCAGTTGCCAGAAAAAGAAAAATATCTGCTAATCAGTTGCTGTGAACAAAAAAGTTCAGCACATCAGTAAGGGTTTCTGTATGTGTCTCGTCGTTGGACTACACTGGAATTCATTTTGTTCAGCCTGGTATCAAGATGATGCCGATTACTACCGTAACAAATTGTTGATGAAGTGCCTTCTTCCTGACAGGAATAGTTACACTGGTGACCCAGGAGACGCCTGAATTCATTGAACCGAATTTATGCGAACCAAATATTCCAGATCTGAAAGCTGCGGCGGACAATGGGATTTGGAGAGTTTTGCAAGAGAATGTCTTCCGAAAGAAAATTAGCAACATAGATTAGATAAATACTTTATATGCAATAAACATTTAATTAAGCTCAATTTAATTTAAGTGTCGCTGCACTTGTCTTGGACTATCAGACATATATCTTCCAAATTACATCAGACATAGATCTAGAAACAGAATTAAATTATCTATTACATAAAGTATTCATAGTAACAAAATATATTAGCATATGTTATTAACATAAGGGTGTGTGTGGGGATATATTCTTCATTCGTTCGTTCTCAATCTCCCGCTACCAAACCCTGAAAGGGCTTAAGTAGCAGAATGTAGTCCAGAGAACGGAATGCGTTGTAGTTTACAGCTTGACTGCGATATTTGCACCTTTCGGTCCAACACATCCGACTTCAGCAAGCATTTTTTGAGTACTGGGTTAGCATTCCCTCTTCGATCCCTTCTCCTTAGCCAGCCTGCCCTGCTGCAGCCTGTTATCCAGGATCACCGCGTGGAGGTGTAGAAGGGTCTTGGCAGCTCTGGTTCGCTGGCCCTGACGCTAGCAGTCAGCTATGGGTTGCTGACCACTGCAGCTCATGCGCTGCTCAGCATCTTGATCCCGGGGATAGATTAATTGTCATCTGTTTTGTCAGGGTGGTTAGTGCGTAGATATTTAACATTTTTATTTGTTTGTCGTATTCCAATTGTGCTCAACTATAACATTATTACTGTCAAATTCACTTGCTTTACTGTTGGAATCATATTTAATATCTACTTCGAAATCATTGGCCCATCTCTTAAAATGCAAATTGCCTGTAAAGCTAAAGCTTTAAACATTTACCCAAAACTGAAATATCATAGGATTTAGAAACTTTATATTAACCTTTTACAGCTGTATCGCCAAGAACTGGCCACCAGGAAGACGTACATTCCTTTCCTGTCCGATCCCGGCTGTTGAACACATGTCATTTTGAGGAATTTAACACGATGTACCCCCTACACGAATGCCTAAGACGTCATTCACAGAAGTTATTTTGATAGGAAGACATTTAAGAATGTGGTAAGGTTTCAAATGCAACAGATTTAGTGCAAGGAAAGTTGAACGTACAAGTTTTTACCCTTCTGCATTAAAGACATTCAAAGCTTTATAATATGACGAGGACGATTTGAAAAGTTTTGCTTCTGAGTAATTTTTTTTTTGCATTCGCCTTATTTCTCTAATCCCCAAGGCGGTGTGCGTTGCACTGTTTTTATGTTGCGCATGTCGGCCCAGTGCATCCGACTTCAGCATGCATTTTATGTAAGGGTCTGCTTCCTCCTGCATTTTCTAAGGATTCGCTTCCCCGGGGTAACGGCCGGTGCTGTAATGGGGATCGAACCCAACACCTTCCGTTTGTGAGCCGTGCCACTTAACCACGCCGTCCCCTCTTCTAAGTAGTAATTTCATTAATGTGCAAGATTTACACATCAGCTATACATTTTCTTGTAGCCTAGAGTGTTGTTAAGGTGATGTTTCAATATTTTTCAACGTAGTCACCATCCTGGTCCACACACAATAGCCAACATCGGACAAGTTGCACCCCGTTGAGGAAAAAAGTAAGACCTCCCGATATAAGGTGGGCACAGCTGCTTGCACCGCCTTGTCAGAAGCATAAATGTGTTCCTTCAGCTTCAGGAAGAAATCACAAGGAAACTTTAAATCATAAGCATTGTGGTAATATCTATCTTTCTGCTTGACATGAATCAGTTTATCCACAGCTGTGATCGGTCATCTGCTGCGAGCCTTATCACGCAGGTTCGTCATTACTGAATTGTCACCTATTACAGTGTGTGCCCACCTTCCGACAGTACTGACATCACCATATGCCGCAGTCATTCTTCGATGCACACACAACGTTCCACCATCTAGAATCCAGTTACAGCACATTGCTTCAACAGTATTTGCAAGTCTCTATAGTCACTTTATTAGAGATCGTTTCACATAGGTGTCCTGTGGCTTTGAACACTGCTGTTTTAGTTTTGACGCTGGAGGTCACTTTTCAAATCGCCCTTGTATAACAGATACTAGTATGATGTACGAAGAGTCAAAACGGCTTATTAAAGCCAGATATATGACCAAATGGGAAACTGCACATATCGGCTACACCAAAAACGATGCCTATTACCAGTTGAACAGAAGAGAGCAGGTCGTTGTCTTCAGACTTCGCACTGGCCACAATAGACTGAGGTACCACCTATTCAACAAATTGAAGATAGGTGGTACCGACGAATGCCCGTGTGGTACCGGGAAAATGACTGCTGAGCATCTGCTGCAGAACTGCCCGACATACGAGGATCAGAGAGAGCAGATGTGGCCATCACCAGTGGAACCACAAGACAAGCTCTATGGCAGTGTCAACAGCCTCAGGATGACCGCCGCTTTTTTCGAAAAAATAATGGTTACTTTCTGACTGCGTACGATGAAGAAGAAGAAATCGCCCTTATATAAATATTAAATATGAATACTTCTTGTCATAGATAGCTTAATTATGTCTTTAAATCCCTAGATCGCAATATAAACTCATTTGTTTAAAATTAAATAGTTTTATTTTGACAATAACTACCATACAGAGTTGCAACACTTGCCCTGGACTGAAAAGCACAAATCTGAAAAATTATCTAAGACTGAAAAGGGTTACACGAAAAGTCCGTATTTATGTCTCTAAAATGGAAGTCTATTGCTATGTGGCATTGTTCAGCATTGGAATTGGCAGGCAATTCGAAATGTAAGCAGAACAGTGTTGGTGGAAGATTGATAAACCTAAATGCTGTTCAGGTGTTCTCACAATGGCTAGACAGAAAGTAAGTCCACAATCCTAGTTTACATGAAGATACTGAAGAAACAAACTGCACATTAAAAGCCACACTTTTATTACGAGATGCAACATCATTTGATAGTATATATAATAATGCATGATTATTTCATTTCTATTGGCTCATTTGATGCAACATTGTCTTTTAGAAAAAGAATATCTACTTTTTGCATATAGCATTAAATGTTGAGTTCTCAACTGCTAATGTTATGTTTAAAAATAAATAAATACTTGTATTAAATGCTCCTTTTCAAGTGAGAAAGCAACAATATATTGCTGTATGCAGAAAATAGATAATACAAATCATAACATATTACAAAATGCAAGTAATTTCCAATAAAAACAGTTCTATTAAAGCAACCTATAAAACATTTTGACCTCAAATCACAGTGAAACAAGGTTAAAGTGACAAAGATGCCAGACACAACAGCTAAATCCAATAGATGAATGTGCACATTTTTTAAAGAGTAATTAGCAAAATATTTTGCACACAGACCATTATGTGGGATATTCTTGCAGAGAATTTTTCAAGACGCAAATGCTTTTCTTAAGATTATAGGATAATGTTGTTGTATTCTTATAAGTACCAAATTTAGGCTGATTGCTATATTTTTACATTTTAATACTATGATTTATAGACACGTTTACATTAATTTTACATTGTTCTTATATTATTACTTATCTGACTTGTCAAAAGTGCAAGCATACACTGAATGCATGTAATGTGAAGACATGCATACACCTAACAAACTCGCATGCATATAACACTGGCACTCACTTTTACAATAAAGTCATTCACTGACTCAAGTATGTACATTGGTTTTTTTTTTGTTTGAAGTAATTTGACTCACTTTTCATATTCAAAATGTAACAAAATGAGTAATCTATCACAAATACACCATGGAAGGGGGACAGTTTATCAACATGGCATCAGCAACTTATACAGAAAATAAAGCATCAAAAAAAAAAGAAAAAAAAAATTATTCTGAAGACTTCTGTTCCATATTCCCCTTTAGGGATGAACTAACTTCATATAGATTTGTATGTTCTCCATGTGACAAATCTTGGGCTCAATGGCACTCACATTACTATTTTCTCCTTATATAGATAAAATAGATGTCCCCAAAAGGCACAAACTCAGTTAATATTTGGTGATAGTTTTCCTTTTCTCATTGCCATAGCATAATGACAACTACCAGCCCATTCTTGAATCAAATGACCTAGGCCCAGACTGTGCATCTTGACCTACTGATGGATCAGATGTGTTTCTCCCACCATATCTAGTGGATGAGTAATACTGAGAACTGGATCCCTGTCTATCAATGGACTCATCAGTATATGTTTTTGCTCCTCCTGGAGGATGGTCACCACTGTAGCTTGTGAAAGAATCACGGCCTGAGAGACTACTATAAGATGAGTTATCAACAGGCTTTGTGTAAGATGGCGGCAAAGGTGGATTGTCTGAAAATGGTGTATTAGATTTATATGTCCCCACAGGAGAATAATTTGAAGTGCCAGATACAGAGCTTTCAAACTCATTTCCACCCATCTTCACTCCTATACCTTGCTGACTGAGCAACTGAGCAAGGGCAGCTTTAACTCCAGCATGTTTGTCTATATTCTGAAATGTTGTAGCAGAATAGTCAGAGTTATGCTGTTGATTGGAACTACTGTCAAAGTACATATTAGAAGAGCTATTCTGAGAAATCGCCCGTCCATAGTCTGAAAAACCTTTTGTTTGGTAACTTGAGAATCCTGTAGTTGTGCTACTGGCTGATGACCCACTTAGGGATGTACTTCCAGATAACACACTCTGCATGGTAGACAGAGGGTTTGGCAAATTTGAACTGGTGTCAGATTTTTCAGAGCCTGGGTTTTGCATACTGGGCAGTGCATAGACCAGCTGATGTTTCAGATTATTTAACAACATGCCAGTCTGAGCATCCACATTGATGTTCAACTTCTTGGCTATCTGAGTAACTGTGAGATTTTGTTCAGTCTGAAGTATGCTCATCAAATTGGACAATTGAGCCTGAGCATCTTTGCTGTTTCCTGGCATGGATGTCTCCACTTGTTTTCCTCTATCTTCCTTCTGCTCTGTTCCTGCTATTGATTTAGAAGGGAATGGTGCATCAGCAACAAATGGTCTTGCAGGAGGACCCTTGGGTAACTGATATTTTGATCCAACATCTTGATCTCTATTCTGCTGTTCCCTCATTTCTTTTTTTCGATTCTTGCACCAAAGTTCATGGCAATCTTGATCTTTGGGCAAGCTGAAAACAGATAAAGTTGATTAACAGTGCAGAAATTACAAAAACAGTGACAAAATTATGTTTGTAGTAAAAATAACTCTACATTGATTTAGTAACTACAGATTTTATTCTCATACAGAATATACGAATACTTAGACAAGAATATATAATAATTATTTCCATTGTGATCAGACAAATGCTCTGATGTTTATTCTGATTATGATCTGACAATTATGTATCTTGCGGTGTTGTCTAATCGCAACACTACATGGTTGTTTAGTTTTTTACTTGAGCGAGATTTTATTCCAAATTTCTCTGCCTGCATCATGTCTGACTCCGGAAAGGGTACACCAGGACTATAATAAATCTAAACCATTATTTGAAGTTCCTCTGATAAGCAAAAGTGATAATTTTGATGACATGAGTGATTTGTAGTGGTGTTTCCAATGCCCACAATGAGTAGGTTACTCTTTTGTGCACCCTGAAAAGGGGTGTTAAGTGACGGGTTGCAGTAGCTTTCCTCACATCTTGAGTGTGCTGATGAAGGTGGGCCGGGGTCCTCCAGGCAGTTGTGCTATGCTTGGCTTCATCTGCGTGTCACCCACTACCAGAGATCACATCAAACCTCACCTTGTTAACCAGACTGTTGTCCTTGACAACAGCCCGTTTCCAGAACGACCAATGAGGAGGTCAGGTGAGGGTCTTGGCCAGTATATTTCTCCTGACCCTGGCTAACATTCTCTGATCAGTGTGTGTTGCATCATTGTCCCGATTTGTGGTGAAGACGAATCAGATTAAGATAGGATATAGATATTCTTAGCTTTGTATCTAGTGTTGCCACTGACCAATTTGGTTGGGAAAAGTTGGATATTGAAGGGAATTGGCCACACTTAGAACCCTAATTTCATTGCTAGAAATCCTAGTAGCTCTCAGAACACAGACTCAGAAAGCTGGATTATTGATATGACTGAGGTACCAAGCAAGCAAAAGACTAGAGACAAATGTCTTGCTATTGTGGAATCTCTGTGCTGCAACGTTCCAGAATTTCAGCCACCAACAGTTCAGTCTCAAGTTGGGTATCTCATGCCAGATGGTGATTCTGTTGTGCATTGTCAAACAAACTGCACTTTTTAGGCAAATTGATCATTGACATTTGTTACGAAAAGGTTGTTGCGACATAGTTCACCTTGGGGCTGCATATCTGTGCCTTTTGGCCCAACACATCAAATTTCAGATGCTTTTTTCTGTGTTCTGGGTTTGCCTTCCCTGTCCCTTGGCCAGATTACACTAGTGCAGCAACTTTGGAGGCAACATAAGGCATTGGTCAGCTGTGGTTCGCTGACCCGGATACAATACTGCTGTCTGCACAATCACTGCTGCACATTCGCCTCGTAAATTGATCTACCTTTACCTAAGATGTTTGTCCAATTGCATATTTTCTAATCATGTGACTTGCGGTTGTACAAAGGTGAATAAGAAAGGTTTAGCATGGGGGAATAGCTTGTCCTTCCATTAAAATTCTGACTTTCAAGTTAGTGAAATTTGTCCATCACTGCCGAGGACAGATCTGCCGGGCCGAAAGGTGCAAATATTGCAGTCAAACTGTAAACTAGCGACACACAGCATTGCATTCTCCAGACCACATCCTGCTACTTACAAAGTCCTGTTCAGTGGTTAGGAGGGGGAGATTGAGAACGAACACAGAAGAAACGTGTCGAAGCCATGACAATCCAGGCATTCTCTTGCTAAGAATTACTAATCTTATTATATGCTCAGTAAAGAATTTGAGCAGACTGTAAAACATTGGATAAGACTCAGAGGACACAAAAAAAGATCAACTAGTGAAATATAATATGGCTTGGCTTCATTCGTTCTCAATCTCCCGCTACCAAACCCTGAAAGGGTTTAAGTAGCAGAATGTAGTCCAGACAACAGAATGCGTTGTGTCGTAGTTTACAGCTTGACTGCGATATTTGCACCTTTCGGTCCAACACATCTGACTTCAGCAAGCATTTTTGTAGTACCGGGTTAGCATTCCCTCTTCGATCCCTTCTCCTTAGCCAGTCTACCATGCTGCAGCATGTTATCCAGGATCACAGCGTGGAGGTGTTGAAGGGTCTTGGCAGCTCTGGTTCGCTGACCACTGCAGCTCGTGCACTGCTTAGCATCTTGATCCCGAAATATAATATAATATATATATATATATATATATATAAAGTAGTTTTGAGTATAGATAATTATGAGAAAAAATAGCAAATGGGTCAGTGAAAAACTCAATTTCACAAGGAGTAGGATACAAGAATAACTGTTGTGCAGAGAATTAAGACCATTAAAGAAAATAATGAATTTTTTTTTTCAACAGAAAGTGAACAAGTATCCACCTTCAGATTTGGTACATACAAAAATGCGTGTGCACACACACACACAACAGGTCACAGTGGACAGAGATTGTGAACCTCACCATGTATACACCATACCACAAGCAATGGAAGGACACATTAAATACTTCCTGGCACGATGAAACCAGTCAAAAACCCTAAATAGTTGCATGCTACAACTAAAACCGACCTCTGAAACGTGTTTGTGCTTCGTGATTTAGTTTGTGGAATTTCATTTCAATGATCACGCATCATTATTACTTGTAGATATTCAACACACATCCTATTCAGACTGGACTGGGACATTCAACAGTATAAGTAATGGAATTGACGGATATATCAACTAAACAAAATTTTCACTCAATTTGTTGAATAATTTCTTTTATTTGGAATTTTTATGTGTGTTAAATCGACTTACAGTATTCCAAATATTTTGAATAAAAAAATATTCCAGCATTTGATTCAGACCGACACACAAATCAGCAATATTAGTCTGAGCTGTAAAAGGTACATTCAGGAGGAGAAAGACATGAACGAGGCGTATGAATGGTGTGCAGCAGAAAAATCTAAGGGAAACCAATGCTCGGAGGGAATGTTTACACATATGAGAAATAAGCATCCTCTGATCCTTGAGCAGCTGGGAAAAGGTTAAATAACATGAATTTTTTCTACACAATACAAAAATACTTTTCACTTACTCAGGTGGTGGAATGCTGTCTGGATCAATGTCCCTCAGCCAGGGTGAATTAAGACCTTGCTCAGCAGTACATCTCCTATTGGGATCCAGCTCCAACATATGATCCATGAGGTCAAGTGCCAATTTGGGAAGTCTGAAATTTACACAACAATGACAAGGCTTCCCTTTGGCCCTTACCAATAGGACTGAGGGAAAGCCAACAGAATACAGTACACAAAAAAACATTACAAATGACACTGACTTGACATATAGCAAGCTAAGAATGTAACAATTGAAAGATATGATTGTGCAGACATATCATACATATACTTTTGGATGGCATTTGAACAATACACAATTTAAAATTGTTTGTGTCTAAAGTCTTGACTGAAATACGATTTATGTTTCAATAGAGGAAACTTACGACAGAAATTATGACAAAATGAGTTATGTGATACACAAGGATATGACTGAAAGGTGAGATGTTTATAAGAGAAAGATGATATGTTTATATGACACAGGTGAGATGTTTATATGACAAAGGTGAGATGTTTAATGTGTGAGATGTTTATAGGACAAAGGTGAGATTTGTGTATATATGACAAAGGTGAGATGTGTATAAGAGGGTCTTACATGAGTATTAAAACTTGTATTGAAATATTTATATCTGAGCCTCTTCTATTAAAGTAACTGATCACAGTTTAACAGGTTTCAACAATCAGCTTATAAAGGAGATCAATTGTGCCATTGTGGCTAGGGTGAAATGCCAGCTGCTATGCAATCAGCGTAGCACTCATTTATGCTAGTTAATTGTCAAACGACTGAAAAAAACAAGGCCACACTAAGCAATATACCAATACATTTCAATAATGGATTTCTTTTCTTTTTCTTAACCCTATACAGCTTGTAGCAGCTAACACTGGTCCCTGAAACCCTATAAATGAACATCTGAATACGCGTTGTTTCATGATTTAGTTTGCTAAGTTTCAATTTTTTTAAATAAAGGCTTTTCATGGTGGTTGCGTCAGCGAACTGACATTTAACTACTATTATTTTGGGTAGGTTGAGTTTAACGCGATATGATCTTTCAAAGTCAACCCACTTATTGCAAGAAAAGTTGCGAGTTTCAAGATCGTAGAAATAAATTATTATTTGATCAGTCCAATGATCACGCATCTGGATTACTCGTGAATATTCAATACACACCCGATGTCAGACTGACACATAATACAAAGGTATATGTATAAGTAAATAGATGGAGACTGCTTGAAAGAAATCAGAAGAAGACTAGCTATGGCAATGCAGAGACTAAACAGCCTGAAGAAATTATGGCAGGGCACCAATAAAACGATAAAAGTAAAAGTCTTGAGAGCCTGTGTTTTCCCTGCGGAAGCTTATGGCTGTGAAGCATGGACGATTACCAAAACTTCTTGACAAAGAATCGAATCCTTCGAGTCAAAATGTTACAGAAAGATCCTCAGAATACCCTGGACAGAGAAAAGAACAAATGTAGACATTCGGCAAGAGTTAAGCATAGAGGAGAACTGGTTTATCAATTCCATTTTGGCTAGAAAATGCAAATACTTTGGTCACATCAAGAGACACAATGGTCTTGAGAGAACGGTGATGGTGATAGAAGGTATGGTGCCAGGCAAAAGAGGAAGGGGTAGACCAAGAAGATGATGGCACCAAGATATCCAGGAGTGCCTGAGTATGACTGGCGGAAGCTGGTGTTTTGGCAGGGGAACGAGTTTCTTTCAGACAGACTGTGATGGGAGCGACGTTCTACCAAGGACATGCTACATGATGATGATGCGTATAAGACGACGGATATAACAACGAAAAATGTCATGGTAAGTACCAAAAAAAAGTATTTTCTTTCTAATTTTCACCTCCGCATTTATGCCATTTAACGCTTCAAACTAATATATTACCTTTATTATGAATACTTCATGTCATAGATAGTTAAAACATAATAAATTTTATTTTGAATAAAACTTCACAGAAAATTCCAGCACAGGCTGAAAGACAGATCGACAAAATTAGCAAGGACTGAAAATGGTTAAAGTTTCTAGAGGCTGAGATAGCTGGCCACGTGTACCATCCACCTAATCGCTTCTTACAACATGCTCAGCAAATTAAACTTTAAATGGTAGAATCTTTTTGCTAACATGGTGGACTTACTTACCCTCCTCGAATTGCAAGATCCCACAAGAGAAAGAAAGGGAGGGGAATGGTAGTTTGAATGGAAGATAAATTCTGGTTGCACTCACATGGCAAACTCCTCTCTGAGCCTTCGTCTGTGCTGGCGCTTAGGCTTAAAGCTATGAAACAGAGGTAACTTGATGACTTCTGGCCATACAGCTGGACAGGGAGATCCACATATTCTACTGATTAGTTCCAACTGGGCAAATTCTTCCTTGGCTTGAAATATTGGTTTCTTTGTAAACAGTTCACCCAATATGCATCTGGAAAAAAACAATATGTATTTTTCCATTTTTTATTTGTTTTAATGTAAGGTTTTAAGCATATATAAACATGTAAATAACATTCTGTTTGGACCACAGAAGTAAATGTAAAATAAAATTGCATTATGTTTCTGACAAAACAAACCATAATATTAATCACTATGAACACATCACATGCAACCTTCACTTTCAGCAATTGACATACAGCTTGGCCACAATAACAAAAGTATACAATAAATAAAGCAATCTATGAGATTGTGTTAGATGATTGAAAATGTGCAGTCTGAACTCTTTACAGCCATCTTGACTGGTCACACCAGTGTGCAAAATATGTTTATGTGTTACGATTCAACATTTAGCACTATATCATGTAGCTTTGGGTTTTAAAATAACCTAAAACAGGTCGATGGATATTTATATTCTATGAATTTCCAAAGTTGTGGCGTTCTGCGCAATTGAATCAGCAGTTCAAGAGACTTGAAATTACATTTGATTAGGCTGTCATCATGCATCTGGATTATATTTGAATATTTAATACATGTCCGATTCACACTACGACTTAGAAATAGACAATGGTGAGAGCTGTAATGCTTAAGAGGAGATAAATCAGCAATTTCAACAAATTTCATGAGTTCAAAGAATTTTTTTTTTTAAGTATGTGAAATCACCCACATTAATGGCATTTAATGCTTTTTTCTAATATTTATTTCTATAATGATTACTTTATGTCATAGTTTAATTATATTTCTTAAGATCTTCAGATCACAATTTTAACTCAATTTGTTAAATATTCATGAATTTTACTTTTAAAAAACTATTGGACACACAGAGTTGCTACACTTGCTGTGGACTGCCGCGTGAGTCAGCTCTGATGGCCTCTCCCATGACCTATCAAAAATAATACTATGCTACAGTATAACCTAGTAGATGAGGTACTATATAATGAGTTTTATTCTTAAAACCTTACCAGTAACCCATCTGTACAAATGGGTTTCCTATTGGACAATACGCATGCATCCTCTGTGGTTTGGAAGAAACCAGCACCATGCTGAACAGACACGGGAAAAGAGAACCTACATTCGCCGCACCATGACAATTGAGACCCATTGTAAAGACACAGTGGCCCAGAACGTGACGATCCAACTGTCTGGAACTTTTGGTTACAGGTCTAGAGCATAGGAGAACTCTGCATAACCAGTAGACAATTGGCGGTTGGGAATAGGCACAGTGAACACTACCGTGGCTTCAGTAACTTGGAGCGTTGCTAATGCACCCCCTCAATTACTTAATGTCAGGACAGTACATTTCTGGCTTCTACCTGGGGTGGCAAGAAAATCCACAGACTTGCCAGCAGTGGACTGAATAGAAATTCCTATACACCTATCTTTTGTATCATGTGTCGCAGTCAAAGTCTGAATCGGGGGCGTGTTGAATATCCATTCGTAATACGGATGTGTGCGCATTGGACTGATCAAATAAATAAATAATTCACGATACGCAATCGACCTTACTGGAAATAAGGTACAGCTAAACGACAATTGCGCATGTGCGGATACAATTTGGAAAAATGTTAGGTCTGCAAACTAAATCACGAAACACAATCACATGTTTCAGAGATCCATTTTGGTTTAGACAGGCAGCCCTTTTTAGGTTTTTTGCAGCCAGTGTCAGGCAATACAAGCTGTAATGAGTTAAGCTAGACTAAGAAGTTAAAAGGCGTATACAGAATGACTATACTCACACAAGCTGTATGTAGTACTATGTATGCATGTCTTACCCTAAACTCCACATATCAATAGCTGGACCATATCTCTCTTCTCCAAGCAGCAGCTCGGGAGGTCTGTACCACAGAGTTATTACTTTGTTTGTGTATAGACGATCCTTGTCTTCAGCATGGTAGTATCTGGCAAGGCCCAGGTCTCCTAGTTTGATCTGACCCCTTCAATTAAAAAAAAAAGTGAAAACAACTGTAAATGGAACGAGAATTAATTGACAAAGGCAGTCAGATAATAAAATTTTGTAGTCATATTTAAGTCATAACACAGTGCACAACAAATCCTGGAAATCGGGTCGTCAAACAATATATATCCGCCCCTCCGGTATAAGCGACACGAAATATATTCTCCAGTGTAATTTTTCTCTCCTTCCGACTTCATGGTCAGACTGCAGGTGACATGTTACACATCAGCTACAGCATAAAATAAATAAGAAATAGGTAACATTTTGAAAATAAATTTACACATTTGGAATTTATATTTTCAAGAATGATTCACTTATCTCTGCCAGCATGTTACACAAGCCTACAAGGAACTTGGTCTGGCTCCTAGATACTAGACATTTGAAGATGGCAACTGGCAAAACATACTGATTAGACTTGACTATGTTGGGTTCAGGTGAAACATACTGATCAAGACCCCACCTCCCAAGTAGTTCTTAGAAACAGGCTGGTTCATGGCAGTATGGCCAATGAGGTTGGTATCAGCATTGTGATCTCCAGTGGTGAGCTTACTAAGGAGACTTGCATCGCACTACAGCCCGGAGGACCCTGGGTCACCTAAGGATGTGAGGGGAGAACCATTGAAATTTGCCACCAAACAAAGTTGTCAAGAGTACATAACTCTCAAGTACAAGTGGCATTAGCAACAACAACACTTGATAACTGACCACAATAAGAAAATACTTGTAAATATTTACAAGAATAAGACTTACCTGTTGTTTAGTAATATGTTGGAACACTTTATATCTCTATGTAAAAAGTTCTTTTTATGACAATATTGCAATCCTTCCAAAAGCTGTTTCATAAATGATGCAATATGTCCTTCATTAAGGACAACCAAACCAGAATCTAAAAGTCCCATTAGGTCATGGTCCATATATTCAAACACAAGATAGAAGGAACCTGTAAAAGAAAGCAAGAAAACTTAGAATGATATTACTACTGTATATAAAAATGTTTTGTACATACTTTTTATCCTATAAGTTCAATGGCACCAACACAATAGTGATATTCAACCTTCCTTTCTTGTGTGAATGTCTGATGTTTCTTTCAGTGTCACTTAGGGGTGTGTGTGTACCAGAAGGTTCTTCTTCTTCGTAAGCTGTCAGACGTCAACTTGTATTTGTTCGAAGAAAGCAGCTGTCATTCTGAGGCTGTCGCCACTGCCATAGAGCTTGTGGCACTGGCGATGGCCACATGTACTTTCTCTGGTCCTCATATGTTGGGCAATTTTGCAGCAGATGTTCTGCGGTCATTTTCCCTGTACCACAGGTGCATTCGTCAGTGCCACCTATCTTCAGTTTATTGAATAGATGTACCAGAAGGTTGATAACTTGTGAACATTTAACAGTATTTTCCGGGTGGCTGGCATGTATAGAAATAAAACACAAAAAAACCACATTTATATGTGCTTTATAGACTATTACCAAGCCGTTGACAGAGTCTAGCATGCAAAACTAATTGCATGTTTCAAAAACATAGGTATAGACTTAAATTACAATACTCAGTAACCTATACTGGTTCCAAATTGCCGCTGTAAGCTCTGGCAAGGATTTACTCATCTTATATAGATGCAGAGTCCAACAGGGATACATACTGTCCCCTTGTCTATTTAATATTAACACAGAATACATTTTTTGAAAGATGGTAGAAATGTAAAGAAGATTTGCAGATGATACAGTTCTCGTAGCTGAAAGTGAACAATAACTAATTGGTGATCCAAGTAAAGAACAAAAGTAAAGTATATGGATTGGACATCAACATTGAGAGAGCAACAAAATTGACATTAGAAAAGTTGATTCAAAATATACTCAGATAAAAACATGATCAAACACTATAACTAGTCAGTTTCTACTCTTGAAAATATAATTATGGAAAATGGGAGATAATTTTTTTTTTTAATTTGCCATATTTTCTCTATTCCCCAAGTGTGCGTTGCACTGTTTTTATTTTGCACCGCCTGTCGGCCCAGTGCATCCGACTTCGACATGCATTTTATGTAAGGGCCTGCTTCCTTCTGCATTTTTTAAGGGCTTGTTTTCCCTGGGGTTAACGGCCAGTGCTGTATTTGGGGACCAAACCCAGCATCTTCAGATTGTGAGATGTGTTACTTAACCACTGGCCCACGCCGACCCTGTAAATGGGAGATGAGAAATGGAAATCAGGAAGAAAATATGGATGACAAAATCTGTCTTTACCAACATCAGTCATATATTGACGAGTTACTCACAAATTTAAAAATGAGTGATTATCTTTGTCAGAAGTAGAAATGTGGACAATGAAGAAACGGTAAAAAAAATATTTTTTTACATCGCATGAAAAGAAAAAAAATTAAGACTTGGAGAAATTATGTTTCCAAAAAGAGGGTTGAACAAAATTTTAGACAAGATATTTTGATCACTTCAAAAATATAAACACATTGCTGTAAACAGAATTATAAAAATGTATAAACAATATACAAATGCTTCCTTATTTTGTAGAACTCCCAGTCTGCGATTCAATGTTCTTCATGAAAGAATAGGGTGTTTGCATGATTTTTCAAGGCCATAACACACTTTTAGTTACTGGCTGCCCTCCCAGTCTAACCCAATTTTGCACATAAAGACTGCATTGTCTATAGTTACAATAATATAATGAAGGTCATTCGTCTACAATAGCTTAACAGAATGTTCTTTTTGCTTTTTCTAACGCTCAGCCAAAAGATGTGCAAATTCCTATAACTCTAATTCAAAGTAATCATAGACAAAACAATGTAAGATAGCTTAACCTTACGCACTCCACATTATTTTTGAAAAAAATTTGACCTAATTAATTTTCTTAATTAGTCGCTGTGGTAGTCGTCTTTCAAAATTTGTAACTTTTATGTTTGTTTGTCAATAAATATGATTTTCTGGTGTGTAGATACACAATAGCATAACGAACATGTGGGTGTTATTGTTTTTGTTGTATGTTTGTTAGTTTTTGAGATTTAAAAAGATGAAGTTGAAAATTTATGAAAATCTCGGGAAAAATTTGGACTCGACCACCTAGGCCTAGTCGCTTCGATAGAAAACCATGGAAACCACAACAACGTATCGATACTGTGTTTACAATATCGCCACAACTGTTAGTTTCCAATTCAAACGTAGTTCTTTCATTTAAACAAACAAAATAAACAGATCTACGCGATAAAAATCTTTCTCAACAACCTACTTCCCCTTTCGCAAAAAGTCGGCTTGCTCAAAACGGCATATACAAAATTAAAACTGTTCAAAAGCCATTTGTAATCGAACACACGATACTTTAACCGGCAAAATATTGTGTATATATGGAGGGCGTAGTCAGCAGTAAAAAATGGCTGTCAGGAGTGACTCCGTTCAAAACAAAAAAAAAATTTTCCGCACACCGTTTTTGTAGGCCTAGCTGGTTCAAAGAGAACGGACAAGGGCGTGCTACAGGTTAATATATGCACAAGTATAGTTGTTATTTTAGCTTCTTCAAAAGAAAGTAAATGGACACAAAGATGGAGAACTTATGATCATTGTGGGAAGAAAGACTAATGTCTGGTCAGGTACAACATATTGATCAGACGTTAGTCAGGCAAAATATACTAGCCAAGACCCTCACCTCGGCTTCCTCGTAGCCCTCACTGGAAAAAGGCTTATTTTCATGGCAGCCTGGCTAACAAGGTGAGGTATCGACACGTATATGAAGCTAAGCATAGCAAAACAGCCAGGAGGCCATCAGGCCGCCATCAATACGTTCGGGGTGTGAGGAAAGCTACTACGAACTGCCACTTAACATCCTTTTCAGGACGCACAAAAGAGTAAACCTACTCATCGTGGGCATTAGAAACAAACACACCCTTATGATCATTGTATATTGCCTTTAATAATTTCAATACATGAGCCCAATATAAAGTGGTGAATCGTATTTCCCACCCTGTTCAACTATTATTCTCAGTGCACAGGCCCTAACTGTTTGTCCATGACCTAATTTAACCTCTCTAGTATGATTCTGCCCAATATTTTTCCATGCACTGCCCTAACTTCTGCATTTGTTCTCAATCTCCCGCTACCAAGCCCTGAACAGGGCTGTGCAAGGAGCAGGATGTACTCCGGAGAACGGAATGAGTTTGTGTCGCTAGTTTACAGCTTGAATGCGATATTTGCACCTTTCTGTCCGACATATCTGCCTGCTCAGCTGAGCCTTCTATGTTCAATCCCCAGTCGATGCTTGATATTTTTTCAATCTGATACAACTCTGGCACCGACCCAGTCTAAAAGAGTTGGGTACCAGAGCAATTCTAGTAAGGAAAACATGGCTGACCACATCACTACTAGTGTGTCATCATTCAAATAAAAATCTGGGCCTAATACCATATTCCCAATATGCAACAGAACAGATTTCCTTTCTTTGACAACTAGGTTACATTGCATTATTTACCCTTCATCCAGGTTTCCCATTAAAATTGTTATGTCCCTCCCTCCATCCATGATACTTTGACTTTGTAAAACCCTTCTTCGACTGAATCCTCAATCATTGCTTGTGCACAATATTGGGCAATTGTTATCTATATCTTCCAATTGGCAGTTCAGAAAGCAGCTAGTGTCACTCTAGGCCCTACTGCCTTCCATTCCACAAGTGTGCCCTATGCCTCTCCTAATAGCTCTCGGGCCACATCTTCGTTAGCGTTCCCAGAGGACAGCAACATTTGACCTGTGCTCGGGTTTCATCATTTGTTTATTATCCTTGATGTTCAAATCATTGAAGAACAATTCTTCTCTCAATGGCTTGCAGCTTACCTCTGTCTTTCTTAAAGTCAAGAGCATCTTGTTTATCCGTCACTATTTCTTTTAGGTTCACAATGTTTGGATGCTGCAGTTGCCGTAAAATTTTTATTTCTCTAACAGCAGTTATTGGAAATCCTTCCTTTTCATTTTCCAAGCGAACTTTCTTTAAAGCAACCAGATTACCTGAAATGACAAGAGATAAACATCACAAATATTAAAGGATGGTACAAAGTTTATTTGGTTAAGTTATCTTTCGGTAGCTTCTCAATAAGCATTGCTTATGTTCTAGTTTGAGCTAATAATGTTACCATAAAAGCTTTAATTTTTAAAATACTGTACAGAAACAAATGTTTCTAAATAACAATGTGTGATAAATATCTAAAAAGTATGGTATGCAATGAAAAAAAATAATTACTGGAGCCAAGATAATGACTTGAGAAACAACAGTACTGCTTAAGCAAAGGCCCAATTATACTATTAGTACATACCAGTATTGGTATCTCTTGCTTTATACACTTGGCCATAGGTACCCTCTCCTATTATTTGAATGATATCAAAGACATCAACACATCTTTCACCCCAATCTCCTTGACGGTCATTGGAGCGACGATGGTGGCACATCCTTGAGATAAGAAAAATAATTTAATACAATAACATTCAATTATATAATTATTTCAATCAGTATGAATAGATTCATGATATGTGAGCTGGTAAGTTTTACATACAGAAAAATAATTTATGACTAGATATATTGTTTTCGTGTACAGTAGAAGTATTTAACAAGATTCAGATAAATTAGTTCTCAAAACAAAGTGTCAGCTGCCTATCTCCTACTCTAGAAAATAAAGGGCACAATAAGTGTTCAATTTAGATATTTTTTTACGTACTTGAAAAATTAATTGCTAACGCTTTTTGCCAGCATTTGCAATTATACCTAACAATCATTGAACAATCTAAATGATATCAGCAGAGCTGATTGAGATTAATGAATTAAACAATGCCTCTACTGCCTACAGCATGAAATCAAACAGATGAAATCAACCAGGATGTCAGCTTCTAACTCCAACAGACAGAAGATACCACAGCAAGAGGACACACCTTTAATTCTGCAAATCATTTCAGCCATTATTTATGGTTGTGAAGTGTGCCAACTGCACAAAGCAGATGATGAAAAAGCTCAGGGAGCTAGGAATGGCATATACTAAATATGTTGATAGTAGATCTGATTCGAAATGAGGAAATTCAACATCAAACTCGGGATCTTGTAGAAACAGCATCACTGTGCATGTGGTACGCATTCCCATCAACAGATCAACTATGTTTTAGTGGCCTTATGGTAATGAACATCCATGGGGGTCGCCAGCCTGTGCGGTGGCATAATGATTTGACAAAAGATCTAGGTCTGCTCTCGTACAACAGAGTAAAGAATGCATACAAAATATTGTTTACTTCCTCTCATAATGTCATGTAATATCAAATTTTTTTCATGTTTTAATTTATTGTGAGCAACAACAACAAAAGTCTGAAAACTTTTTTTAATAAATATTTTTGATGTCACTGTCATTATTTAGTCACATTTTCAGATGTGCTTGGAAGATTAGTAAGAGAGCCCTATTCCAAGGATCAATGTATGTAAGGTAACAATGGCTTCCAGCTAAAAAAAAAAAGTAATAATTATTGCAACAAAAGAAATTCTTCATGTATGTACACTTATGCAAAATTATATTACACCGTTTCATTAAGCCAGTGGCCAAGTAGATTCAATTTTAACAAGTGTTGCTGCAAGGTTGATCTTCCTTGACCTTTTACTGTACTCAGTCAGTTTGTATCTCTCTTAGTTAGGACCTGCTCTACAAACAGTCAAGCTTATAGGAGTTATAGCTTATAAGACACACAAGCCCCACTAACACAACTAGGTAAAGGAGGAAAGTGCAATTCAAAATAAAGAACAAGCTTAGCTTAAGCAAAGAAACAGCATTCCAAAAATATAAAGGAACACCAGCTTAATCAAAGACATTTTTTTTTAAAACATCCTAAGCAAAAAATAATACCTTTAGTCGAAGGAAACATGGTGAAAAATGGAAAAGATTGAATTCTTCAATATTATAATGACCTGATTTTTCAATATGAAAATAAGTAATGGACTATACCCAAACAACACTAGAGGCCATATAATCGCCCATGGACAGCTAACAATACATATGAGGATCATCAAAAGCAAACCAATGTGTAAATGAAAAAAAACAGACAGAAGAAATACTTATTATTTGCAGTGTTAAACTGATTGGACAATGTTAGTCAGGGTCAGGCAAAATATACTGACCAAGGACACCAACCCCCCTTTCATGCATGTCTGGCTAACAAGGGGGAGGATTGATGCGATTCCTGGAGTATTGAGCTACATGCAGAGCAGATAAAGCCAAGCCCAACCGCCAGGAAGACCACAGTTCAACTTCATCTGCATGCTCAGCATGTAAGGAAAGCTACAGCTCACCACCTACTGCCCTTTTCAGAGCACACAGAAGAGTAATCATACTCATCATGGGCATTCAACAACATGAAAATCTGGATTTTATGTAAATGTACCACAAACAATGGAAATTTGCAATCCCACTGTTATTATATATTGTTCTATACAGATCAGAACCTACTTAATGCTATGTGCAAGATTTTTTTAAATATCAATTGTGCCTTTTGGTACATACTTTGGCCTTCTAAACTTCGGTCCGTCATCTTTCTTGGTTTGGGGTTTGCGAATATGCTCCTCTGGCTCTGGATCATCCACAATTGGAGGTAGTGGAAGGTCGCGAATGCCACGGGGTCTAGATATTCCCCTCTCCTTCTCAGTTTTCATTTCCCTATGACATTTGAAAAATGTTAATTTATAACATTCAAAACAGGGCTACAAACAAAAAACAGAAATCCAATACCTCGTATATAAACAACATTGACACTAGAAATATAATTTCAATCAATATAGATTCATTATATGCCCACCACCCAAAAAAAAAATTGAAGTGAAAATGAAAATAACATGACAAGTGCACTTCTATGTATGTAGTAAAAGGTGACAAATAAAGGTTGTGCATGGAACTAGCAACTTCATGTGAAACAAAGAGCTAGACAAGCCACCACTGCAATATCATATAAATGCTTATGCAAAGGATTCCTGCAAGGAGACTAACTCCTGTGGTTGATCCATGCTCCTACTGGAGCAAGAAAAGAAGATTTGTTTTAGTAAGATATTTCTATCTAACAAATTCATAGTAGACAAGGAATCATTTTCAAAGTAATCTTAGCATACAATGTGACCTGATTAGAGCTATTTATTTAAATTTACCTGTAAGGACTTCGTTCAAATTCCATATCATCATCTGGGTCAACAGCTGGAAGAGGCAAGTGTGGTAAAGTTGACATCTGATTGACTTTAGATTTCTGATCTGTCTCATGTCCACTTCCCCTGTCCTGAAAGGACCCAGATTTATCCCCGGGAACAGCAATAAACCTAATGTCTTGTGCCGCTGCTGCTATAGTCTCAAGTGGTTGAATATGTGGATGGTCGGCACTGCTACTTGGCGGTAGCAATTGAGATGGTGGAGCAGGACTGTTTTTCAATGGAGAATCAACTTGCCTTAAAACACTGGCAGGCTTAACTGGAGTTGGGGACCGACTTATAACTTCCAAGTCTGGAGAATTGATTTTGCTATCCACAGAATCCTGTTCAAACTTTCTCTTTTTCTTTTCTCTAGCCCAGCGAAGCATTCTCAGTTCGGCTGCTAGACTGGTTGTATATTGCATTGTTCGTGTACTGCTATGTTTAGATCTAGAGGGGAAAGATGAAGTTCTGGAAGGACTTGGTGAAAGACGACTGTAACTGCGACCTGGGCCTGGTGAAGGCGATCTGTTTTGTTTCTTGGAATACCTATTTGGACTATTACCACTCCTGGAAGATGCAGCATATTTTTTCCTGATGGAAATAAAATGACAACTATATAGTATTTAGCTGTAACAACACAACAAACTGTTGAAATGATAAATAATAAATGTGCCTTATAAATTGTGTCCAGCCTTAATGTTCATCACTACTAAGTCAAATACACTACGGGTGTGAAGAAGTGTTTGTATTCAGGGTGCTCTGAATGAAAACGGTCAGATTAAAACGAACTGAAGTAGTAGGTGGTGCATTTGCTGCTTCAAGACAACTTGAGGCCAGCATACAGCTAGTGTCATTATTTTGTCATGACCTGAAACCACATACCTTTTAGTCAAGAATGACAAGACTAGCAAAACTGGGAATGTGTGTAGTGAACTTATATCTTGGCTACAGTAACTGCTGTACACCCCTTTCTCATACAAATGATAGTCTTGAGTTCTATTCTAGCAGAGGTGAGCAGTAAACTCGGGCAGCCCAATTTGACTATGTATGATGTGACCACAATCGCCTTGGGTGAGAACCTAATCATCGTGAAGCATGTCCTTTATAGAGCATCGCTCATATCACAGTATGTATAAAAGACATTCTTTCCCTTGCAAAAACTCCAGCCTCTGCCAGTCATTCCTGGATATCTTGGTACCATCATTGAAAACAAGAAAGAGTATACTACAAAGTAGAGCGACAAAACTGATAGTAGGATTCCAGAATCATAGCTGTGAGAAAGAGAAAAACAAGGCTTACAGTGCCTAGAAAAGAACAATTCGATTTCAAACAGAAAATCAAGGAAAAGGATAAATTTTAAAATTAGATTATAACAGTTTTTCAAAGTTTAGCCACCTTCAAGAACAAGAATGCAAAGCTACAGATTAATTAAAGAAAGGTCCAGATAATATTCATGGAAATATGTGTTTGGTCAGAAACTAAATTCTTGGAATGCATTCAGTTCAGTTCATCCCGTGACCTCTTGAGATCATTGGGGCACCCCTGCTGACACTACCACAATACTGCACCATCCATCTCTTGTCGCTTTTTGTGCCTCCTCGGGTCGTATGTTAGTCCACTCATGGATGTCTTCCCATCATTTTCTCTGACGTCCTCACCTTCGCTTGCCCTGTAGTATTGTATTTGCAAGTCCATTGGACCTCGAGATGTGGCCATACCAAGTCAACTTTCGCTTTTTGATCGCTGTGAGGAGGTCAACGATAGTCCACTTGCATTCTCGATTCTACGTCGTACTTCATTGTTTGTGATTTGATCTATGTAGGCAATATTTAGTAGTCTTCTAAAACATATCTGCAGGCCTAGATTCTTCTTTGGCGTAGAGGAATATAGAAAGAACCAGTGAGTGCATTAGTCAGACTTTTATGGTGAGGGAGTCATTTATCTTTCCATATTTGTATCAATCGTGCAAGCAGTGCTGCTGTTTGTGCTATTCTGGCCATGACCTCTGGTTTTGACCCTTCATCACTGATTGTTGAGCTCGGATATTTGAAACAGTTCACCGTTTCAAGATCTTGATCACAGTGTTGATGGTCATCAACTTTTGTCTTTTCTGCATTTATCTCCATGCCACAACTCTGTACTGCTACATCCAGTCTTCGGATCAATTCCCCAAGTTCTATCACCGTCCCCACCAGCCCAGCCGTCCATGTCATCCCCAAAGCATTAGCTGTTCTATCCCCTAGATAGAATGCAGGGTCAATTAATACTTTAAAGAATAGATTGGATGCGCATACGTATTTTTAGATCAAGTAAATGTAAAAGAAACTTGTATTCAGACTGCAGTCTTCTAAACCAGTGTAAAGACGTTAAGTCCATCATAACCAAATGAAGAATTGAACCAGTAATACCAATTTGCCAGATAAACAATGCATTAAAATACAAGAGACTGCTGTTCTGTAAACATCTAGAGAAAGAATATCTCCAGTCATTTCTGAACACCAAAAGAATTCAAGAAAAATGTTGAACAATCATGTCAATACAGACATACCTTTCTAAACAATTATTACCATGAGTCAACTTAAAATGCAATCAACAAATAGTCTATAGTCCAATTTGAAACAAGTTTACATAGAGAAGATTAAAAGGAACGAGAATTTAGAATTAGACAACTATTTCACATGGAAAATGTCATTTGTAAAAATAGAAGCACCTTTATTGGGCTTTACATGGCAATGAGACAGAAGGGCGAGACACTGATTTGAGTGCTGCTAAATCCACAACAATATAAAAGGAGAAATCTTAAAACAAAGAAGGTTGTTGTTTGTGAATGCCCACAATGAGCTGGTTACTCTTTTGAGCGCCCTGAAAAGGATATTTAAGTGGCGGGTTGCAGTAGCTTTCCTCAGATCCTGAATGTGCTGATGAAGGTGGACCGGGGTTCTCCAGGTGGTTGTGCTATGCTTAGTTTCATCTGTGTATCACTTACTACTACAGGGATCCTGACAATCCCTCTCCTCATTAGCCAGGCTGCCATGAAAACAGCCTGTTTCCAGGGATGGCTACTAGGAAGTGAGGTGAGGGTCTTGGCCCGTGTATTTTGCCTGACCCTGACTAACATGTCTGATCAGCATGTTTTGCCGGACCAGACGTTAGTCTTCCTCCGAATCTTCAGAAGGTAATAAATTGACTTTATTATTTTCTATGTATGAATTATTTAAATGTTAGTAGCCACCATTTAAATTTAAAAATACTGACACTGGCAGTATCATCAAGTATGCTATGGCAGCAGTCACTAGAAGGACTAGTGTGTAGTCTACTTTTATCATAAACGGTATTTTTGTCTTAAATATTGTGGGGAAACGTGCAGAATGTATAGATCGTTAGTGTCTAATGATATGTAGTCTAATTTTGCTACTAGTGTTACGTTACTTCAATACTTGTACTAAATTATAAGTTATCGGTGACAAACGTTTTCGTACAAATATAACTCGGTAAACATAATTTCTCCAAGAATATGTTTGACCGGAATATAATAGAGAAGTCTTTGCTTGCAGTTCAATAAAGATCTCAATGTGATTGTAAATTAAATAGAAAACAGTAAACACCGCTAACATTAGTATAAGTAACAAGACAAAGTACTCACCGACTACTTGGACTACGAGAACTCCTCCGATCTTTTTTGTCGTATCTGTTGTGTGGACTTCTGTGTCTCTTGTCGCCATTGTCTTTATAATCGGCGATGTATGCTTTCGGCAAATCTGCATAAGCTTTTGGAAAGTCTCTTGAATCTGTTGACGGATTAGTCCGTGAAGAATTGCTATATTTGACATCTCTGTGGCTATGACTTCCATGATATGCACCATTATCATATTCCGGTGAATGGTGTCGTGGTCGTTTTGCCTTCTTGCTACTTTTTGGCCGATTCTGTGATCGTGGTCGAGGAGAATCTTGATCACGAGATCTGCTGCGACTTCTGCCGTCACGATATAGACGTAGAGCAGTAGCTGGTGATTCTGCGCGTTTCCCCGAGTAGTGATGGCCATGGCGTGCCTGACTATGACCGCTCGATCGACTTGCACTAGGCCTAGTGGATTGCGATGTCTGTTTCAGCGCAGAATCTGTAGTAGTTGATGGACTGGCTGATACTATGTCCGAATCAGAACTTATGTCGTCGTAGTCAACCAACGATTTTTGAACTTGTGGTCTTTCTTCGCGATCTTTCGATCTTTTTCTATGACTTTTCTTTTTCTTCGGCCGTTTTTTAGAACTGGAATAACTGCTTTGTGACTGTGATGCTCCCTGTCCTTGGGGTACCAGATGAGCGTAAGACCTTGCATCGTATTCATCATCATACAAATGCTTCCTTTTGTTTTTAGGCATGACTGTTTAAATAGAAAGAACAATCAAGAATTAGTAATTAGATTTTTGTTCCCCTAAATGCCCCATGTCTGACTAAATCTCCCAACTAGTCTCATTATATTACAGATTCCCCTTCCTCCTCCATTTGCCCAATATAGGATTATATTTTCTGACAAGTTTGGGTACTATTTAGATAGCCCGTCAAGCTCAATTTTGTTTAATATATAGCCTTTAATATCCGTCATTCATTTTAGCATCTTTTCATCGTATTTTTCGTGATAGATGGCATAAGTTCTATTGGATTTAGTGCGAATTATATTTTATACTGCACCCAACCTAATGAACGTTAGACATCATCGTTCGCGACCGATGCATTGTGGGAAAACTTGGCCAGGTACATAATAATGTCTTCAAGCATTCTCTTCGTCAGAAGCGTGTTACTACTATTTTTAATTTCAGTTGAGTGTAGTATGTTTGAACGAATGGGGAAGACGTCGGTTGATTAGGCGAAGGAAGATTTGACGTGTATTTCTTTAAGACATGCTCCACAGGAGGCAGTACAAGTATTGTTTTTATATATTTGTGTGTACACATATATTTTCTGCTTGCGCTATGTCATTATTTCGCTACAATAGTAATAATAATAATAATAATAGCTGTCCATCGTTGTCGATGAGGACCGCCGACATCATCCTTGTCACAGATTTCCCTGTTGGGTGTGGGTGCGCATGTGGCTGAACAGGCCAATGCGGGCACGAAAATATCTGCTACATATCGGGCACACGAGGTTTGTAGAAGGGGATGGTGTTCCCGCTGTTCGGGATTTCCGCGTCTCTCGTCTGTTCTGGGCTTTCACAACACGGTCATCTTCACCGGCAGCTACACCCGATTTGACTGCGCTTCTCCAGTCAGATCTGTTTTGCGCAAGACATTCCCAGGTGTCGATGTCTATCTGGCAACTTTTTAGTGAGTCCTTCAGACCGTCTTTAAAACGTTTCTTTGGGCGCCCTCTCTCGCGCCATCCGTCTCTCAGCTCGCCGTAGAGAAGCTTCTTTGGGAGCCGCTCGTCTGACATACGGACGAGGTGTCCGGCCCATCCTAGTCGTGCTTTTTCTAGCAGTGCATGGATGCTGGGCATGTTAGCCCTCGAGAGAACCTCGATGTCAGTGACACGATCTTGCCATCGGATGTGGAATATTCGCCTCAGGCAACCTGTGTGGAAGTGGTTTAACCTCCTTGCATGTCCAGAGTATACAGTCCAGCTTTCGCAAGCGTATAGTAGGGTTGGAATGATGGTTGCACGGTAGACTTTGAGTTTGGTCTTGACGCTGATGCCACGACGTGCCCAGACCATCGAGCGCATTCTACCAAAGGCTGTACTGGCCTTTGCTATTCTGCTTGCCACCTCATCGTCTAGGCTGACAGATCTCGACAGCGTGCTGCCCAGATATGTGAATTTATCTACGGCATTCAACGTCTGCCCGCTGACTGTAGTCTCTGGTTTTGTGTACGGCATGCCTGGTGCTGGTTGGTACATGACCTCTGTTTTTTTGGCATTTATGGTCAGGCCAAAATTTTTGCATGCGGCAGAAAACTGGTCCATTCCAACCTGCATGTTCAGTTCTGAGTTGCTCATTAGAGCGCAGTCGTCAGCAAATACAAGTTCCCTGATTATGTCGCCAGCCACTTTGGTTTTGGCCTTCATTCTTCTGGAATTGAGTAACTTGCCATCTGTGCGGTACTTTATGGGTATTCCAAGCTCCAATGATCTGAAGGCGTCTGTCATCGTGGCCGCGAACATCATGCTGAACAAAGTCGGGGCGAGTACACATCCTTGTTTTACTCCGTTTGATACTAGAAACGTTTTAGAGATTGCACCGCTGTCTAGTACACGAGCACACATGCCTTCGTGTAGCTGTTTCACCATTGTTATGAACTTGTTGGGGCAGCCAAACTTAGACATTATCATCCACAGCCCTCCTCTGTTTACTGTATCAAATGCCTTTGTCAAATCAATAAATGTGGTGTACAAGGCCTGATTTTGTTCTCGACACTTCTCTTGTACTTGGCGAGCGGCAAAAATCATGTCCACTGTTCCTCTTCCAGCTCTGAATCCACATTGGCTTTCTGGGAGGTGGTGGCTTTGTTCAAGGTGTTTGTTGAGCCTGTTTAGCAGTAAGCGCGCTAGGATCTTGCCTGCTACGGAGAGTAGAGATATTCCACGATGATTGTCGCATTGTCCGCTACAATAGTAATCACTTCAATTATTGCAATATATACAATGGCAATGACTAATTGCACCTATTATAACATTTTTAGTTGAGGTACACACAACGCTAATAAATGCAATATAAAACGATGATACTGCAGTGCTTAAGGTAATATTCGGTTCAGTTGCCATCTTCACATCAAAGATCGACTAAAATGGTTCTTCAAAGACCAGTGTCTCTTGCCTTGATGGTGCTCTTTGACAGTTGTTCTCCTGTCGATCTCTTGATGTTATCCTCTCAGTTATATATTTGTTTCCCTCTAGAAACCCCCCTTCCCCCACTTTATCTTCTAATATTCCCATAATGATAAGTTCAGTATATTAAGCATTTGTAAATGCAACAAACTATCTGCCGGACAATGTTGTCCTGTGTGACTGCGAACAGGTGTGGAGTGTATCGTATAGGCAATGTAAACATAATGGAAACGATACAAAGAAAAGCTGCAAAACTGATAGTGGGATTCCAGAATAATAGTTATGAGGAAAAAACGCTGGCCTACAGTGTGTAGAAGAGAGAAGAATTCGAGGGGATTTAATACAGGTGTATAATATAATCAACAGAAAGGATAAATTTAACTGTAACCTTTTTTTTTCCTTCAAAATACAGCCACCTACAAGAATAAAAGGGCACAACTACAAATTAATGAAAGAAAGGCCAAGATTAGATACCAGGAAATATGTTTTTAGTCTAACGGTGGTGAAAGCTTGTAATGCATTTTCACAGGAAATAGTGGAGGCAGGTTCAATTGATTCATTCAAGAATAGATTGCATGCGCATAGGTACTTTTGTATCAAGTGAATGTAAAATAAACTGGTTGTATACAGACTCTGCAGTCTTCTAATCCAGTTTAAAGACGTTAAGTTATAAAGGCATACAAAAGCGCATCTTATATATATGACACAATATGAAATAGTGCACTGATTATATATTGAAGAGGCAGTTGTTCAGCAAAATGTTGACTTATTTTGTGAGCCATTCTAAAATTTTACAACTTTTACACGCCAAACAGGCAAATACGTGTTGCCACGCAGTAAGAGGGTAGAATTCAGCTGAATTAGCCATGTTGGACTCAGATGACATTAGTACTGGATCACGGAAATAACCACACTTCATAATGTGTTTAATAATGTCATATTACTATATTCCTACTCTGATTACTAACAAACAGTGGTAATTAATTGCTTAAAACAGCTACAAAATACCCCTCTGCCCCAAAACGAGAATGCACAATTAACGATGACGTAACACGCAATCGATAACACTAACAGCATCATCATGCACTTCTATTAGCGTTGAATCGTTGACTATCATTTAATTGTCAACACTCAACAACTGCAATGATGTCTTTTGAGTGCATCGGGTGTTAGCCATTTCCAGAATTCTCGATACAGCACCATATCTTTCTTTCCTGCATTCCTCGGCATATTTTGCAATGCAATCGTTTATTGTCCAAGGAATTATATCTACAACTACATTGTTCAGAAATAAATGTCCCACAAAACTCTGGCATTTTTTAAACTGTACTCTCCATGTCCACCGCTTCCCACTTTTATTTGCCCTTCCTTGTTATGGATGTCCACTCCACATATCCTCTTGATCAAACACACAAACTGAAATTTTATAATCACCTATCTCAATTCAAGACTTAGTAAGTTCGATACATTACATCATTTGTATACAGATAACTCAATGTAATTATATGAAACAAGAGTTGTTCATTACAAGTCTTAACTGAGTGCTAAGTACAGGTGAAACAGTTTTAACTTATTATTTTACAGTATCAGTAAAACACAGAAGCTATGTAAATATTTTAATGTGCAAAAACTATTCATATAATGAAACAGTGGGTTTCCTAACTTTAAGACACCTCATAAACCAGCACAATCATTATTTTTAATATTAAAACTTTTGAGTAAAAAATGAAGGTTTTTACATTTAAAGAGGCAAACAATTTTGTGACAAAACTTTATAAACAAATTTGGAAAAGTGATTATTGAAGCCTAATTTTATAAATGATACTCTTTATTTAACTTTTTAAAAAAAAACTATTGTCAGATCTTACTGTTTCTGGGATGTCTTAAACTTTTGAAACAAAAGTGTACTGTAACAATATTCTTAAGGAGAATCCTAACTGCGACAGTATTAATGTGAATGCTTGGGGTTAAGTTTATCAATGACTGCAGCAAGCAGCTGAAGAGAACGATGCTGGGGTGTATGGTGGCTGGAAAGTGGGGCAGAGACAGACCGAGGAGAAGATGGACACAAGACATTACGGAGGTCCTGTAGATGACAACGACAGAGACGGGAGTTCTGGCAAGAGATCGAGAGTCTTACAGATCGGTTGTTGTGAGAGCAATGTTCTGTAAAGGACAATGCTACATGATGATGATGATCAGATTAAAAGTATTTTCTACACAAGCTGCATATACATTTGTGAATTTTACCAGCTACTAGGGGCAGTAAAAGTCAAATGGCATGACTTTAAATTAATGATATGGCTCAAAATCAACTACAGTAATTCCGAGATGCATCTATCCATTTGTGCTACTGTCATTTGTACATAATGCACTGCTGAATCCTGACCATGTTCTGTAAAATGGCACTGGTGATGGAATGAATATTTGCAATTCTTCTTCATTTGTTGTCAATCTCCCGATACCAAGCTCTGAAAAGTGCTTTGCAAGTAGCCAGATGTCAGGAGAGCGATTTGAGCTGTGTCGTAGTTTACAGCTTGACTGATATTTGCACCTTTCGGTCCGACACATCCAACTTCAGTAGGCATTTTTTTAGTACAGGGTTAGCCTTCCCTTTTTGATCCCTTTTCCTTAGCCAGTCTGCCCTACTGCAGCCTGTTATCCAGATCCCTGGGTGGAAGTGTAGATGGGTTTTGGCAGCTCTAGTTCGCTGGCCATGACACTAGCAATCAGCTATGAGTCGCTGATCACTGCATCTCATGCGCTGCTCATCATCGTGAATCCAATAATTGTCATTGTGCTCTGCTTATCTCTGCCACTGCAATTTACCAGAGAGCAATGTAACTACTGAACATGGGTGCAGCACAGTTGTTGGCTTAGAATGTGCAAGTCAGTTGCATAGCTGCTAATTGTGTGTTCCACATACATGACATGCACACTACAACCATCAATGACTTTGATTCGAGATTTCAGCAAGTGTCTCTTCATCTTTCTTAAAACTGGCCTTCACTGGATCAAACTCTAGTTTTGCTGTTTGAATCAAGATATGATTCATTGTGATCATTTGACAAAATAAGTCTTGAAATGTCATGTGCATTTCAACAGCATTGAATGCACCAGGGCCCGGTGCATGGCAGGCAACAAACCATGCATCAAGATGTTGTTCTCCTGGAATGTCTTTTATGCTGCATGCAGTGTTTCAGAATACCAGGGATTCTCAGCAAGTCCTCCATCAACTATAATAATGACAATTGGCTAAACATGTCAAACAGAATTGTACATTACTCTTTTTAAGACATCAAGATGAATTAATGCTTTGAAATCAATAACTTGAATGGCTACAGTGCTACTGTCATGCTTGCCACTTCTGATAAATGTACAGTCATCCGTATGGGAAGCTCCAATTAGGAATATTTTTACATGATGGGAGAGATCAATATTAGGAAGATAGAAAAGATAAGAGACTTTGGTGCTATAATTGATCATACAGGTATGGTTCTTTAGCAAGTCCAGGTCACAGTGAAAAAGACTAATGCAATGCTGGGTAGGATAACAAGAAATATTTCACATAAGAACAAGGAAGTGATAGTCCAACTGCATAAATCATTGGTGAGAGCTAAATTGGAGTAATGTGTTGCAGGTGTGGAGTCCTTATCATGGAGTGGATATAAACATGTTAGAAAGTATACAAAGAAGAGTTACTAATTCCAAAGTATTTAAAGAAGAGTCCAGATTATATATTAGGAAGTATGTTTTTAGTCAGAGAGTGGTGGATGCATTGCCACAGGATATACTGGATGCAGGGTCAGTTAATGCATTCAAAAATAGATAGGATGCACACAGTTATTTTTAGTTTAGGTGAAGTGGAATAAATTGTTTGTATACATACTTTGTAGAGCCTTCTAAACCAGTATAATGACAATTAGTTACACTGTGTACAGGTGTGGGGTCCTTATAATAGAGGAGATATAATTATGCTGGAAATGATACAAAAAAGAGCAACAAAGCTGATAGTGGGATTCCAGAATAACAGTTATGAGGAAAGACTCAGAAAAACTGGCCTACAGTGTCTAGAACAGAGAAGAATTCGAGGTGACTTAATACAGGTTTATAAGATAATCAATGAAATGGATAAATTAGACTATAACAAGTTTTTTTCAAAATAAAACCACCTACAAGAACAAGAGGGCATAGCTAGAAATTAACTAAAGAAAGGCCCAGATTAGATATTAGGAAATATTATTTTAGTGAGAGAGTGGTGAATGTGTGGAATGCATTGTCACAGGAAGTAGTGGATGCAGGGACAATTAATACATTTAAGAATAGATTGGATGCGTATAGCTTTTAGAGCAAGGTAATGTAAATGAAACTGGTTGTATACAGACACTGCAGAGTCTTCTAAACCAGTATCTTCTTCTTCTTCTTTCATCATCAAATTAAGCTCCCGGTTTCTTTTACAAAGAACACCATTGTTTGTAAGGCTGTTTTATCTCCATACGGCTTTTGTCTCATATCTGTCTCATGAGGCCAGTTATATTCTCTCTTTTCCTGCATCAGCATGCAGCTTTGCAGGATGTGTTCCACGGTCATCTGTCCCAATCCTCATTTTGTTGTAAAGATGACCCTTGAGTCTGTTATGCCCAGTTCTCAGTCTGAAGATAATGCCTTGCTCATCTCTAGTTAAGTTAAAGTGGCTGTCTTCTTTTCAGAAGTTGGGGTGTTGATCAGCCCATTTTACCCTGAACTTGGCTTTAATTATGGTCTTGGCCTCATTATATGTGATACTCTGGTCTGTTTCTGAGGATGCTCCTCCACACTTTGCTAGTTTGCCTGCAGTTTCATTGCCTTCAATATTGCAGTGGGATTGGATCTACTTGGGGGTTCTGCTGAGAGCTATGTCATGGAGTACATACATTGCTCAAGATCTTCATCTTTGTGTTGTTATAGCGCTGCTAACACTGACAGAAATATTATGTTTTCTTGGTGGATATCTCTATCTTGGATTACAAGCTCAGCTGCGATCTTCTGTGCCTCTGCTTCTGCACGGAAGTTATTGAAGTATGTTCCCGATGTTTATATTCGAGTTTTGTCTTCTCCATTCCTTAGTCTGTAATAGACCCCTTTGCCTACATTGGATGTAGCTTTGTAGATGAGTCATCAATATATACATGTATCCATGTTTCTGGCGGGTAAACTCTCCTAAGATATTCTTTCGTAATAAATTTCCTTTCTAGATCTTCTTCTTCTTCGTACACAGTCAGACGTCAACCTTTATTTGTTCGAAAAAAGCAGCAGTCATCCTGAGGCTGTCGACACTGCCATAGAGCTTGTCTAGTGTTGCCACTGGTGATGGCCACATCTGCTCTATCTGATCCTTGTATGTCGGGCAGTTTTGCAGCAAATGTTCGGCGGTCATTTTCCCGGTACCACACGGGCATTCGTCAGTGCCACCTATCTTCAATTTGTTGAATAGGTGGTACCTCAGTCTATTGTGGCCAGTGCGAAGTCTAAAGACCACGACCTGCTCTCTTCTGTTCAACTGGTAAAAGGCATCGTTTTTTGTGTATCCAGTATGTTTGGTTTCCCATTTGGTCATGTATCTAGCTCTAATAAGCCGTTTTGACTGTTCGTAGGTTATACTAGTATCTGGTTGTGGTAGTCTTGCACCTTCTTTTGCCAGTCTGTCTGCCTCCTCATTGCCTTGGATGTTGCAGTGGGATGGAACCCACTGCACCACTACCCTTTTTGGTGCGGACTGCTGGCATAGTTGACACAGAGTACTGCTCTTAAATCATTAAGTTCAGTATTTGTCTGGCTTTTTAGTGCTGTGACTACGGCCAAGGCATCTGTAAGCAGGACTATATGGCTTTCATTCCTTTTACCTGTCACCATTTCTTCCACTACCGCCCTCAGTGCCTCTGCCTCCGCTCTGAAATTGCTTGTGTATTTTCCAGTAGTGAATGACAGTGTTATTTTTCTGCCATTTGGTAGGTTCAGAATTGCTCCTGCCCCTCCGTTCTGTGTTGTGTTTGTTACAGAACCGTCGGTGTACGCATGGGTCCAGTCCATACTTGGGTAGTTTTTCGTTATGAAACTCAGGGTAGTATCTCTTCTTTCTTTTTCAGTCTGGCAGTTTTTGTTTCCAATGCCTGGTATATTTTCTACCACCTCTGGAGATATATGCTGCCTCTAGGTAGGTTTTCGTACAGTAGCGATGGGCTTTGGTGTTGTTAGTGCGTTCATGGGGGCCTTCGTGCATCTTTGCTTTGGCTATTTCTGCAAAGTTTCTCCGCTTTAGCTTCCCATTTCTGAGATTGTTTAGTCTCTGGTGCATTGGATGGTCAGTCAGTCTTCTGAGTTTCTCTGCTTGCAGCTGGGCTCTGCAGTCTCTTCTGTCGGTCATGGATTGCAGTTTTGAAATCTTTTCAAGTTCTACAATTGGCGTTGACTTCATGCCTCCTGTTATAACTCTCGTGGCTTGTTTTTGGAGTTTGCTAATTTTATCGAAGTTCGCCTTTGCTGCAGTTGTCCATGCCGCAATGCCATACTCGAGGACTGGTCTCACTCTTCCAGTGTACAGTTTCTTTAGTATACTTTCGTCTGCTCCCCAGCTTGTGCCAGCAAGTTTCTTCATGATTGCCATTCTTTCTCTGGCTCTCACTCGGTTTCTCTCGATCTGACTTTTCCATGTCATGCGCCGATCAAATGTGACTCCCAGGTAGTTTGGGTTGTCGTTTGGCTGCAGGTATTTGCCATTAAGACTTAGTTTGGTATTTTGGGGTTTGTTTGATAGCGAGAATATTGTACATGTCGTTTTTCCTTTCTAGATCAATCTGAGTTCCCTTCTTCACTATTCCCTTTTTTTTACCATGGTGGAATTTTTGATGTTTTTTTAAGATTTCTGAGCCACTGCCTGTTTGATGATTTGGTCTGGTCTTGCAAGTTCTTTTGTTTTTTTTATATGAAATGGTTTCTCTTGTTCTTCTTCTTCTTCTGCGTTTGTTCTCAATTTCCCAATAACAAGCCCTAAACACGGCTTTGCAAGTAGCAGAATGTAGTCCGGAGAACAGAATGCGTTGTGACCCTAGTTTACAGTTTGCCTGCGATATTTACACCTTTTAGTCCCACACAGCTGTCTTTGGCAGGTTTTTTCTCTTTAATCTCCTTCTTTGCATGCAATTTATCCTCTCATGTATTTTGGTGATCTTTCATTCGTTTAAACTTCTCTCCCTGTTTAAGTTGTTTTTTTTTGTATCTCCGCACATCTCTAAACTATCGATTTGTGTGATGTTCTCCATTGCATTTATTAGTGTTGCTACCATAGCTCGAGTTGTATTATTTTTTGGGAAGTTTATTCTTTGTTGCTGTGGACCATGCTGCTATTCCATATTCTAGCACTGGTCTCACATAATCTGTGTACAGTTTCTTTAATGTGCCCGTGTCAGCTTCCCATGTTGAGCCTGATATCGTTCTCATTATGGCCATTTTGTTCTTATCTTTGTTGGTGACCTTTTTTATCTGGTTTATCCATGTAAACCTTATGTCCATTGTTATTCGCATATAAGTTGGACTTGTATCAAGGGGAGAGTTTGGCCATTTACTTTTAGAATCACTTCTTTGGGGCTTGGGAGATATTGAGACGATTGTGTACGTGGTTTTGGTTTCGTATATGGCAATTTGTCATTTCTTTGTTGATGTCTCTATTTTATTCACGGCCACTTGCATTTGGTTGCTGTGATTATATAATTAATAGTTTGCTTTTCATTTGTGCCGTTAAGCGCCGTGGGGAGCTTAAGTCGTCTGTCCTGCGCTAAGTGCGGTCAATGTGAGTCCGTACGCAACACAATTACTCTGTCGTCTATCCACCTGTTTCGCGGCCGCCTCCTTGCAACGTGAACAGATCTCAGGTCAGGTCATCCCGTAACCGGTAAGGTCGTTGGGGCACACATGAAGACATCCTCACTACTCCACGCCATCCCTCTCTGTCAGAAGCCGCTGCCTGTGACTCTTCTGGTCGGAGACTGGTCCATTCTTTTATGTTGTCTTCCCATCTCTTTTTGGGCCGGCCTCTTCGTCGTCTGCCATGCACCTTCCCGTGGAGGATTGTGTTTGCAAGACCATTTGATCTCGATATGTGACTGTACCAAGTGAGTTTCCTTCAGGGTACATTCTCATGAGATGATCAAACCAACGTATTTTCTGTCTGGAAATGTATTTTTTGTTGTTTTTTTCATGCCCACAACGAGTAAGTTTACTCTTTTGTGTGCCATGAAAAGGTCGTTAAGTGTCAGGTTGTAGTAGCTTTCCTCACATCCTGATGAACGCGAACATAGGTCCTCCGCCTTCCAGGCGGTTGTGCTATGCTTGACTTCATCTGCGTGGCGCTCACTACTACGGGGATCACATCGACCCACATCTCGTCAGCCAGGCCGCCTTGAAAACAGCCTGTTTCCAGGGAACGCTACGTGGAAGAGAGATTGTGGTCCTGGTCAGTGTGTTATGCCTGACTGGACTAGCGTCTCAGTTCCCATGGAAATGCATTCGGCACAAGCCGTAGTGTCGACCAAACTTCGAATGTGGTTGTTCTGCATTGTCTTTCATGGTAACACCGATGACGTTCATCAAACACTTTATTTCACGTCGAAATTCTTTTACACACACACAAATATAAATGATTATTAGTATATATATATATATATATATAGTTATTGGTCATCGCGAAGCGATGATGGCCCCAACATCAGATGGTTTTGTTTTAATAATTATAATGTGATGTGCGCTGTGTTTAGATTATAGTGAGGAAGAATATGCGCTGATCATCAATCTCACTCTTTTCAGGAGTTACCTTGGATCAGTGTCAAGACTATTAGTCGAGACGACTGAAGGTAACTCGGAATGCAGGCACTCTGATCTTACCTCTCGTGAGAACACGGGTCGCTTGAAACTTGCGAAATTCGATCGTCCACCGGGATCAAGACGCTGAGCAGCGCATGAGCTGCAGTGGTCAGCGACTCATAGCTGACTGCTAGCGTCAGGGCCAGAGAACCAGAGCTGCCAAGACCCTTCTACACCTCCACGCGGTGATCCTGGATAACAGGCTGCAGCAGGGCAGACTGGCTAAGGAGAAGGGATCGAAGAGGAAATGCTAACCCGGTACTCAAAAAACGCTTGCTGAAGTCGGAGGTGTTGGACCGAAAAGTGCAAATATCGCAGTCAAGCTGTAAACTACGACACAACGCATTCCATTCTCTGGACTACATTCTGCTACTTAAGCCCTTTCAGGGTTTGGTATCGGGAGATTGAGAACGAACGTAGAAGAAGAAGAAGATCGTCCACCAATTCCGTTCATCACTGTAAGAGGCGAGTGCCAAAACCTCTTGACTACAGCGACCCCTGCGATATATTTTTTTTTTTTTGCGTTCGCCTTTTTCTCTAATCCCCAAGGCGGTGTGCGTTGCACTGTGGTTTTTATTTTTGCGCCTATCGGCCCAATGCATCCGACTTCAGCATGCATTTTATGTAAGGGTCTGCTTCCTCCTGCAGTTTCTAAGGGTTTGCTTCCCCGGGGTAACGGCCGGTGCTGTGATGGGGATCGAACCTAGCACCTTCGGATTGTGAGCCGTGCCACTTATCCACTAGGCCACGCCGTCCCCGGCCTGCGATATATGATATACATATATATGATGAACAGCATGGGTGAAAGTATTCCTCCCTGCGGAACTCCTTGTTCTATGTTAATCTTTTTGTTAAGGTGTCATCAGAGCTATACTCTTGCTGTCCTGTTATCTAAGTAATCGCTTATCCATTTGTACATGTTGGCTACATCAATTTGCAGTAGTTTTCAGTTTTAATCAACTCTTCCATATTCTACCAAAAGCTATTTTCTAGATCTATCCAGACCGGTAAGGTTTGAGATGCGGATGTATCAGTTTGTCCATGGGAGGAGCAACATGCCTTTGTCTGTATGGGTACCTTATGGTGGCTCTCTGTATAGTCCGAGTACTTGATGATCTCAGAATGAGATATGTACCTTCGTGGTTTGCAGCAACGAATTGTTTGATTCGCACCTTTCGGTCCAGCACTTCCGTTTTCAGCAAACATTTTCTTCAGGTTTGCATCCTTACCCTTTGGTTGTCCCAAACCGGTCAAACCTGCAAGGCAACAAGTTGTTTATTGATACCATGTTTTTATATGCTTTGATGGGGTAGTTATAAGGTCACCGTGACAGTTGCCTCTTGTCAGGGAAGAGGATGCCCTACTTGGGGGTTCATGAGCTTGTGGAGGGAGGGGGAGAGTTGATATACTAGTAACTTCGTTGTTTATGAGAACAGCAACATAGAAGTTTAAACATCTTTACATTATAGATTTTGAGTTTAGAATAATTGGAGCAACTGACAGGAGAGTCAAAATCCTAAGGTGTTTTATCGTTCACCTGGAAAGTAAGTGTCTATTACTGTTGATTTGTTTGCGAGTCTTCTTCGTTCATACTCAGATCAAGGTCCCGGTTTCTCTTACAAAGGACACTGTTGTTTGTAAGGCTGTTTTATACAGCTTTTGTCTCACATCTGTCTCACAAGGCAAGCATTATTCTCTTTTTCTCCGTGAGCTTGCAGCTTTGTTGGATGTGTTCCACGGTCATGGTATGCTCCTCACATGGACACTTGTCATCTGTCCCAATCCTCATTTTGTTGTAAAGATGACCGTTAAATCTGTTATGTCCAGTTCTCAGTCTGAAGATGATGACTTGCTATTCTCTAGTTAATGTCTTCTTTTCGGAAGTCGGGGTGTTGATCAGCCAATATGCACAATATTCTCGCTTTCAATAAAACCCCAAAATACCAAATTAAGTTTAAATGGCAAATTCCTGCAGCCAAACGACAACCCAACCTATCTGGGAGTCACATTTAATCGATGCATGACATGGAAAAGTCAGATCGAGAGAAACCGAATGAGAGCCAGAGAAAGAATGGCAATCATGAGGAAACTTGCTGGCACAAGATGGGGAGCAGACGAAGGCATACTAAAGAAACTGTACACTGGAAGAGTGAGACCAGTTCTCGAGTATGGCACTGTGGCATGGACAACAGCAGCAAAGGCGAACTTCGATAAAATTAGCAAACTTCAAAACCAAGCCATGAGAGTTATAACAGGAGGCATGAAGTCAACGCCAATTGTAGAACTTGAAAAGATTACAAAACTGCAATCCATGACCGATAGAAGAGACTGCAGAGCCCAGCTGCAGTCAGAGAAACTCCGAAGACTGACTGACCATCCAATGCACCAGAGACTAAACAATTTGGGAAATGGGAAACTAAAGCGGAGAAACTTTGCAGAAATAGCCAAAGCAAAGATGCACGAAGATCCCATAAACGCACTAACAACACCAAAACCCATCACTACTGTACGAAAACCTACCTGAGGCAGGATATATTTCCAGAGGTGGTAGAAAATATACCAGGTATTGGAAACAAAAACTGCCAGACTGAAAAAGAAAGGAGAGATACTACCCTAAGCTTCATATCGAAAAGCTACCCAAGCATGGACTGGACCCATGCATACACCGACGGATCTGTAACAAACACTACACAGAACGGAGTAGCAGGAGCATTCCTGAACCTACCAAATGGCAGAAAAATAACAATGTCATTCGCTACTGGTAAGTACACAAGCAATTTCAGAGCGGAGGCAGAGGCACTGAGGGCGGCAGTGGAAGAAATGGTGACACACAATGAAAATGAAAGCCATATAGTCCTGCTTACAGATGCTCTCGCCGTAGTCACAGCGCTAAAAAGCCAGAAAAACACTGAGCTTAATGACTTAAGAGCAGCACTCTGCAAACTGTGCCAGCAGTCCGCACCAAAAAGGGTAGTGGTACAGTGGGTCCCTTCACACTGCAACATCCAAAGCAACGAGGAGGCAGACAGACTGGCAAAAGAAGGTGCAAGACTACCACAAACAGATACTAGTATGACGTACGAAGAGTCAAAACGGCTTATCAAAGCCAGATACATGACCAAATGGGAAACCGAACATACTGGTTACACCAAAAATGATGCCTATTACCAGTTGAACCGAAGAGAGCAGGTCGTTGTCTTAAGACTTCGCACTGGCCACAATAGACTGAGGTACCACCTATTCAACAAATTGAAGATAGGTGGTACCGACGAATGCCTGTGCGGTACTGGTAAAATGACCGCTGAACATCTGCTGCAGAACTGCCCGACATACGAGGATCAGAGAGAGCAGATGTGGCCATCACCAGTGGAACTGCAAGACAAGCTCTATGGCAGTGGCGACAGCCTCAGGATGACCGCCGCTTTTTTCGAAAAAATAATGGTTACTGTCTGACTGTGTACGAAGAAGAAGAAGAAGAAGAAGAAGAAGAAGATCAGCCAATTTTCCTCTGAAGTTGACTTTAATTTTGGGCTTGGCCTCATTATATGTGATGCTCAAGTCTGTTTGTGGGGATGCTCCTCCACTCTTTGCTAGTTTGTCTGCAGCTTCATTGCCTTCAATATTGCAGTAGGATGGGATCCACTGTATGACCAGCCTTGGGTGTTCTGCTGAGAGCTGTGTCAGGGAGAACATGCATTGCTATAACTCTTCATCTTTGTGTTGTTCTAGCGCTGCTAATACTGACGCAGCATCAGTCGAGAATACTATGTTTTCTTGGTGAATATCTTTTTCATGGATTACAAGCTCAGCTGCGGCCTTCAGTGCCTGTTTCTGCATGGACGTTATTGAAGAATTTTCTCGTTGTTAATAATCAAGTTTTGTCTTCTCCATTCTTTAGTCTGTAATAGACCCCTCTATCTCCATTGGATGTAGCTTCGTTAGATGAGCCATCTGTATATACGTGTATCCATGTTTATAGTGGGTAAACTCTCCTAAGATATTCTTCTGTAATAAATTTTGTTTCTAAATCTGGTTTATGAGTAAGAGTTGCCTTGTAGTATTCCACTTGCAACTTACATACTCAGCCTTTCTCATTGAGAGTAAATGGGATGCTATGCTTATCTAATTTATGAAAACCTACTAGATATCGTATAACCCTTTAGTTTATCTTGTTATAACAGTGTCAAGGTATATTGATTTTAATCTTTCCTTGTCACTTAGTTTTACATCTGATCATTCATATATATATATATATATATATATATATATATAGATAGAACTAAAAGACCAATGACATAAAACGTAGCTGTTTCTAGCTAAAAGAACTGAATTAATTTTTTTCAGACACAAAGTGCTTGTTCATGTTTTTGTACTGCGATTTTCTTGAAAATTTGGTTAATTTTATATGGTTGCTGTTACAATTGTGACCGTTAGGTCTGACGAGATAAGTGGCCCAGCTAAATTATAATTAGATAAATGCTACTCTCGTGGTTTATATTTGTATACTCCAATACCCCATCTTTAGTCTCTTATTTGTGTATTTGATGCTTATTTTCATCACCGATGTTACTATAATGGTAGTGATATTTTTGAAGTTTGTGTGTGTACACAAGTGCAATGTCTCATCCTTCATTTTTCGTTGGTGTGTGATTGTCTGAGCAACAGTGGTAGAGCGCTCACTTCCCAAAGTAATAGTCTATGATTCAATCCTCAATATCAATATATTTTTCTTCTTCTTCGTCGTTCTCAAACTCCCTCTACCAACTCATGAAAAGGGCTTTGCAAGTAGCAGCTTGTTGTCCTAGTTAATCAAGAACTACAGAGTACAAAGGTTTGGACGAGAAATCCAACACAGACCACAATTTTTATTCTGAGAACATTTGTAGTAGGGCTTGGCTTCGTTCGTTATCAATCTCCCACTACTAAGCCCTGAAAGGGCTTTGCAAGTAGCAGAAATAGTCCAGAGAACGAATGCGTTGTGTTTTGGAAACCCTGTACCCAAAAAATGCCTTCTGAAGTTAGATGTGTCAGACTGAAATGTGCAAATATCGTAGTGAAGCTGTAAACTATGACACAATGCATTCCGTTATCTGGATTACATCTTGCTACTTGCAAAGCCCATTTCAGGGCTTGGTAGCGAGAGCTTGAGAACAAATGACAAATAAGAAAATGCCACTGCAATAAATAGAAATAAATAGATCGAAGTTGCAGCGGTACTGAAAGTGGAAAGCTGATAAAACATTTATGTAATGGTTCAGTGGCCAGGACAAAAACGAAATAACCATACTTAACATTGGTGTTGTTTAGCTTTTGTCCTGGTGCGGTCACTGAGCCATTACCTATACATGTTTTTCCCAAAAAAATATGTATCTGCTCTTTCTTCTCACCAGCCGTTTTTGACTTGGTGTAGTTGTTCTTCTACCATCATTGCATGTATAGGCCCTATTTTCTTTTTCCTGTGGCCTATAGTTTTTACAAAATGAGGTAGCTGGCCCTATGCCTGACCTCCTTAGCCACCTCTTGTGACATGCCTGGCAGGTTACAGTGTTACTATTCTTTTGGACCCAGCAACACACGGGCAGATCTTTTTTCCACTAAAATTGGTTGTTTTATTCATTCAGTTTAATAATAATGAATCTGAATGTGGCAACAACATCTAATTGTAAAAAACACAACGCATAATGAAGTATTTTAACTGAGCTAAATGCATTATCTGTATTAGCGGCAATTAATCATTAATTTATACAGAATTGTCAATAAATGGCTTGTCATGATATTGAGAGTATATGTGTGTACGAGATGCAAGTTCATTTCATGGTGATAGTGATGAATATAAACCAACAACGATCAGATTTGTTTAAATGTTTTAAGTGATAAATTTAAAATAGTACACCTAAAAAAACAAAACAAGTGCATCATAATGAGATAATATCCATCCACGCATACAAACATCTGGAACAATAAGCATGCACATTTTTAATAACAACAGGGTATTAAGGTGATGGTGAGTTATTCCCAGTGTTGACAATGCAGAAAAAAACTACAATAGAGATTCATGCTGAAATAAACAATATAACATATTCATACTCAATGTAATCTAACTCAGGCTCCTGTTGCCACGCACTTCAATATTTAATATAAGCTACAGCAGTTTCTCCTCACAATTAGCATTAGCTACAGTATATATTCACAAATAATATATGCTACAATGTGGTTTCAAAAGCAACACTAAAGTTGAACAATGAACATATAAAATAACACTTTTGCAGTTCAATGTAAGATATTGCACTCAATTTGCTTTCAGCATCAAAAACAGATAGAATATCATCCTTAGTTTCTTGCTCCAATAGGAACATAGGGTCGTCACTGCGGTTGGATTCCTTGTAGGAAGCCTTGACCAACATATTTATGTGCTCCCGCAGTAGTGGTTTCTTTACATGATGTGGTTGCCAGTCCCATGCACTGTCCTCCTTGATGTCCTTTACCACACACATAGTAGAGTGCAGCAACCCTATTCTGTCTTCTATATTAAGATGCTCCAGGATACACACAAGTAATTCAGAACGTATAAGAATCTCATACTTCCAAACACTTGATTAAATGATTTAAGGTGAGCTGGAACAGTATATAACATTCAACCTAAATATAACATATGTGATGTTCGTCCATCACAACTGATGAGGACCACTCTCTTTGTTCAGCCGTGTGGACAGTCTTTTCTCTTGCTGTGTCGGCTGAAATGGGTGACTTGCGCGGTGATTTGAATTAAAGTGAGGAAGAAACTGCGCCTTTTGTCAACCTTTCTCTCTGGTCCCGATCTACCATTGGCCAGTGGCAAGATTTTATCGAGACGAACAGAGATAGCACATGATACAGATTTTTCCTCAGGGTTTACTCCAGATGCCTTTGCTGCAAAAGGTGTCCTGCAAGGCAGTGGAGGGAGGATGGGAGAATGACATCATCTTCTTCCTCTTCTGCGTTCATTCTCAAACTCCTGCTACCAAGTCCTGAACAGGGCTTTACAAGTAGCAGGATGTAGTCTGGAGAACGGAATTCATTGTGTCGCTAGTTTACAGCTTGCCGGCGATATTTGCACCTATTGGTCCGACACATCCGTTTTCGGCAGTGGATGACATCTAATAGACAATATATAACATAATATATAACCTGGTCAAGTCATTTATACAAAACATGTCTCTATTATCTCCCCTATAATATCACAGATACATTTAGAAGCACAATAATTATCATAGAATAGTTTAAAATCAGGCAGATAGCTATATACTGACATGGCAAGCTCAGCTTTTCTTTTAATAAACATTACAGAAAAAAAATAAGAAGCTTGCAATATTGGACGGAACAATATAATGATCTTTATGTAAAGGTTCAATAGCATCAACTTGAAGCTAAAATAAGGGCAACATTGTTATAGTCTATTTCAAAATTCGTACCAATACTAATCAATTTTCTTGAAAATGACTAGATGTATAGCGGTGATTTTTGTGTGCAAAAAGTCTTAAATTTTCCATCATCACATGTATTTATGTTCGAATAATCAAAAGGAAATGTGGTTTTAGCACACAACCCTATTTTTTTATATAATGCAAATTTTCAAAAGTTTGACTCATACATTAGATTTTACAGTACTACGCAACAAAAATGTGTCAAAGTGTTTCAAAAGCATATCCTTACTACATATGTAACTGTGCTAACTCTATAAGTGACATAAGGGAATTTACTTCATGAACATGGGCAATTGTTAAATAAACAATTATTATTATTCTTCTTCAGTGACCAACTTGTACTATGTTTCTAATTTGGTATTGGTCATGAACGAGACAGTGCCTTTGAGGTCTTCACAGGACCCCATAAGTTTGACATACAAGGTCATTCCACAGGGCCAGACCTCAGTTCTTTGGTTTTTATATATGGGGCAGTGCTGGGTAAAAATATTGGAACCAATGGATTTGGACATTCAAGAAGGAAGTAACTGTAGTGGACCTTCTCGAGGTACTATCCCCCTCACTTCACAGACACCGCTAAATGAGCAGTAAACAACATGGAATCATAACTTATTTTTGAGAGGACAGCCTGTATCAAGTCTTTTAACATCACACAATTTAAAAGTCGTGTTCTGTGCGACCATTTGCTCTTTGACTACAACTATCAGTCTGACACAAAATATTGACAGAAATGAAGATATTATACATATATTATGTATCTGTACATTTAATATAATCAAATGTTTTTCAGATAGTAAACGTGTCAGTGTGTGTTACTGAAATCAGATCTATTAAACAGAAATGTAGGTGGAATTCATGTTGAGGTTATTAATCATCGACAAGATATGAACATAAATTAAGGTGGTACAAATAAATTACATAAAATTTTTGGTTATCAAATGGTTCTGATCTGCAGGTTTCTTAGACACAACTGCAACAGCAAATTATTGTTATGCCGATGGCGGAATGTTATTCTACTAATTAATCAAACCAACAATTAAATTTAAGCATAACAGAATTGTGCGTCTCTAAGTTAAATATTTTGTATAGGATATCTGATGTCCATAATAATCATGTCTTTAATGAGTAACTGTCTCAGACTAGAAATCCGTGCTTTGAAAGTACAAGAGTGCTGGTTATGGCATGAGTGGATATTAGACGTAGAGGCCTTGAACCTTCTACACCTCCACATGGTGATCCTGGATAACAAAATGCAACAGAGCAGACGGGCTAAGGAGAAGGATCGAAGACGGAAAGCTAACCTGGTACTCAAAAATGCCTGCTGAAGTTAGATGTGTCGGGTCGAGAGGTGCAAATATCGCAGTGAAGTTTTAACTACGACACAATGCATTCTGTTCTCCGGACAACATCTGACTACTTGCAAAGTCCTTTTAAGGGCTTGGTAGCGGGAGTTTGAGAACGAACGCAGAAGAATCTTCAGGATCTTGCACAGATCCACTGCCCGGGACGCTGAAGTTTGTGAAAATGAGAGCTGACATCCTGGTCTCAAGGGCACCCGTAGTGGATACATTGGGAATGGATAGAGGGCAAATTTTGAAGTTGATCAACACCCATCTCTTTGATGAAGACACTGCAACTGACGATCCAGTGATGCACAGATTGTCAAGTTCTGAACTCCTCTGAGCTGAGAGGACAGAGCAGGAGATTCTACAACCAGCAAGCTATGGGAATCACCAGCATCTACACTATTTGCCATTTACAGAGATGAATTGTACACCAATGAGTCTGCCCAGAATGCACAAAAGATTATGCTCAGAGTGCACCAATGAGTCAGCCCAGAATGCACAAAAGATTATGCTCAGAGTGCACCAATGAGTCAGCCCAGAATGCACAAAAGATTATGCTCAGAGTGCACCAATGAGTCAGCCCAGAATGCACAAAAGATTATGCTCAGAGTGCACCAATGAGTCAGCCCAGAATGCACAAAAGATTATGCTCAGAGTGCACCAATGAGTCAGCCCAGAATGCACAAAAGATTATGCTCAGAGTGCACCAATGAGTCAGCCCAGAATGCACAAAAGATTATGCTCAGAGTGCACCAATGAGTCAGCCCGAAGAGCACCTGCTCTTCATCACCCTTGATGTTCTGTCACGAACTCTATCATAACAGCATTGAAAAAAACATTTAAATAATTAAACATTCCAGAAAGTAAAATATAAAAACTTTACTGAGATTGAAATAGGACTAACTTATTTTCCCCATGTTTTTTACCTGTAAATATGTTGATTTGTGTTTCATGTGTTTGCATTTCTCCATTTTCTTTTTGCATGCAACTGAAATTGTAAAATCTTTTAACCTCCTCTGATTATTTCAAGTAAATAAAAGAAAAAAATGTTTTCCAATATTTGTAAACATGTATGCACAAGTTACTAAAAAACAATCTAATCAGATCAATGTCATATTTGGAAAACAGTGTTGTTTCTTTGCCAAAACTAGTGAATAAATAGGAAGCTGATGTCGTAGCATGCTGTTTACATCTTACAACTCATTTCTAAATACAAAGCATTGAGGTTTTTTAAAATACATTTGTAAGTCAACAATTAAGAAAACAATATTAGTTACAAGTACAAATAAATGGTGCGATGTACAAATTTATTTTCTAATATTTTGATACACTGCAGTTATCTTCAATGGGCTCCATCATTGCTCAAGAAAAAATGGACAAAGAGCAAGTGGGAACCTTATTTCATTCTTTTCATGAAACTTTGAAAACCCCTTCCAGAAAAGAAAAGTGGCCAGGTTGACTCAGGTCTCGTGGGCAGGACTCAAGACAGTCCAACGTAGGTATTGGTGGAAAGCAAATATTCCAGCCTTAAATATTCCAAAGTGACCTAAATGGAATAAATAAAGTCCCAACCTTCCAGCAAGCAAACTGGTTGGAGCAAGATGTCATGACAGGTAAATGAACCAAGAAAAATAGATATAAGCTACTTTGTTCTATGTTGTAATCACTAGCAGACTTTTCTGAGACAGTTTGACACAAAAACAGAGCATGCTACAGCATATTATTTGTTTCTGTACTTTTTCGTGCACATTTCAATGCATGAGGATAAGTTAATGGTAAATGGAATATCTTCTTCTTCTTCTTACGCAGTCAGATAGTAACCATTATTTTTTCGAAAAAAGCAGCCGTCATCCTGAGGTTGTCGACACTGCCATAGAGCTTGTCTAGTGTTGCCACTGGTGATGGCCACATCTGCTCTCTCTGATCCTCGTATGTCGGGCAGTTTTGCAGCAAATGCTCAGCGGTCATTTTCCCGGTACCACACGAGCATTCGTCGGTGCCACATATCTTCAATTTGTTGAATAGGTGGTACCTCAGTCTGTTGTGGCCAGTGCGAAGTCTGAAGACCACGACCTGCTCTCTTCTGTTCAACTGGTAATAGGCATTGTTTTTGGTGTAGCCAGTATGTTCGGTTTCCCATTTGGTCATGTATCTAGCTCTAATAAGCCGTATTGACTCTTCGTATGTCGTAAATGGAATATGATGTTGAACAAAATGGAGACATATTTTATATATTTAGATGTCATTTACAAATATAGTGGGAGAAGAGCCAGAGATTTAGAACTTCTCTTTTAATGAACACGGGCCTTCTTTATTTCAACTGGTGTCCCTAAGTGTCAACAGAATTATTGGCTACAAGGCAAATTATGGAGGTCAGATGTTATTTACACAAAATTTTTATTTAAATATTGGACCTCTTAAACCATTACGAGGATGAAGGTGACATTTTCCTGGATTGCATCGTCACTGGAGTGGCGACATGTGAATTCCCCATCAGGGTAAAAGTTCAAGACGTAGCCCTCAGCGGGTAAAGTGATGTGCACTGTCTTTTGGGATAGGAAAGGGGTAGTAGTTCTTGATTTCCTGGAGTCTTAACAAACTATCGACTGTGACCATTACATTGCAACGCTGACTAAGCTGAAGGCTCCAATTTCCAGGGTCAGGCCATAGAAGAAGACAACCTGCCTTTTACAACACGATAATGCCAGGCCACCATACCAATTTGTAGACCATTGAGCACATTGTCAGTCTTGGTTGGACTGACCTACCACACCAACTGTATAGTCCGAATTTGGCACCTTATGACTTCCATCAGTTTGGGCCAATGAAAGATGAACCGTGTAGGCCACATTTTCCTAGCAATGACGCCGTCATAGCAGCTGTGAAACAGTAGGCCACCTCCACTGGTGCAGATTTTTACGAGCGCGGCATGTTCATTGTTGGTGAAATTGTTTAGCGAAGGGCGGTGACTATGTTGAAAAATAGTTCTATTAAAAAGTTTTATTGTGTTCTATATATATCTATATAAAATGACTTACCCCAGTGAGAACATGGCTGGGTGAAATGTGTCAACTAAGAAAGGGCATATAGTAAAGGGGTTTTGAATTAAATAGATAAGTTGGGTTTTTTTCCAGCCAAAGATCAGATATATATATATATATCACATTGACTCATGTTTTTTCAAGGAGGGCTATATGTGTGACAGAGATGAAAATAGGGCCACTGCTGCACTGAGAGCAAGGTAACAGTGAGGTTTAACACTTCAAGGATAGAAGACTCTTGAACTCATGGCATTGCAAATAATGCTATTCACAGTCAAATCTGCCGAGTGTGGTGGAACCTCTATGTTTGAAAGACAATGCCACACGTATGATACAAAAATAACAGATTGAATTACATGTTTTCCCAGTCATCGTATGGACAAAATTCATACCACACATAAATGAACTGCAATATTTTCTCATCCCATGTTTAATCTTCTTTCCCCAACGTTTCACATAATGTTGATCATCCTCAGGCCATGGTTTTTGTCAACTGTGACTTTCTTTCCTGTAATCAGCCCCACATTCAGAGAAGAGTTTTCATGTCCTGTATATACGCTTCAGTAATTATATGTCTTTAAATCTGAAGCAGGATTGTTCATACAAGTATCACACCTGTAAATGGTGCACTAAATAGCAAGATGTGCTTAACTTTCAGTATGTGTGTCAAGTTCAATATACATTAATGATGCACACAAATAAAAAATATGTATATGCAATGCAACCATGTACATAATTTAAAAGTATCTAACCTAAGGCTATACCAACAAACAAAAATTTTTTATTTATTTAAAAAATGAATCGCTTTTTTTAAGTCTCCTTGTGAGTTGACACACTTCTTCCAGTGGTTCTCTCATCGCTGGAAACATTTATGGAAGTCATTTTTTTGTATCTCCATCAGTTACTTAGTCGCATTTGTCTGGATTATTTGTTTGTTTTTGTGTTAGCCTTATTTACTATTTCCTAAGGCGATGTGTGTTGCACTGTGATTTTATTTTGCGCCTGTTGACCCAGTGCATCTGACTTCGACATGCATTTTATGTAAGGGTCTGCTTCCGTCTGCATTTTCTAAGGTTAGCTTCCCCAAGGTAATGGCCGGTGTCTGTGATTGGGGAGTGAACCCAGCACCTTTGGATTGTGAGCCGTGTCACTTAAATTCTAGCCCATGCCGCTCCCATTCTATGTTCTGAAATCTTGTCCTCTGGGTGACACCTTAAGTCTGTGCGAAGCGTGGAGTGGAGGAGTGACAAAAGTGCGATATAGATTTTTTAAAATGACTTCCCCCAGTGAGAGCATGGAGAAATGTGTTGACTAAGAAAGGGCATATAGTAAAGGGGTTTTTAATTAAATAGGTAAGTTAGTTAGGTTTTTTTCATCCAAAGATCAGATTTATTTTATCAGCCATTGTACAATGGTCAACTAAAAATATGATACCAGAATGACCCTATTAACATAATATACATAGCGTCATCATAGAATTAAGTTTAAACTGTAAAGACATCCTTGAAGCACACGAACTACAGATATTTATGGATGCAACAAAGCATACAAATCATTTGTCTCTTAATCGTTAGACATTAAAGAAGACATTAAATCAATGGCACAGCAAAAAACAACAGTCACAGCTCTGAAATTTGCATAAACAATATGGAATTTTGACTTTGACATCAAAGCTGATAAGAAATGAAGGTAACTTGCAGCAACAAAACAGTTGTGTCCAAATAAAAAAATACTTATGATTGGAAGGCACTAAATTAATATCTAATTACAGGCAGCAACAGTAACACAAAATGTCATGGACTAGCATGAATAATAATGCACAGGAGAGCATGTACATAACTCCTACATCCTCAACATAGAACAGGAATGATATCACTACAATCAGGCGCATCATTTGATGATACAAACATATACAAATACAAAATCCAGCACAATTTATCTGTATGATACAATTAAATGGTCCCAGGTCTCATCATTCAACACTTGTCCTGGGGATGGCGTGGGCTAGTAGTTAAGTGACATGACTCACAATCCGAAGGTGCTGGGTTTGCTTCCCATCACAGCACTGACCGCTACCCCGGGGGAAGCAAACCCTTAGAAAATGCAAGAAGAAGCAGACCCTTTCATAAAATGCGTGCCGAAGTCGGATGCACTGGGCCAACAGGTGCAAAATAAAAACATAGTGCAACGCACACAGCCTTAGGGAATAAAGAAATAAGACACAAAATAAAAAATCTCCTGTCCTTAATGCTGACGGCACGGCACTGATGACTGACAAAGTCAATATTCTGCAGCGCTTGACAGAACACTTCAGTGCTATACTAAACTATCCAACTGCCATCAGTGAACTAGCCATAACATGCATACCTCAAGTTGCAATCAACGTTAGGCTTTGGTATCCAGCCCAGTACAGATGAGGTTGAGACAAGACTTATTTTCCTCAATTTGGATATGCCGCTGAAACTGAAAGATACCACCATTGTCCACATTTACAAGGACAATCGTCAATCTTTCTCCTACCTCTCGATTGCTGGAAAAATTCTAGCTCGTCTCGCTCAACAGCTTATTAGCTCATCTCGAACAGAAACTACTCCCAGAGAGTCAATGTGTTTTCTGAGCTGGTGGAGAAAAGGTGGACATTATTTTTGCAGCTCGTCAAATCAAAGAGAAATACCAGGAACAGCATCATGATCTGTATACACGACTTTTGTTGACCTAACAAAGGCCTTTGATACAGTCAACAGGGACGGACTCTGGAAAATCATGAAGAAATTTGGTTGCTCTGAAAAATTCATCACAGTTGTCTGTCAGTTTCATGATGGCATGTCGGCTCATGTGCTGAATGATGACGAACTTCCTGCAGCATTTCCAGTCATCAATGGAGTCAAACAGGGCATGTTAAGAAACTTAATAATTTCCTTGTAAACTGTCTCTGCAGGCTGCTCAGCATTGGTTGGCAGGATTAGAGACCTTAACTTTGTTGTCCTCAGCAAGGCAAAACTCTCTGTTGCAGGGAGCCGATTAGATGGTCTGGGCATTTTGAATGAGCACCTCCCTAAGCAACTATTGTACAGTGAGTTGAAGACAGGACAGCGCTTGCTGTGGGGACAAAAGAAATGATTCAAAGACACTCTAAATATTTCTTCCATGGATGTCACTGTCTGGCCCACTGCCATCACATATGATGCTTGCATTGCTGAGCAGAGAACCCTTACTGCGGTGCAAGACAAGCAAGCTGCATGAAAAGAAAAATGTAAGATGGCCCAATTACTAACACTGTTCATCTGTGCCCTATGTGCGATAGAGTTTGTCACTCTCAGATCGGGCTCTACAGTCATTTGCAGTCTCATCTGAATAATCATGTCTGACGCTGTTGCTATCTTCACTTGTGATGGTCAAATAACTAACTAATCTATATGACTTGAAATGGCACACAAAGCTATGCTTTTAATTAAAAAATGAAAGCATTTCTGAAACATCAATTAGCACAAATAATGAATGCTAAAGGACTATGACACAAAAATAACACAAAATACACACTTGTAAAGAAAAATTGTTTACAGTCACACATTTATATTTAAACTTTAATACTGCAAGAGGGGTACTGAGGTCTGGGCTGGACGTCCCGCTCGTTAAATGAAAGTGAAGCGACTTATATAGCCTATCCTTTCCAGGTGTAGAGATCACCGCTGGATTCACTGTTCGGCTTTTCGTTCAGGAGTTTCCATGACAATGGTCTCTCCTACATTGTTGTGTCTACAGCAGCACCTTCATGAGAGGCCCCTTGTTTCTTACAGAGCCTGCTGTGGTACGCAATCGAGTTCCAGGCGGTATAACTGGGCGGGCAGATTGGGCTCATTAGCCTTGGTTGGCAGCCAATCTAAGAGAAGGTAAACTCTTGACTCTAAACCCGGGTAGACAAAGCTCGTTAGCCTGTTCAGGCAGTTCGCCTAGGAGAGGAGGAATTCTGATTTTAAACCCACAAGTCCCAGAGAGTGCTGGCTAGTCTTGGGACGATGGGAGTATCATCGGATGTCTCGAGTAACTAGAATCTGCAGGCAACGACTTCACTGCCTTGTGGAGACCTCAGGAGAGGGTAGGGCTGCGGGAGTAAACCCAGACAGAAAATCCGGAGTGGTAGCACCTAAGGCGGATGATTTCAAAATTGTGAACTCATTCCGGCAGCTCCTGCAGCTGAGCTGGTGCCAAATTGTCATGCTTTCCATTCCTTTGGATTACACCAGCGAGACCGAGAGGGGGGATCTGCAGTTTTGGTAACCCAGGGTCTCCATATTTATCGGCCAGGCTTACACTCTGAGAGGCTACTCACAGAGTGCCACGTGCATGATCTGCAAAGACTGATACGTTTATGAATGAATTCTGCAATCTAATTGCTTGGATTTTGATAGCACTTAGCAAAATTACGTCCTTCAAAAAAAAAAAAAAAAGATTTCACATAAGTATATGTAAACAAACTTCCACAATTTATATATTTTACTCAATACTTGACTGTCAATACTGGTTTGGGATAGTAGATGAGGACAAAGAGGCCTTATATTTACTACTATTACATATATAAAGTGATATATTAACCAATATTGAATTGTCATTGACTAGCTTCTGTTAGTATTGGACAAGGCAATTTACCTAATGTAATTATACCTTACATCCATGCTAGCTGATTTATAAAGAGGTATTTTCAGTCAATAATGAAATCCCTGATGCAGAATGTAGTTAGTTCTTCAAGGTGTAATGAACTTTCTACAGAACAACACATTTCTGTATATTCTTCAAGATGTAATGAACTTTCTACAGAACAACACATTTCTGTTTCTCCTTAAATACATATACTTTCTAAAGAACAACACACTTCTGTTTCTCATGTAATACATATACTTCCTATAGAACAACACACTTCTGTTTCTCCTGCAATACATATACTTCCTATAGAACAACACACTTATGTTTCTCCTGCAATACATATACTTCCTATAGAACAACACACTTCTGTTTCTCCTGCAATACATATACTTCCTATATAACAACACACTTCTGTTTCTCCTGCAATACATATACTTCCTATATAACAACACACTTCTGTTTCTCCTGCAATACATATACTTCCTATAGAACAACACACTTCTGATTATTCAAGATGTTGTACAATTTAAAATTATTGTAAAATTATAATAAAAATATTCTGAAATACAAGAGCATTTTAAAACATGAACAATTCACTATTGTGACCATGGAGATGTGGATACATAGAAGAAAAATAAATCTGAATGTCTTACAGATGTTAGATATGAAAAGAGAATTATTGAATGAAGTCAGAGATAAAACAGTTGATGTATTTTGACCAAATAAAACCACAGAACATCTTGCTGAAAGATAATACTGGCAGTAACATACTAGGGGAAATGCGTAGAATGACGACAACGCTATATTTGGGAAGATAATATCAAAAGATGTACTTGTACTTGCTGCAGTTGATTTCCCTCTTGATGAAATGGTGTTTTGTTTGTGTTTTCTATGATAAATACTAACGTGATTCTTGGATATAAATCTGCTGACTTGTGAATTAAGCATACTAATGTAAACAAATTGATGCAATGAAGCATATAACAGTGTATTATTAGTCGTGAAAGGTAGACTTAATGTGTACAGTTTTGATGGGACAAAACGTGGCCCAAACTTGACCCAGTCAAAAACTAGTGTTGCTCCGTGCTGTATTGTGACCCAGATAACGAAGCATGAACACTGAAATGAAGGAGGTCATCCTGACCCTGTCAAATAGACGGTACTTCAGAAAGGAGCTCATCGCGTCGAGCAGCACACTATGTCCCTTCTAACTCAGACCTATATCTGTTGGATGTGCTGAAAATTCACTTAACCGAGACAGCATCGGAACTCACAAGTAAACAATCAACTCGAAAGACCAGAGGAAAGAAGAATACATAAAAAATGCACTCAGAAACAGATACCTCAAAGCTCCACCCTATCAATAAAAGAGATGGGGAGGAGTACCGAGAAAATGAGGCACACGCTGACACCATACTGTCTGCATCCGAACCCTTCACTAGAAGTCATGACAATGTATTGCCTCTAGAACATGTTGAGTCCGGACGAGAGAGTGGGGAAGATCATGTGCACATCTCCCTCACTATAAACAGATTGCGCAACTCACGACATCACCCTACAGATCACACCCTGACTAGCAACTTGCAACTGACAGGGACACCAAACTGCAGCGGCGGAACAGGCAGAAAACGATCACGAAAACTACCCATCACGCTTGCAACATGGAATGTCCGCACGCTACTGGACAACGCCAAAGCAAACAGGCCTGAACGACGGACAGCACTGATCGCCAGGAATCTTGCTAGATACAACATCTGCATAGCTGCCCTGAGAGAGACATGACTGGCAGAGGAAGGGCGGATCGCAGAGGAAGGCGCTGGTTATACTTTTTTCTGGTGCGGCCGCAGCAAAGAAGAACGCAGTGAAGCTGGAGTTGGCTTTGCCATCAAGACCAACATGGTTGACAAGCTCACATGCATGCCTAGGGGAATTAATGACCGCCTGATTACACTGCGTCTCCCCCTAATAGGAGGGCGCCATGCCACACTTATCAGTGCATACGCACCCACAATGACAAATCCTCAGGAAACAAAAGATAAGTTTTATGAGGACCTCGAGGCGCTCATCGCTACAGTACCCAAATCTAACAAATTGGTCATCCTCTGTGATTTTAATGCTAGAATTGGCACAGACTATACAGCCTGGGAGGGAGCCATTGGCATACATGGTATCGGAAAATGTAATAGTAATGGACTGCTCCTTCTGAGGACATGTGCCGCAAATGAACTACTCATTACAAATGCAGCTTTCCGACTTCCGGTCCGAAATAGAACCACATCAATGCACTCAAGGTCCCGCCACTGGCAACTCATTGACTACATTATCATCAGACGTAGGGATCGCGCAGATGCTATGATAACGAAAAGCATGTGTGGTGCAGAATGTTGAACACACCATCGACTTGTCATTGCCAAGCTAAACTTCAAGATCCAGCCCAAGATGCGCCCCCAGGTAAAGAAACCCCCGAGGAGGCTAAATGTCGCTCAGCTGAAATACGAACCCACGAGAGGGGGCTTCCAGGAAGAGCTTGAGGGCAGACTATCTGAGCTTCGTTTTGAAAAGAATGACATCGAACAGAACTGGGCATCATTGAGAAACACACTCTACAATACAGCAGTTAAACACATTGGCCCACTCACACGCAAGCATAAGGACTGGTTTGATGAGAATGATCTGAAAATACAGGGCCTTCTCGATGCAAAACATGAAGCGCACAGAGAATACCAAAGAGACACACCATCTCCGGCAGCAAAAGTGGCCTTCAATACTGCTCGCAAAGCTGTTCAGACCAGGCTTAGAGAGATGCAAGACTCCTTACTCAGCAAAAGAGCTTATGAAATTGAGATGTTCGCCGAGCGTCATGACACCAAACGGTTTTATGAGGCACTGAAAGCTCTCTACGGCCCGCAGCCCTTTAGTAACACTCCAGTTGCAATGCGGATGGGGCACTGCTAACAGATAAGGTTCAGATCTTAGACAGATGCCGCAGGTGGAACTGAACCTGGCGCTGGATGAAGTCATCATTGAGGAGGAAGTCAACAGGGCAATCAGTTCACTATCTACAGGAAAAGCTCCAGGAGTGGATGCAATACCAGCAGAGATATATAAGACAGCTGACCCATCCCACACCAGAAGGATCACTGAACTCTTCTGCCACTTGTGGGCTGAGGGAAAAATTCCGCAGGAGCTAAAGGACGCCTCAATCGTTCACTTGTACAAAAGAAAAGGCAACCGTCAGGAATGCGACAATCATCGTGGAATATCGCTACTCTCCGTAGCAGGCAAAATACTAGCGCGCTTACTGCTAAACAGGCTCAACAAACACCTTGAACAAAGCCACCACCTCCCAGAAAGCCAATGTGGATTCAGAGGAAGAGTGGACATGATTTTTGCCACTCGCCAAGTACAAGAGAAGTGTCGGGAACAAAATCAGGTCTAGTACACCACATTTATTGATTTGACAAAGGCATTTGATAGAGTAAACAGAGGAGGGCTGTGGATGATAATGTCCAAGTTTGGCTCCCCAACAAGTTCGTAACTATGGTGAAACAGCTACACGAAGGCATGTGTGCTCGTGTACTGGACGGCGGAGCAATCTCTAAAGCGTTTCTAGTATCAAACAGAGTAAAACAAGGATGTGTACTCGCCCTGACCTTGTTCAGCATGATGTTCGCGGCTACGATGACAGACGCCTTCAGATCATTGGAGCTTGGAATACCCATAAAGTACCGCACAGATGGCAAGCTACTCAATCCCAGAAGAATGAAGGCCAAAACCAAAATGGCTGGCGACATAATCAGGGGACTTGTATTTGTATCAGAACTGAACATGCAGGTTGGAATGGACAGGTTCTCGGTCGCATGCGAAAACTTTGGCCTGACCATAAATGCAAAAAAAACAGAGGTCATGTACCAACCATCCTGTCCACAAAACCATAGACTACAGTCAGCGGGCAGATGCCTAATGTCGTAGACCAATTCACATATCTGGGCAGCACGCTGTCGAGATCTGTCAGCCTAGAAGATGAGATGTCAAGCAGAATAGCAAGGGCCAGCACAGCCTTTGGTAGAATGCGTTCCATGGTCTGGGCACGTCGTGGCATCAGCGTCAAGACCAAGCTCAAAGTCTACCGTGCAACCATCATTCCAACCCTACTATACGCTTGCGAAAGCTGGACTGTATACTCTGGACATGCAAGGAGGTTAAATCACTTCCACACAGGTTGCCTGAGGCGAATATTCCACATCCGATGGCAAGATTGTATCACTGACATCGAGGTTCTCTCGAGGGCTAACATGCCCAGCATCCATGCACTGTTAGAAAAAGCACGACTAGGATGGGCCGGACACCTTGTCCATATGTCAGACGAGCGGCTCCCAAAGAAGCTTCTCTACGGCGAGCTGAGAGAGGAATGGCGCGAGAGAGGGCATCCAAAGAAATGTTTTAAAGACGGTCTAAAGGACTCACTGAAAAGTTGCCTGACAGACATCGAAACCTTGGAATGTCTTGCGCAAAACAGATCTGACTGGAGAAGCGCAGTCAAAGCGGGTGTAGCTACCGGCGAAGACGACCGTGTTGTGAAAGCCCAGAGCAGATGTGAGACCTGGAAATCCCGAACAGGGGGAACACCATCACCTTCTACAAACCTTGTGTGCCCGATATGGAGCAGATGTTTTCATGCCCGCATTGGCTTGTTCGGCCACACCTAACAGGGGAATCTGTGACAAGGATGACGTCGGCGGTCCTCATCGACAACGATGGACAGCTATTATTACTTGCCTAGTGAGGTTGGTGATGCTGCCCACAACCCAAACATGCATTTGTTTGGATTCATTAGGTAGTGGGAAACCAAGACAAAATAACTTTTACTGAACCATTAGTGAAAAAATTTGCCTGAGGTAGTGTCTCCGTATATACTGACCGTATTCATTGTGTTAACACCAGTTTTTGCTATTGAAAGGGCTGAATAGAAAAAGACGTCACTTCCTCCTGTCTTGAGAACAAGATGGCTAGATTGACTTTAAACAATTTTGTCTTTCACATGAATTTGGCAGGTTATTACATTATTGATTGTGATGAAGTTAATTTGTTCCAACAGATTTTTCTCAGGTAGGTCTGCTTAGTTTGTTTATGTTGTTGTTATAAATGCATTTGTAGTGAAAACTAACAGATAGGCCGATCTGGTTAGGAAAGCTATCAGTGCATTGTAACAATTTCATGGATTTACAAGACAACTGGTGTACCCAAAAATGGGTAATTCTAAATGTTTGCGATGCAATAAAAAAAATGTGAAAACTTAGGTTAAAAAGAAAAAAAAAACCATTGACAGGGAAACTGATTGTACCATCAAAGCAACAACCATCAATGTGAAAATGACAAGTGATCTAATAACTTACTTTAATATATTTACTGAGTCACCTTTCTACTCCAGGTTAAGCATAGTATCACCACTACAGCTGATTCCTTTTACAAGAAGTGCATTTACAACCATTTTCGTTGGCAGTTTTAATAGCAATTGTTTTACATGATGAGGCTGCTAGCTCCATGCCGATAACGTATATTACTTTCACTTTTTCCATTTACTTTGTACTGCAAACCACCTTTTGGAGCTGAAGTTTCCTATCTTGGATTAAGTTGGTTGTTATTTGCCCCTGCTGTATTTCTTTTATATAATATATCCACCTGAAGTGGGGTCTTTTTGTGCCCTCTAAACAGAACTTACAACTAAATGCTAAAGTGACATTGACCAGCATATTTCACATTATATATGCCCACCACATACTCAAAATATACAAGCAACACGACAAAGGATTCTGATTTCCTAACACTGCATCTCTCTCTCATTACAAATTGCCATCACAATATTTAAAATAAAAAAAGAAAATTGTTCAAATGGCAAGACATTTAAATATTCAAAGAATACCCTTATTAAAGCTATTGCATTATAAGATGAGACACCTTATTGTTCTGCTATCTTTATTCTTTTGTTTGTCATTGTTTTGCTTGCTGGCTTCCATCTTTCTTGCACGAATCTCGCGCATCAAGTCATGGAACACCTATGGGAATTTAGACAAAATAAAATATTCTTTTTAAAAATATATTCGACAGGATGATCAAATTTATAATAATAATAAATGAAAAGCAGCAAATCAAACAGGTGAAAGATTTCACATACTAAGGGAAAACGTTATCAGCAGACGGAAGAATTACAGCGGAAAACCAAAAAAAGATGCAATAAGGAAAATAAGATCATTGGACAATTAACTCCAATACTTAATTGCAAGCATGTGATAATAACTACCAACTTAATCCAAGATGGGAAACTTCAGCTCCAAAAGGTGGTTTACAGTACAAGTAGATGGAAAAAGTGAAAGTAATATACGTTGGCCATTATACAACACAATTTTCGTCCTGACGCTATGCTATCATGTCAAAACCGGAAATCAAAGAAGACTGGCATGGCAATGCAGAGACAACAAAACCAAAAATGTTGAGAACCTGTGTTATTCCCCTTGGCAGGATACAGCTGCAAAACATGGCAGGGACAGTTACCGCTTTTCTTTCTTTGCGTTCAGGATCTTTTGGTCATGATATATCTGCAGGCCAGGCCCCATAATGAAGTTTGTGGTCTTCACCAGGTCGGAGTGGCTGCCCCACAGCTTTTGTCTCAGCTCCGCACTCTCTGGCCAGGTCTAGTATCTCATTTCCCTATAAATTGGGCATTCCTGTAGAATGTGTTCAGGATTCTGGCCTCCTGTTCCACATGGACATACATCGGTGTGTGAGATCTTAAGTCTGTATAGATGTTCTAGTAGTCGCCAGTGTTCAGTTCTCAGATGAAATAAGATAGTTTATTTCTTTTGAGTTGGTGAATTGGGTCTGGTGTTCTGCTTATGTTCCTAAATTCTCTCCATTGGTGTATATAATGATGATCTTCTTGATATCTCTGTATGGTATTCCATGATTACATTGTGCCTTTTTGCAGCCATCTTATGCTAGAGCATCAACTCTCTCGTTTCCTGTGATTCCAAAATGGGATGGTAGCCACTGGAGCGCTATTGTTGAGGATCTCTGGAGTTTTCCTAGTTCTGCTCTGCTCTCTGATAACAGTGGTTCGTTGTTTGTTTTTTTGTATTGCCTCTAATAGTACTCTGCAGTCTGTAAATACAGCTATTTTTTGTTGGTGGTTGCCTTTCTGTTTTAAGTATTCTCAGTGCTTGCAGGAGGGCCATAGATTCTGCTCTGAGGTTTGTGGACAACTTTCCTGTTGGGAGGGCCTCTTCTGTTATATTTCCACTTTTGTGTCTTATGAATATGCCTACTCCCCCATTTCGACCTGCCCCTCTGCTGAACCATCCGTGTACACCTGTGTCCATTTCATGGTATTATATTTCTCCTGGACAGTTAGCTAAATATAAAGAAGAAAATCAAGTTCTTCAAGTCAAAATATTATAGAAAGGTCCTTAAAATACCATAGACCGAAAAAAAGAAGAATGCAGACATTCGACAAGAGTTGGGTCCATTGGTGAACTGGTTCATAAATTCCATCATGAACAGAAAATTGAAATACTTTGGCCATAATGGTCTTGAGAGAACAGTAATGGAAGGAATGGTGCTGAGCAAGAGAGGCAGACCAAGAAGCGATGGTATCAAGATGTCAAGGAATGCTTGGGCATGACTCTGGAGCATGCTGGAGATTTGGCTAGAGATCAAGTTTTTTTTTAGATGGGCTGTGATGAAATGATGATGATACCTGAAAGTGGATTTACTGAGAAATCTGGAATTGTTGGAGTCTAGATTGCAGTAATAGAATCTTATAGAAGAGAATGTTCATGTGATTATGTTTCGTGGTTGGCAAAACAAAAAACGTGCTTCCAATTTTCAAATTGACAGATAACCTCACCGCTTGCAATGATTTGACTGTTCAATGATTCTTCTGAGCTGAGCTTAAAAGCTGTGCTGCTCCATAATGGTAATGTTTTACCTAAACATCACTCAGGTTCCACTTAGGTATGCTTCTTCTTCTTCTGCGTACACAGTCAGACAGTAACCATTATTTTTTCGAAAAAAGCGGCGGTCATCCTGAGACTCTCGCCACTACCATAGAGCTTGTCTTGCAGTTCCACTGGCAATGGCCACATCTGCTCTCTCTGATCCCCGTATGTCGGGCAGTTCTGCAGCAGATGTTCAGTGGTCATTTTACCAGTACCGCACGGGCATTCGTCGGTACACCCTATCTTCAATTTGTTGAACAGGTGGTACCTCAGTCTATTGTGGCCAGTGCGAAGTCTGAAGACAACGACCTGCTCTCTTCGGTTCAACTGGTAATAGGCATCGTTTTTGGTGTAACCAGTATGTTCGGTTTCCCATTTGGTAATGTACCTGGCTTTGATAAGCCGTTTTGACTCTTCGTACGTCATACTGGTATCTGTTTGTGGTAGCCTTGCACCTTCTTTTGCCAGTCTGTCTGCCTCCTCGTTGCCTTGGATGTTGCAGTGTGACGGAACCCACTGTACCACTACCCTTTTTGGTGCGGACAGCTGGCACAGTTTGCAGAGTGCTGCTCTTAAGTCATTAAGCTCAGTGTTTTTCTGGCTTTTTAGCGCTACTTAGGTATGCAATCCACATGAAAAAAACATTCAACAACTGCTACACACTATGACAAGTATAATTGGAATTTGTGTGACCTGAAGGACATTGCAATATTGATGAGGCTACAGTAGGGTTGTACAAAGTTTTGCCATTTCCACTGTCTCTGAGGCAGTCGTTCCAGAACTTCTTATTACGAGAAAAAATATTGGCCCCATAACAATGGCTTGAACCAGGAAAAATGAAAGTACTGAATGAACCACTTGTAAAATTCCCCTACATCAAACTTGGAGTAATGAAGAATGTAGTAAAGGTCCTGGATCGAAATGGGGAAGGGTTTTTGTACTGAATTCCTGGAGGACAGAGGCGACCGACCCCAACCAGGCACTTCCATAGGTGGCGGATAGTGGACGACCTCCAGATATGGAGTGTCAGCTGTGACATAAGCCAGCTTTAATAACTGAACGAACAGCGGTGTATTCCACCAGGATAGGGTACCCAAAACAGAAAACTCAACCCGACCTGCCGAAGATGGAGTGTGTCAGCTACGACGCAGGAACCGGGAAAAATCAGAACACACACACATCAACAGGATATGGTCATGCGACAGTCTACCCTATCGACATGGTGTCGCTCCTACAAGTTACAACTGAGGAGTGAGAGGAGTGGTGCCAGGTCCCCAGCCTCAAGCAACAGGTGCCTCTGCTAACCTAGTGGTCAGGGGGAGACAAGAGTAGTGCGACCGATCAACAAAAAATCTAAAAGTGGTACAATGGAATGCAGAGGGCATGAGAAACAAGAAACCAGAACTAAAAAAATTCCTCAAGAAAAACTACATAGACATCATTTGTATCCAGGGGTACGGCGTGGCCTAGTGGTTAAGTGACACGGCTCACAACCAGAAGGTGCTGGGTTCGATCCCAATCACAGCACCGACCGTTACCCCGGGGAAGCAAACCCTTAGAAAATGCAGGAGGAAGCAGACCCTTACATAAAATGCATGCAGAAGTTGGATGCACTGGGCCAACAGGCGCAAAATAAAAACCACAGTGTAACGCACACTGCCTTGGGGATTAGAGAAAATAAGCCTGGAGGACAGGGGCGACCGACCCCAACCAGGCACGTCCACAGGTGGCGGATAGTGGGACGACTGACCCCAACCAGGCACATTCATCGGTGGCGGATTGTGGAGCGACCGACCCCAACCAGGTACGTCCACAGGTGGCGGATAGTGGGGCGACCGATCCCAACCAGGCACAACCACAGGTGGCGGATAGTGAAACGACCCCCAGATATGGAGCGTCCACAGGTGACGGATAGTGGACGACCTCCAGATATGGAGCGTCCACGGGTGGCGGATAGTGGACGACCTCCAGATATGGAGCGTCGACAAGTGGCGGATAGTGGGGTGACCTCCAGATATGGGGCGTCCACAGGTGGCAGATAGTGGAACGACCTCCAGATATGGGGCGTCCACAGATGGCGGATAGTGGAACGACCTCCAGATATAGGGCGTCAGCTGCGATATAAGAACTGGACGAATAAGCAGTCGTGGACCAACCTGCGGTGTATTCCAGCAGGATGGGGTGGGACAACAGGTGGCACTGCTTTCCCCACTGAAATACCCCATGTGTCCTAGGACGGGTACACCAAGCGGGTAAGAGCCGCTATATGCTCTAGCCATGGGAAGGAAACCACGGTAGACAAACCAACCTACTGGCTTGCAGGTACCATCGGGAGATGGAAAGGCTATGGGAGACAACCAAAAACAGAAAACTCAACCCGACCTGCCGAAGACGGAGTGTGTCAGCTACGGCGCAGGAACCGGGAAAAATCAGGGCACACACGCATCAACAGGATATGGTCATGCAACAGTCTACTCTATCGTCATGGTGCCGGGCCCCCACCCAAGCAACCGGTGCCTCTGCTAACCTAGTGGTCAGGGGGAGGCAGAGTAGTGCGACTGATCAACAAACAAGGAACCTAAAAGTGGTACAATGGAATGCAGAGGGCATGAGAAGCAAGAAACCAGAACTGCAAGAATTTCTCAAGGAAAACGAAATAGACATCATTTGTATTCAGGAAACACATCTAAAAGATGTTTCCACCAAGAGAGGGAAAAAAGATCCAGAGGTGGAATAATAACACTAGTAAAAAATTCTATACCAGCAGTAGAAACAAATAGACCTGGACCAGATGAATTAGAATACATCACAGTAAAGATAATCCTACCCAGTGGAGACTCAATGATAACAAACTGCTATAGTCCACCAGCCACAGCTCTGGCAATACACAAAGTCAAAATTGACGAATTGAGACACCTCATAGTGGGAGATTTTAACAGTCACTCCCCAAGCTCGGGCTACGAAACAATGGACCAGAGAGGCGAGGGGGTAGAAGATTGGATGATAGAAAACAAACTCATCCTAATAAATAGGCCAGACGATAGGCACACATATTACTTTAGAAAATGGAAAAAAAATGAGTACTCCAGACCTTGCGATGGCACGGACAACCTTCACCGACTAATAGTAAGAACAGTCAACAGCCAACTGGGTGGGAGCGACCATGTCCCAATAACTTTAGAAATATGCAGCATGGGACAAACAGAGATAACATATATGCACCCAAGTTGGAATTTTAGAAGAGCAAACTGGACCCTATTTAGAGAAAATGTAAATAAACTCTGTCAAGATATATCCCATGCCAAAAATTTAAATAAAAATGTTACCATCATGACGGAGGCTATCATCCAGGCAGCAAAGAAATCAATTCCACGTGGAAAATGGAAAAATTATAAACCCTATTGGAGCAATAAATTTGGGAAAATGCACAAGGAACTAAGTGAGGCAAGAGATACCATGAAAGAAAATTCACCAGAAAACATAGGGAAACACAGCAAAATTAAAAACACATTCATAGAGCAAAAGAAGGATGAGATCCAAAGAAGTTGGCATGAAAAGACTGAAAGCCTCAACATGGACAGGGATACAAGTAAACTCTGGAACCTGACAAGAGGGAGCCATGGGAAGACAGTCATTAAGGAAAATGAGAAACATCATACATGGAAAATGGTAGCAAACATCCTGGCTGAATTTTTCAGAGAGGTGAGTACTACAACATTGACACAAGAACGCAAACTAGAAGTTAAAAAGGAGATAAAAGAAAACCTGAAGACACAGAATGTGGATCTCTGCATGAAGGCATAATTCAAAATGGTAGAGTTAAACACCGCTATTCAGAAACGGAAAAATTAAGAAAAAGATGAAAGCTCAAGGAAAAGATGGCATCACAAATGAAATGATTAAAAATCTAGATCAAGGGGCAAGTAGAAGACTATTGAAAATCTTCAGCTAATCATGGAGCACGGGTAAGATCCAAGACCAGTGGCAGGAAGCTATCATCATCCCCATCAGAAAACCAAAAAACAGAAGAAGCACAGAAGACCAACTAGTGTACCTAATCCAAGAAATAGAAAATGCATTCCAAGAGTAAGAAAAAGTACCTGCGGTATTTGTGGATATGGCAAAAGCTTTGGGACAAGGTATGGAGAGAAGGACTCCTCCTAAAACTATTAAACAACAAAATAGAAGAGAGAATGTACAGCTGGATAGGAGACTTCCTTCAATACAGAACAGCAACAGTGAAATTAGATGGATCAGTGAGCCATAAAATAACTCTCCAACAAGGGAGGAGTCATCTCTCCTACCCTCTTTATTCTGTCCATAAACGACATAGCGAGAAAACTCCCAAAGAAAGATCCAGTGTCCTACACGCTGACAATTTCACAATGAGTAAAGTGCTGCAGAAAAACTACCAACAGCTGAAAATAGAATGCAGACAGCACTGGACACTGTTGGAAAGTGGGTTACAGATTGGGGATTGCAGATTAACATCTCAAAGACAGTTACAACATGCTGTCCAACACCAAGGAAGAAACAAAACTTAATCTAAATGTCAAAGAGCTTGTACAAGAAAATGCCCCTGTGTATCTTGGAATTAAACTGGACAAGAGATTCACATAGAGGGAACACGTACAGGAATCCATGACAAAAAGCAACCAGAAAACTATCCCTGATGAAGAAGCTGGCTGGAACTAGCTGGGGTGCAAATAGCAACATCCTTAAAAATGTATATACTGGCACAGTCAGGCCAGTACTTGAATACGGCATGACAGCCTGGACCACAGCATCAAAAACAAACACGGAACACCTAAACAAAATTCAAAACTCAGGCTTGTGGTTAATAACAGGAGGAATAAAGACTACACCAATTCAGACAATGGAAACACATACAAATATAAGACCCCTAAATACTAGACGAGAGGAAAGAGTACTAAAACATAGTAAAAAGATGCTCCGCATGCCTGATCATCCCATACATAACAAACTGAAACACCCAGTTAAAAATAGGCTAAAGAGAACCAGCTTCATCCATATATCAAACCACCTACACCAAAAATATGGAGAACTAATACCCAACGAACCTGCAGAAATAGAAATGCTTCTCAACTTATGAAGAGCCAAGCTGCAACATAGAGATACCAGGAATCAGAAGAAAGGACCAATGCAGTGTCTATGAGCTGAAAACTTTAGCACAAGCAATGATTGAGGAGAAATATAATACCAAAGAATGGATACAGGTGTACACAGAAGATCCAGCATGAAACGGCAGAGGAGGCATATTCATAAGACACAAAAGTGGAAATATAACAGAAGAGGCCCTCCCAACATGAAAGTCGTCCACAAACCTCAGAGCAGAATCTATGGTCCTCCTGCAAGCACTGAGAATACTTAAAACAGAAAGGCAACCACTAACAAAAATAGCTGTACTCACAGACTGCAGAGTACTATTAGAGGCATAAAAAAAAATATTTTTTTTAAAACACCGATCAGAGATCAAAGTAGAACTAGGAAAACTCAGAGATCTTCAACAAGAGATCCATTGGCTACCCTCCCATTGCAAAATCACAGGAAACGAGAGAGCTCTAGCAAAAATTTGCAACAAAAAGGCACAATTTCATCATGGAATACCATACAGAGATCAAGAAGATCATCAGAAATCAGTATATACACCAATGGAGAGAAGTCAGGATTATAAGCAGTACACCAGACCCAATTACCCACTCAAAAGAAATCAACAAACTACCTTATTTCGTCTGCGAACTGGACACTGTAGACTACTAGAACATCTATACCAACTGGAGATCTCACACATTGATGAGTACCCATGTGGAACAGAAGGCCAGAACCCTGAACGCATTCTACAGGAATGCCCAATCTATAGGGAAATGAGATACCAGACCTGAGACACAAGCTGTAGGGCAGCCACTCTGACCTGGTGAAGACTACAGACTTCATCATGCAACTGGCCGGAAGATATATTATGACCAAAAGATCCTGAACGTAAAGAAGAAGTAACGTATTGAGAAATTTCCGACACATAAAGTGAGATCTGACTTGGCACAGAGTGACATTCACTTATTCTTGCATTTGAAAAGGTTGGTCAGCTTCGCAGGCTGCCCCTTTTTACGAGGAAGTTATACAAAAACCTGTTTCCAGTTGTAATAAGTGCCTCAATAATGGTGAAGACTATGTTGAAAAGTAGAATAAAAGATGAACAATGTGACAAAAACAATACCACTTACCAAATTTAATTTCTGAACATCCCTTGTATTTATACTGTCAATTAAAATCCTGATAATAACATGGACATTATTTAAAGTGTTTGACATCAAAGATGGATTCACCTGCAAGTTTGACGACCTCATTAATGCATTCATTTGCTACCAGTGTGGCATAACATACGTCAGTGAGACTGGTTTGGAAATTCGTGCACTCTTCCGGCATCCCCCCCCCCATGATATCTATAAGAACTCTAGTACCCCGGGGGTTAGCTACTTCAATGGCCCTGGACATAGGAGGAACGACGATATTAGAGCAATCGTCTACTGCTGCTTGTAGGATTGGCATTGATAGACTGATCTGCCATATGGGCTGTCTTTAACTGCATAACATGAATATTTTCCATTCCTAGAACGTATCTCCTCTTCCATTTACCTCCCTTTTGTCCTGTTTTCACAATTATATGGTCTATATGTACATTTATCACTAACTAGTCATTTACAGTTTGGTCTCTACTTGTTTATCCAGCCTTTTATCATCCCTACTTTTCTCACTTCATAATCTTTCCTGGTCAGCCGGTGTGTTTATATCTCCTTCTAATACATTCATCTCTTCTTTCATGATGTGTTATTTCATATTTGCACAGTCTGTGAGCTTATCTATATCTGCCCGTATAACTTCTGCTGCTATTCCATCCAGTCCTGCCACTGACTTTAGTTTAGATATGACCATTTGGAATGTGGGTTGCAGTTCTTCAAGTCCAAGGTCTCCTCTGTTAGTAGGATGTTTGGTGTTTCTTGTGGTGGAGGTCTGTTTATACTTTCTTTGAAATACTCAACCCATCGTTTCTGTTGTTCCTCTGATGTCAATATCTTGCTTTCTATATTTTTGATTGGTTTGTCTGTATATATCTACTTGTCATTTTCTTTGTTAACCTTTACCACCAGGATGTTGTGCCAAAGAGGTTGCGAAAATTGTGGAGCGTAGGTCGCCCGTTCGTGACTTACGATGTCCTTGCGTTCTAATCAAATTTAAAAATGAACAGTTATGTAGAAAGTCGGAAAATTGAAATTCACCTTATCAACATTAACTCTGGTTTTGGCAGATGTCTCCAAGTAATGAACGTTCCACTCCTGAGCCCTTTTGGTAGCCTCCTGCACACTAACCTGTCGTCGCTCAGCCAAATCAACCATATTACCAACCAGTAAAAATGGAATGTTCTCATCATTTTTCACACGCAGTATCTGTTCCCTGAAAGTGAAACAAATATAGCTTGTACAAATATTACAGATTTTTAACTACATTGTACACAAGAACCAGAGAAGACCTACAAACTAAGAATGACAAGTGATGAAACATAATGTACAATCTGTATAACAATTATACTAGGATCAGTATGAACAGGTAGGCATGTAAGTGTGTGCCTGCTCAACATACACATATAAAGATATCTAAGACAAATAGGATATTTCAACTACATAAAAGTTCATGATACATTTATCAGTGACTGCACATTATATGACAAAATAGAATTGCAGTTTGTAGTATTGAATAAGCAATCAAAAATATTACTAGTGCCTCCAAAAATGTGATTCTCTAGAAGAAAGCAAGGAATTTTGAAGAACATTAAATAAAAAGGTCTAATTAAGGTGTTCCAAAAAAAAAAGAAGAGACAAACATGTAAAGAGTTATTGTAGACAAAAATTCTTCAGGAAAATGGCATTGTAACATTATAAAGAAAACCAACAGAGTATGATAAATGTAGAAGATAATAGGAAACAGTCAACAACAGAATTCTAAATAATTTACGAGGGGGCTTCAAATGACAACCCTAAAAGTGGGATAGAAATTAGAAAAACCATGCCTTTGTATTGTAACTTGTTAATATGGTTGCTAAGGATGCCAAGAGTGTTCTGCATGTGCCACCGCAGTGCAGACAAACAACATGACATCATAATTACAGTTAAAAGATGGCATCCTGTTAGTTTTTTGAGGGGTGAAGCCTATAGAAATTCATAGGCGAATTAAAGTTCGGCACGTTGATGCATGCTTTTCACTCCAGCAAGTGCATGAATGAAATAGGAAGTTGCAAAATGGTGCGAGTTCTGTGACACACTGGTCCTTCTTCTTCTTCTTCTTCATAGGCTGTCAGACGTCAACCTGTATTTGTTCGAAGAAAGCAGCTGTCATCCTGAGGCTGTCGACACTGCCATAGAGCTTGTCTAGTGTTGCCACTGGTGATGGCCAAATGTGCTTTCTCTGGTCCTTTCCTGGCAGCTTTGCAGATGTTCAGCGGCCATTTTCCCTGTACCACAAGTGCATTCGTCAGTGCCACCTATCTTCAGTTTATTGAATAGATGGTACCTCAGTCTGTTGTGGCCTGTGCTGAGTCTGAAGACCACGACCTGCTCTCTTCAGTTCAACTGGTAATAGGCATCATTTTTTGTGTAGCCAGTATGTTCTGTTTCCCATTTGGCCATGTATCTGGCGATAATAAACCTTTTTGACTCTTCGTATGTCACACTGATATCTGGTTGTGGTAGTCTTGCACCTTCTTTTGCCAGTCTGTCTGCCTCCTCGTTGCCTTGGATGTTACAGTGAAATGGAACCCACTGTACCACTACCCTTTTTGGTGCGGACTGCTGGCATAGTTGACAGAGTACTGCTCTTAAATCATTATGTTCAGTATTTTTCTGGCTTTTTAGTGCCATGTCATCTGTAAACAGGACTATCTGGCTTTCATTGCTTTCGCCTGTCAGCATTGCTTCTACTGCAGCCCTCAGTGCCTCTGCCTCCGCTCTGAAATTACTTGAGAATTTTCCAGTTGCCACTGACAGTGTTATTTTTCTACCATTTGGTAGGCTCAGGAATACCCCTGCCCCTCCATTCTGTGTTGTGTTTGTTACAGAACCATCGGTGTATGCATGGGTCCAGTCCATGTTTGGGTAGTTTTCCGTTATGTACCACAGGGTTATGTCTCTTCTTTCTTTTTCAGACTGGCTGTTCTTGTTTCCAATACCTGGTATATTTTCTACCACCTCCGGAATGATATGCTGTTTCCATGTGGGTCCGCGTACAGTAGGGATGGGCTTTGGTGTTGTTACGGTGTTCATAGGGTCTTCGCTCATCTTTGCTTTAGCAATTTCTGCAAAGTTTCTCCGCTTTAGTTTCCCATTTCCAAATCTATTTAGTCTCTGATGCATTGGATGGTCTGTCAGTCTTCTGAGTTTCTCTGCTTGCTGTTGGGCTCTGCAGTCTCTTCTGTCGGTCATGGATTGCAGATTTGTAATCTTTTCAAGTTCTACAATTGGCGTTGACTTCATGCCTCCTGTTATAACTCTCATGGCTTGGTTTTGAAGTTTGCTAATTTTATCCAAGTTCGCCTTTGCTGCTGTTGTCCATGCCGCAATGCCATACTCGAGAACTGGTCTCACTCTTCCAGTGTACAGTTTCTTGAGTATTCTTTTGTCTGCTCCCCAGCTTGTGCCAGCAAGTTTCCTCATGATTGCCATTCTTTGTCTGGCTCTCATTCAGTTTCTCTCGATCTGACTTTTCCATGTCATGCGCCGATCTTCTTCTTCTTCTTCTTCTTCTTCGTACGCAGTCAGACAGTAACCATTATTTTTTCGAAAAAAGCGGCGGTCATCCTGAGGCTCTCGCCACTGCCATAGAGCTTGTCTTGCAGTTCCACTGGTAATGGCCACATCTGCTCTCTCTGATCCTCGTATGTCGGGCAGTTCTGCAGCAGATGTTCAGCGGTCATTTTACCAGTACCGCACGGGCATTCGTCGGTACACCCTATCTTCAATTTGTTGAATAGGTGGTACCTCAGTCTGTTGTGGCCAGTGCGAAGTCTTAAGACAACGACCTGCTCTCTTCGGTTCAACTGGTAATAGGCATCGTTTTTGGTGTAACCAGTATGTTCGGTTTCCCATTTGTTCATGTATCTGGCTTTGATAAGCCGTTTTGACTCTTCGTACGTCATACTGGTATCTGTTTGTGGTAGTCTTGCACCTTCTTTTGCCAATCTGTCTGCCTCCTCGTTGCCTTGGATGTTGCAGTGTGACGGAACCCACTGTACCACTACCCTTTTTGGTGCGGACTGCTGGCACAGTTTGCAGAGTGCTGCTCTTAAGTCATTAAGCTCAGTGTTTTTCTGGCTTTTTAGCGCTGTGACTACGGCGAGAGCATCTGTAAGCAGGACTATATGGCTTTCATTTTCATTGTGTGTCACCATTTCTTCCACTGCCGCCCTCAGTGCCTCTGCCTCCGCTCTGAAATTGCTTGTGTACTTACCAGTAGCGAATGACATTGTTATTTTTCTGCCATTTGGTAGGTTCAGGAATGCTCCTGCTCCTCCGTTCTGTGTAGTGTTTGTTACAGATCCGTCGGTGTATGCATGGGTCCAGTCCATGCTTGGGTAGCTTTTCGATATGAAGCTTAGGGTAGTATCTCTCCTTTCTTTTTCAGTCTGGCAGTTTTTGTTTCCAATACCTGGTATATTTTCTACCACCTCTGGAAATATATCCTGCCTCCAGGTAGGTTTTCGTACAGTAGTGATGGGCTTTGGTGTTGTTAGTGCGTTCATGGGGTCTTCGTGCATCTTTGCTTTGGCTATTTCTGCAAAGTTTCTCCGCTTTAGCTTTACATGTTATTTTTTCCTAGTTTATTTTTACCAGCCATGAGTTCGCCCACTCCTCCAACGATGTTAGAGTGCTGCATCCGATTGTTTGCTACGGTGAGATTTTTTTCAGAGGTCCACATAGCCAAATCGTCTGCAAACATGGAGCTGTGGACTCTTCTTGGTTTATTCTCTGTGATGTTATTTAAATACACCAGGAAAAGTGTGGGTGACAGTACCCCCCCTTGGGGTACTCCTTGCTCCAGTGTCACCTTTTTGCTCATCTGCCCTTGTACTTGAACTCTGGCTGTTCTGTTTTCGAGGTAGTGGCTGATCCATCTGTACATTTTTCTAGATACTTCTTCGTAGCTTGACTTTAAGTCCCTCTTTCCACACCTTGTCAAATGCCTTCTCTAGATCCACCCAAACCGCTACTGTATGCTTTTTCTCTTGGTAAGCATCCTCTATTTCCTGTGCTATGAGAGTGATCTGGTCCTCAGTGGATCTATGTTGTCTAAATCCTGCTTGCTGTGGAATTAATATGTGTTTTCTTCCAGGCGCCACACCAGTCTGGTGTTTATCATACGCTCCATCAGTTTGCCTACACAGCTCAGTAGACTGATGGGCCTGTATCTATTTGGATCTGTTCTATCTTTTTCTTTCTTTGGTACTGGTATAAGTACAGCATCTTTCCATGCCTGCGGAACAATTCCCCTTTTCCAGCTTTGGTTCAGGACTGATAGTAACTTCCTCTTTGCTGTTTGGCCCAACCCTATCAGCATTTCGTTTGTTACCCCATCTTTTCCTTTAAAGTTCTCATGGCCTCATCCATTTCATTCATTGTTAGTTTTGCCATCATGTGCTCCTCTGGAGCCATCTTGATGTTGTCGTGGCTCTTTTGTTCTTCACTAATATCTATATGCCTGTCTGTAGGGACATCAATGTGGTTTGCTCTGGCATAATGTTCTATAAAGGAGTTTGCTGCTTTTTTTCCAGTAAGCATGTTGTCGCCCTGCTTGATGGTAATTTGTTTATTTGATGGTGTTTCGTCATTCATGGCTCTGACTAAATTCCATAGTTTGTTTCCTTCTTTATCTAAATTGAGGCTTTCTGTTTTGTTTTTCCAGCTGTCTCTTGTTATGTGGTTCAGTGTTCTTTTGTATTTCGCAGTGATGGCCTTGAGGGCGATATTGGCTTCCATAGATTGCTCTCTCTCTCTCTGCCATGTTCCTTGTCACCTTTTGGGATGGTTTCACTGGCTGCTTGCAGTATTGCTTTGACACACTGGACCACAACCAGGTCAGACACACAGAGTAGTGATCCCAGAGTCAATTGCAGCCGTTGACAGCCTCACAAAGGAAAATCAACTGTGAATGAAATTTTCACTCATCTGGATATCGGTCAAGGTTCAGCATACCACATCATCCATGATGTTCTACAGTACCACAAAGGATCTGCGAAGTGGTTCCCACTGCAGCTTACTCTAGAATTCAAACAACGACACGTTGATGTCCACCAGGAATTTTTGCGGAGCTTTGAAGCAGAAAGTGGTTGTTTCCTAGCAAGAATTGTTAGTGGAGATGAAACATCATGAGTCTGAAACAAAGAGAGGAAGCAAAGAATGATGCCATCCTTCCTAACTGAAAGCAAAGAAGTTTCGCACGCAGCAATCAGCGGGGAAGACTATGCTGACTCTCTCTTTTGGGGCCATCAGGGCAATATTTTAGAGCACTACATGCCAAGGTGGAACGCTGTCACCAGTGCCACGTACACAAATTTCTTCAGGAATCATCTTTGACCCATAATCAAATCCAAACGGCGCAGACTTCTGAGTAAGGTGTCCTATTGCAACATGACAATGCTCGACCCCATACTGCCTGTGCATGGCTGCAACCATCCAGAACCTCCACTTTCAGTGTCTACCACATCAGCCATACACACGAGACCTAGCCCAAGTGATTCCCACATCTTTGGATGACTAAAAGAGGCATTGGCAGGAAAGATTTTCATATCTGTTGAAAAGGTCCAGAAGGTCGTGCAAGAGAAATTTTTCTGCAGAAATCCATGCACTTTATAGGCGCTGAGAATATTGTATCAAATGCAGTGGTGACATAGAAAAATGAGTTGTGTTTCATTTGGACAGAATTCACACACAAAAAATATAAATACATTTTCTTTTTGCGTTCGCCTTATTTCTCTTTTCCCAAGGCGGTGTGCGTTGCACTATGGTGTTTATTTTGCGCCTGTCGGCCCAGTGCATCCAACTTCAGCCTGCATTTTATGTAAGGGTCTACTTCCTCCTGCATTTTCTAAGGGTTTGCTTCCCCGGGGTAACGGCCGGTGCTGTGATGGGGATCGAACTCAGCACCTTCCGGTTGTGAGCCATGCCACTTAACCACGCCGTCCCCTCAAAAACTATTTTGAAGGTTTTCATTTGAAACCATCTCATATAAAAGCAGGTAAGACAGCATACAAGACATTTAACACATTCTAGAACTTATTTAAAAAACCAAATAAATGGAATAGTGCAGAAAATTGCACATTGAACACATGAGAATATATAATTAATAATCACAATCATTCAGTAGTAATGAAAAACAAAATTTGCTACTAAATACGAGCTCTATAATAAACTACACCTTGTAGTAGACAATATGCAAATGTTAGACAAATGATAAAGTTGGAGGAGACAACAGAAGCTTTGAATTGGACATGGAATAGCACTACATAAGATACATATGAAAATTTAGATATATTTGTCACCAACTGTGAATTAAATAACAATCATGACATTGGAAAAATCATCTTTTTTCATGCCAGAGTATACACGGTATGCCCTACAAAACTGGTAAAATAAAACCAAAATAACCACACCAATGTATCTATATAGAATTTATATTCGAGGCGTGTTCAACTGAAACCGAACCTAACTGCATAAAGTGAACATACGTATGATGACGACATTTCTGATGTAAACAGCACATACCAACCGTCAAGTTTGCAAAATTTCATCATCCTTAGACTCATAGTTTCCTCAGCAGACCGATGAAAACATGGCGGGTGTGATACGGAATCCGTCCAGTGTATGGTGACAAAAGTGTGGCGAGTGTAAACTCCAGTGTCGGTCCACCCAAATTGTTGCATCAATTTTGGCGATGGCATCTTCTGATTCAATAATATGCTCTTGACATGGTCTCGGAAGATCTTTCGTTTACTCACATCCTCCTTTAAACATCGTTGTCCAGGTCTTCACTATTGTCTTCGGCACACTTTTTGTCACCATACACTGCCTGCATTCTGCGATGAATGTCAACTGGTCGACATCCTTCAATTGTTATAATCCGAATCACCACTTGCTAATCAACTCTGGACGGATTCTGTATCACACCTGCCATGTTTTCAACAGTCTTCCTCCGAGGAAATTATGAGACGGAGGATAATGAAATTTTGTAAACTTGATGGTTGGTATGTGCTGCTTACACCAGAAGTGACATTATACGTATGTTCATTTGGTGCAGTTAGGTCTGGTTTCATTTGAACACACCTCGTATATATATAACGGAGAGGTTTACAAGTATTGAGAAAGAAAAGAGCTGCAGATGCAGGATCAGATCACTACTAACTCCTAGGACGTACATATCTGAGACCCTTGAGAAAACTATTGATACCTTCAAGAACAATTTGAAACTGCATGTGAGAAGGTTTATTGCAAAAGATATATAAAATATATGGATTGACTATACACAGCAAAATTAATTGAAGAAAGATTTAGCAGAAAGTAAATGATTGCGAAAAACATGACTAAGCATGCTTTATTCAGAACTAAACCCCAAGATTTCCCTCCAAGCAAAAAAGCAGATGATAAATAGTATCTTCATCCCAACCCTGTGTTACCAGTGCCAGACATGGGCATTGAATAATGAAAGTTAGTCACCTGTGAAATGCGGTGCCTAAAAAAGGTTACTAACAACACCAGAATAGCCTAATCATAAATATGAGCAGTCAGAAGAAGGTTGGAACAATTCCCTGCCTACAGTACATAGAACAACAGAGAATGAATTGGTTTGGCCATCTGCAGAAGACGGATGTGTCTGACCGAAAGGAGAAATTATATCGCAGTCAAACTGTAAACTTGTGACACAATGCAAATCCATTCATCCGGACTACATCCTGCTAATTGCAAAGCCCTGTTCAGGGATTGGTATTGGGAAATTGAGAATGAACGCAGAAGAAGGTTTTGCCACACTGTGAGAATGCAATTTTCTACAGGAAAACATCAGAAAGAAGGGCTAGAGGTAGACAGAGGAAAAGGCGGATAGACAGCGCAATAGAGACCTGTCGTAAAATGGGGAAAAATGTTACTAGGTCCACGAGAGAGGCGAAAGACAAATACATACCCCGACACCGGTAGAAAGTGAGACGACAAAAGAAGAAGAACAAAATGGGGAAATTGTGTATATATATGTAATTTTTAAAAAAAAAATAGCATTAAGGAACGATAAAGAAATAATTCATCAGGACTTTGTACAACTGACCTGAAATCTTGAGTTGCTTGAAATGATTCTTGTTCTTTGATAGAAAACACACAGAGAAAACCCTCCCCACTTCGGAAATAATTGTCACGAATTGCTGCATAATCCTCTTGTCCTGCTGTGTCCAGGATATCTATCTGAACTTCCTCTCCATCAAGTACAACTTTTTTGCGGTATGAGTCTGCTTTTGTTGGCTCATAGTCTTCAACAAACTGGTTTTTAAAAAAAATTGTTACATGAGAACTAAATGAAATAGTAGCTGATCTATTTTTGCAGCGAGTATTTATGAAAAGACAATGTTTAATAATAAAAAAAATTATTTTTAAAACTGTTGAGGATATGTCTCATGTGACAACTAAATGTAATCAATGTTCATTAAAACTACAATTACAAACCACAAGAAGGTAACAAGATGAAAGAGCAGAGAAGAAAGAGAGGGAAGTCACATGTACGCATTGTATTATATTCAAATACTTAATTAAAATATGCGACTCTGCATTCACATATAAATTAAGAACTAATGTATAATTTTTGGTCTGGTTGGGCAGAACAGACTGATCAGATATGTTAGTCAGGGTCGGGCAGAACATACTGGCCAAGACGCTCACCTCGGTTTCCTAGTAGCCCTTCCTGGAAATGGGCTGTTTTCACAGCACCCTAGCTAACAAGGTGAGAGATCAACGTGATTCCATAGCAGTGAGTGACACGCAGATGAAGCCAAGCATAGCACAAATGCCTGGAGGACCCAGGTTCACCTTCATCAGCACGCTCGGGATGTGAGGAAAGCTACTGCAACCTGCCACTTAACGTCCTTTTCAGGGCGTACAAAAAAGTAACCTACTCATTGTGGACATTCGCAAACAAAAAGTTGGACTGCTTTTAAAGACTAAAGTTTCTCCGTCAATATTTGTCTATCTTCCACTGCCTTTTTGAGTTTAGCATATTATTTTACTACCACATCCCTGCAAATTTTGTAATGAAAGTATTCCTTAGCTGTCCCCTGCCTATCTTGCCATTGTTATTTTACCTGCGCAGGTGTCTTGAATTGGAAAGTTTCTCAGATTGTGTTGCCAAGACAATCTTTGACTTATTATTGTCATACATTTTCTTTCTTTTTTCTTCAAATATGCATACGGGGACAGCGTGGACTAGTGACACGGCTCACAATCCGAAGGTGCTGGATTTGTTCCCCATCACAGCGCTGGCCGTTACCCCAGGGAAGCAAACCCTTAGAAAATGCAGCAGGAAGCAGACAATTACATAAAATGCATGCTGAAGTCGGATGCACTAGGCCGACAGGTGCAAAATAAAAACATAGTGCAACGCACACCAACTTGGGTAATAGAAAAATAAGGCAAATGCAAAAAAACAAAAATATATGCATGCACAGACTTAAATGATATTTTCTTTTTCAAACAGGGACAATTTAGAGAGTTTGCTCGAAACAGAAAGTGAACGCCTTCTGTGCGATTTTTGAAAGATTCAGCTAAGTACTTATGATTAAAAAAAGGCTAAGTAATGGAGTGGTTAAAAAATAAAAACACAATAATTATGTAGTAATAATTTTTTATTACACATAACTGAACATAACTTATTAAAAAGTTATTGTTTATCATTAGCATGAACTTTCTTGAAAAATTCTTAATTAACTTTGCAGCGCAATTAAGCTTTTACAGTTGAATCAACCATCCTACTCTCTTCTTCCAACCATGTTATTCATTATTGAGAATATCCTTTGAAAAGGTAAAGATGTGCCTGGCGGGCTGAATATGTATTCTATAATTGGGACACGATTGGGTAATGAAATGTTCCTTTTTTTAAATGACTGAATAGTTGTGCCCATTTTTCGTCGCAAATTGTACTTTTCCAAATGTCATAATTTGCAGAATAAAAACTTTTTGCAATTACCACTTCATCAAACAGTTCTTCCAAGTGTATTCCACTTTCATTAATTTGTTTCACTTTAAATTTCAGACCATATTAATTCATTGTTGTTTATCCAAATAAAAGATTCTGCTCCATCAAAACTAGGCAAAGTCAGGTTTTTGTGTTGCCTAATTGTCATTTTCAGAGGCTGTACTTTTTGACTTTGTATATATTCAGCACTATTTAATTTTTTCTCCAAATAACTGGGACAAAATGACAAACTGGCCGGGACCATCCCGGTAAAACTGGGACGTATGGTAAGTCTATGAATACATTTAAAATATATAAATCAGACAAAATATAATCATTAGATTTTCTCATTAAATTTAGTTAGAGTGCCTTATAGCCAGCTATACTCACCTCATCATACATAAACTGTAGTGTTAAGGCTGACTTGCCAACACCTCCACTACCCACCATTATAACTTTATGAATAACAGCTGGCTGATGAGACTTGGCCTTTGACATGATGACAATGTTGGGAAGAACGGCAGAATGGCTGTGAAATACAAACAGCACAGTGACATTAATGTAGATGATGTAACTAAAAAAAGAAGAGTGAAAAGGATACAACAAACAATCCAAATACTGTTTCTAAAGTCAGAGGAATATTTAGTGGATAAAAAAAATTATACAGCTATACTAACCTGTAGGTAATGAACATATATAAGGAACAAAACAGTCAAGCTGTAAACTAGCGACACGACGCATTCCGTTCTCCGGACTGAACACAGAAGAAGAGGAACAAAAAAACATCTGGACCGTGCATATAGTTCAATACAATACAAGCTAAAATATATATACTTACTATTAATATGGCATAACAATTACAGAATCTATATTGTTTCGGGCCAAAGATGCAGCACAACAAATGAGCTGACAGCAGCCAGCGACTCAAGGCTGGCTGGCTGCTTGCATCATGTTCTGCAAATCAGAGCTGACCAATAGCCAAATCCATCTCCAACCGGGGGTCCTAGAAGCAGCTTGCACTGGAGGTATCTGGCTAAGAGGAAAAAACTCGCAGTGGGAAGGCAAACCTGGTACCCAAATAAGCAACCTGAAATCATGTGTAAGGCTGAAGGTTGCAGAAAGTAGCCTTGCTGTAAACTACGATCTATCTTTTCCAGGACAAACGCAGAAGAAGAATCTACGTTCTTTTATTTGCAGTTTTATTAACATGTACAATTCACTCATAGAAACTACAAAACAACAACAAGATGTAATAAAATATAAAAGATCCTAAATGACGGCACAACACATGCAAAAATGATTTAGCTTAAGAATCTAAGTGTAAATATTATTAGAACGCAGAGAGGATGCCTTGGGATATACATTCTGAGTCAACACTTTATACCACAATAGCTGCACATGAATGATGATTTGTCTATAACCAAATGAAACGGGTCGTTTGAGTAATGAAAATGGTCAATGACACATTCTTTAATATACTGAGATTAGGTGGCCCAACAGTTCTGAACTTGGTTTACAATCCCAACATACCAGGATCCAATTACATCATGTTTAAGACTAGTGATTTTTTTCATGGTATAACTGCTTCTTCCAGTCAACCCAGTTGTAAATGGGAAGCCGATAAGGTCAGGGGGAAATTTTGGAGTCCCCATGGATTAACTACTGAATTTGTGCTATGTTGTCTGCACTTTCAGCAATGAAAGGGACTTAGCACATACAGGGATGTTAAAGTGCAATGAAGTCAGCTCTGTGAACCATTTTCCATTTCTATAATATATTGTTTCTAGTATTTTTGTTACTGCTATGAATGCAAAGATCTAACCATAATTCATCCCATTCTTCGCCAAGGGGTGGTCATCCTTGAGCAGGTCCCAACTCAGGTTCCAGTCGTTTCTGTCGCAGCTCGCCCAGTGGGATAGTAGTCTGTCTGTTGTGGGGTCGTGTATGTTGTAACTGTCTAGAGAAATTCACCAGCGAATTCGGGGCCGACGACCCGAGGTCTCTTTTTGTCGCGCTGGTACCAAATGGCAGTTATGGTACTCCATGTTTCGCCTAGCTATATGGCCTGCCCAGCAGTGTTTTGAGTGATTGACGTACCGTAGGACATCCTTGATGTGACATTCTCCAACATGTCGCTATTGTGTAATTCGTTGTGCCCACCAGGCGTCTTTCAAGAAATGGGTGTGCTGTTCTCAGTTGGTTCTCTGCTGCTTTTGTTAGAGACTAGGTTTCACTACCATAGAAAGAGCGCTGGTAGGCCTACTGATTCGAGGATGTCCGCATGTAGTCTGGTGTCTTTTGTGGCATCAGCTGCTGTCATGATGGAGTTGAAGGCTGCTCAGCCCGCCCGTCTGGCGATCTGAGGTTTTATGTTGTTCTCTATGTTGAGGAGCCTTCCCAGATAGATATATTCGTCAGTGTCCTATGTGGGCGTTCCACTCAAGAATATGGGGTTGGGCTCTGCAAAACGGTTGCCTGTAGCTCTGGTTTTCCCTAGGTTCATAGCTAGACCTGCTTTCCTGCCTTCCATGTTTAGTGACCGTAGCATCTCTGTCGCTTCTAGGGGTGTCTCCATGATGAAGATGATGTCGTTTGTGAATCTAAGGTGGTTTAGTTGTCTTCCATCTATTTTGATGCCATAGTTGTCCCATTCAAACTGATAGGCAAGATGCTGAGCAGCACATGAGCTGCAGTGGTTAGCGACCCATAGCTGACTGCTAGCGTCAGGGCCAGCGAACCATAGCTGCCAAGACCCTTCTACACCTCCACGCGGTGATCCTGGATAACAGGCTGCAGCAGGGCAGACTGGCTAAGGAGAAGGGATCGAAGAAGGAATGCTAACCCGGTACTCAAAAAATGCTTGCTGAAGTCGGATGTGTTGGACCGAAAGGTGCAAATATCGCAGCCAAGCTGTAAACTACAACACAACGCATTCCGTTCTCTGGACTACATTCTGCTACTTAAAAGCCCTTTCAGGGTTTGGTAGTGGGAGATTGAGAACGAATGAAGAAGAAGAAACTGATAGGCCAGCCTTGAACATCACACAAACAACAGGACATTCAACGCACTTAGTAAACTCTGTAGACAGAAGGTTGAAGAAGACCATGCCTCTTTCTCATGAAGACGAATCCTCAAAGCCGTAGACATAAAAGCATCCAAAGGGGGAATCGGGACATTAGAGAAAAGATGATAGTGGGATTTCAGAATCATAGTTATGAGGAACGACTAAGAAATTCCGGCCTACAGTGTCTCGAAGAGAGAAGAATTCGTGGTGACTTAATTCAGGTTTATAAGATGATCAGAGGAATGGATAAATTAGACTATAACAAAATATTTTTTTAAAATACAGCCACCCACAATAACACGAGGGCATAGCTACAAGCTGACTAAAGAGAGGTCCAGATTAGATATTAGGAAATATTTTTTTTAGTCAGAGAGTGGTGTCTGCTTGGAATGCATTGCCAGGGGAGGTAGTGGAGGCAGGGACAGTTAATGCATTTAAGAACAAACTGGATGCACATATCTTTTGGAGCAAGGTGATGTAAATGTAACTGGTTGTATACAGACTCTGCAGGGTCTTCTAAACCAGTATAAAGACGTTAAGTTAAGTTAAGAACACAAACACGTAATTTCTGCTTGAAATAGTAGGCGGAACTCGCGTTAACGTCCCGACAGAAAATTGAGAACGCCATTAACATTTTACACCAATCTATTCTAAACATCACTCACCCCTTACCACCCCTCCCAAACCAAAACCCCACCCCTCCTAGCCTCTGAAATTCGAAGCGCTATAGAAAACGTGTCCACAGAAAAATCCCCAGGTAAAGATAAATTCACAGCTGAGATGATGAAAGCATGCGGTCACCCACTCTACACAGCCTTAACCAGCAGATTTTCTTGATACTTAGAGACAACAGATCTCATCTACCTGGTGCGAGTCCCAGACCGTCCAAATCTATAAAAAAATGGGATAAAGAGAGATACCTGTTCAACTACCGTCCAATCACCATCCTTCCGACACTATTAAAAATTTTACCAAATGCCTCTTAGCAATGATTAGTAAAACCCTCGAGGAGGCACAACCAACCAAACAAGCTGGATTCAGACGAACATACAGTTCACTAAATCACATAATGTGCTGCAATCTGATCAAGAAGGCTGAAACAGAATTTGTGTGGAAAACGCTGGGATAACAAGGGGTAGACATCCACTACATAGATATACTCAAGAGATGCAGCACCGTCATACGTCCATCCACTCAACCCATCACCATCGCGACCAAGAAGGGAGTACGACAAAGGGACCCTATCTCGCCGAACCTATTCTCTGCATGCCTGGAGTCGATGACGAGACACTGTGAAGATCTAACCATAGCATTTTAATTAGCCTTTCTGGGTTAGAATGCTAGCTTCTCATGTCAAAGGTACTAGGTACAATCCCCAGTCTCGACATGTTTCAATCTATCCAGCTTGAAATGAGTAACTGGCTTACTAAGTTAGGGAAGAAATGGAAGCAAGAAAAGGGACTGGTTATCTCACCTCACCAATGAGATGACACTTTATCCCTGATGGCAGTGTTTGCTATAGGACTATCTCTAACTCTTTCTGGGGACTAGCCAATTAAGATGATAGTTCTGTTGAGCCCATCAGAAAACCCCAATACGTGTTGTAATGTAAGTTCAATTAACTCCTTTAAATACAAATCTGTTTGCTGAAAAAATTGCTCCAAAAATACTTTGTTAAAAGATTATAATCATGGAGATTTATTGAATTGTATCTTTACATAACATATTCTCCATGTGGATTTCATGTCATTTACTAGGAAGAAAAAGATAAGATCAGGGCATTATACAATTATATCATAAATGGTAACTACAAGGGGCATGTCATAAGTCTTTACCCTGACCATGAAGGAGTAGGAGGAGAAAGTTGAAATTCAGAACAATGCTTATTCCTTCTCAATGTAGCCACCACCTGAATTTATACATTTCTGCCATCTCTGCGTGACCTTGAAAAGACCTTCAGAATAAAATAACCTATTTTCAAACTAAACCAGTTATCACAAGCCAGTATGACATCTTCGTCATTGTCAATATTATTTCCTTTCAGTTGTTTTTTTTTCAAGTTTTGGGGGGAATAAAAGTCTGATGAAGCTAAATTCTGAGAAAATGGTGGGTGTGGAAGAATTTCAATATTCAAATCGTTGGCTGTTTGTAGCACGTCTTGCTTTATGGGAGGGCACGTTGTCTTAAAGCAATGACAGAATTTTTTTTTTTTTGCGTTCGCCTTATTTTTCTATTCCCCAAGGCGGTGTGCGTTGCACTGTGGTTTTTATTTTGCGTCTGTCGGCCCAGTGCATCCGACTTCAGCACGCATTTTATGTAAGGGTCTGCTTCCTCCTGCATTTTCTAAGGGTTTGCTTCCCCGGGGTAACGGCCGGTGCTGTGATGGGGATCGAACCCAGCACCTTCGGATCGTGAGCCTTGCCACTTAACCACTAGGCCACGCCGTCCCCCTGACAGAATTTGAGTGTGTGATATCCCTCATTTTCTGGTCAGTCTTTCTTAGTTTGGTAAGGAGATCTGCATAATATTGCTCGTTAACTGTGTTGCCATCAGTCAATATGACACCTTTGACGTCCCAAAAAACAGTCAGCATCACTTTTCTTGCAGATTTCTGTGTTCTTGGCTTGGCGTGTTGGTGAGCACTGGATTTTCCACTGCATGCTGGAAATTTTGGATTCTGGGTCATAATGGTGAACACAAGTCTCATCTACTGTCACCATGTTCAGCAACATGTTTTTTGACCGACACATTCTGAGCAACTGGCCACAGCAATCAACCCTCATTTGTTTCTGTTCACATGTCAGCAGACGCGGGACCCAACGGACACACACTTTCTCATGTTCAGTCTGCTGTGTAAAATTCTAAAAACTGTACTTTCATTCAGTTTTGCTGACCTAGATATCTCTGCAATTGTCATTTTCCTATTCTGGTCAATGATTTTCTTCACTCTTGCAGCATTTTCATTGCTGCACTCTGAGGATGGTCTTCCTGATCTTGGAAGATCAGCAACATGGAAAGGGCTACACAAACTGCCTACACCAGTTGTTTTTACAGAAGAATATGAAGGACAGAATTCCTCAAACACTGGTTCCATCTCCCTGTGTATTTCTGTAGGTGTTTTTCCCTGCAACATCAAGAATTTTATCACAGTTTTGGCGTCTGATTTCTCTATTGTTCTGACAAACGGTTAGAGTAGCAGGTTTGGTCAATAAGGTGTGTTGCGCCAACCACCATACCGGGTAAACCCGTCGATGAGGGAAATTCATACTTCTCAAGTACAGTACAAATTGAATGAGCTACATATGTGCCAATTTTCAACTTTCTACTCCTACTTCATAGTCAGGGTAAAGACTTATGACAAGTCCCTTGTATTGTGTAAATCAAAGAATACAGAAACCACCACTGCAGAGTACATATTATATGATGACGATGTTTGTCCATCACATGTGATGAAGACCACTCTCTTTGTTCAGCCGTGTGGAGATTCTTTTCTCTTGCTGTGTCCGCTGAAATTGGTGACCCGTGCAGTGATATGGATAAAAGTGAGAAAGAAACTGCACCTTTTGTCAGCTCACTCTCTGGTCCTGAGCTATCTTTGGTCAGTGGCAAGATATTATCGAGATGACTGGAGATAGCACAGGATGAAGATTTTTCTAAGGGTTTACTCCCGAAGCCTTTCCCGTAAAGAGGTATCCTGCAAGACAGCGGAAAGTGGATGACATCTAATGTGTGTTGTGCCTTTCTCAAAACCGCAAAGGGTTGTAGGGACATCTCTCTTCCGAGCTATGTTCTAGTCCATTATAGTCATGTTTAAATTTGACACACCCAAACCGACACTGTCTGCAGCTAGGGCGCCAATCTCGTGAAGTTCAGCCGTGTGAATTAGACCGTGAAAATATGACACATGTTTAAGCACGGTGCTATTCATATAGCAGATATCCATTCCAGGATAATCGGATGGAAGAAAACATAAAAAAACAAATGAACTAACCAGTCCAAATGGAAAACAACAGCACGTTTCCGTGAAGTCATCGACTAGTGTGAATTCCAAACAAATCCATGGTCTGGTGGCATCCATAATGAACTAAAACAGCAGAGCAATGTAGATCCGCAGCCGGACATGACGCTGCCTTTGCCGCTATTGATCTATATAACACTTCTATTATAGCAGTAAAGGTAGGATGGTTAAAAAAAACTATTAACTGCCATAACACATTCACAACAAGCCAAAATATTACCCACTGTGCCAATTTTTGTGCGGCAACAAAACTACTGAGTGGGGGTTGATCACCTATGATAGATAAAGGGGAGCCAGTGAATGTTATTTATCTAGATTTTGCAAAGGCCTTTGATAGAGTACCTCAACAAAGAATATTTAGAAAGTTAAAATCACACGGAATAGGTGTGGAAGTTGCCAAATAGATTGAAAATTTGTTAACAGGAAGAAGGCAGAGGGTGGGCATAAATAAGGAGTACTCTGAGTGGTGTGAAGTGAAAAGTGGTGTGCCACAGAGCTCGTTTTTGGGGACCAATTTTGTTCTTGATATATATACATTTTTTGGACATTGATATGGGATCCATGATTGCAAAATTTGGTGATGACACAAAACTATGCAATAGTGTCTCATCTAAAGCAGAAGTGGATATATTGAGGTCGAATTTAGATAAAATTCAAGAATGATCTGTAAGCTGGCAAATGGAGTTTAATGTAGATAAATGTAGTCATCCACATGGGTAGATCCAATATGGAACATAATTACAGAATTGGAGAGAACAATATTAGAAAGATAGATAAGGAAAGAGACCTAGAGATTATAATAGATCACACAGGTAATGTGAGTGAGCAAGTTCAGGTAGCAGTGAAAAGGGCAAATACAATGTTAGGTATGATAAAAAGAAATATTAAACATGGGAGCAAGGAACTGTATAAAGCATTTGTTAGACCTAGATTGGAGTACTGTGTACAGATGTGGAGTCCTTATCATAGAGAGGATATAAACATGCTGGAAAGAGTACAAAAAAGAGTGACACAGCTGATAGTGGGATTCCAGAATTACAGTTACGAGGAAAGACTCAGAAAAACCGGCTACAGTACCTAGAAAAGAGAAGAATTCGAGGTGACAATACAGGTTTATAAGATGATCAGTGGAACGGATAAATTAGACTATAACAAGTTTTCAAAATACAACCACCTACAAGAACAAGAGGGCATAGCTACAAATTAACTAAAGAGAGGTCCAGATTAGATATTAGGAAATATTTTTTTAGTCAGAGAGTGGTGAATGCTTGGAATGCATTGCCACAGGAAGTAGTGGAGGCAGGGACAATTAATGTATTTAAGAATAGATTGGATGCGTATAGCTTTTAGAGCAAGGTAATGTAAATTAAACTGGTTGTATACACTCTGCAGAATTGTCTTCTCAACCAGTATAAAGACGTCAAGTTATATGACGTCTTTGAGGCGTGCAAGTTTGCGTGTTAATTGCCATGAGCCTCAAGCCTGACCAGAATAATAGATTCACACAAGTTCCTGAAAGCTTGACACCTATATGTGTGTTAACCACTCAACCAAAGTCATCCATTCTGTGTCCCCAGAAGCAAAGCTAAAGAGCCTGACCTTGTTAAAAGTTTCAGATAGCTGTCTTAAATTGCATTTCTCTTACTGAAAGTTGCTGTAATGCAAGGACCACTCTATTCTGCTGAAACTTTACCGCTAATTATAGCAGAGAAGCTACATCCCAATTTCTTACAGCACAGAATAGATATGCCGGCATACATAACAGCATTATTATCCCGAGTATCCTCTTCCGTTCAAACCAAACTCTGTTTTCCTATTGCACCACTCTCTCTTTTTTTTTGCATTCGCCTAATTTCTCTAATCCCCAAGGTTGTGTGCGTTGCACTGTGGTTTTTATTTTGCGCCTGTCAGCCCAGTGCATCCGACTTCAGCATGCATTTTATGTAAGGGCCTGTTTCCTCCTGCATTTTCTAAGGGTTTGCTTCTCTGGGGTAACGGCCGGTGCTGTGATGAGGATCGAACCCAGCACCTTCCGGTTGTGAGCCGTACCACTTAACCACTCCGTCCCCTACACCACTCTCTAATTTCCCTGTCAAGTATGATCATTACTCGCATGTACGATGTCATTTCATCCCCTATGTGAATCAATTAAACCAAAATGTTTCTCAACAATGAGAGTATCCCTTTGTGCACCTAGAACCAGTGACATGTCTTCATTCTAGATTTGTTTAAACATTGTGACATTGAGTTTGTGGATACCTAGCCCATAAATAGATGGTATAGATAGTTCACAATTGTAGCAAATAGCAGATAAGAAAATTTGTAATGTGGTGGACTAACAATACTTTAAATTGAAGAGGATAATAATACATACACTGTGGCGTCACATTTCTTTAACATATCACAAAATGTTGAACATCACCCTTTTCTAAATTCCCTTTAATTTTAATATAAATCATAGCATGATGTTTCTGAATGTAAACGAGTATGTTAACTCTTTGACTTTTGTGTGCCCTGAAAAGGCGTTAAGTTGTAGGTTGCAGTAGGTAGCTTTTCTCACATTGTATGTGTGCTGATGAAAGTGGATCAGGGTCCTTCAGAGGGTTGTGCCATGCTTGGCTTCATCTGTGTGTTGTTACAACACTGCAGGAATCATGTTGAGTCCCACTTCAATAGCCAGACTATCATGAAACAGGGAGAACTGGCACTGCATGGAAGTGAGGTCACTATCACTGACCCTTGGTCAGTATCATGTTTTGCCTGACCAGACAATATCTCCTCTATCCCACAATCATAGTGTAAACTATATAATTTTTAGCTTGTTAAAACTACATTTAATTAAATTCGCAAAAAAACATATGAGTCACCAACATAAATTTCTACTCCATATCATTATTAGCCATTATTATATGCACTCATGAGTTTTAAAAAAGGTGAATAAAATGTCTTTATGCCACAGATGTTTAATTGTTTTTCAATTTAGTAACGAATTCGATATTATACAACATATAGTAATTAGTATCGTTAAACAAATGTATTAGTTATTAATCATTTATTGAATGGCAATAATATTAATTATTATTATAGAGCCGCTGCCTCGAACTTTTTGTGCTTGCTTGGAGTTGGTTATATTTTATATAGGCTTAGATACTTGAAACTGCCCCCCATCTTACTCACCTGCCTTTCATGCTATTGTGTTATGCCTTTATTATTATAGTGACATAATTTATTGTCTCTGACTCATACAACTTTCAACAAATCTCATTCATTATCTTGTAATATAATAATATATGATTTGATTTAAATATATAATATACTTAACGCCGAAGGCGAACTCTTTCTACCGATGCGAGAAATGTATTCAGAATCTGGATGCATAGGTTAAAAAGCATAAGCACCAGAAAGTATCACCTGCAATTCTACTGCCAAAATAAAAACTAAAATGACTGATGCCAGACTTACATTGAAAGTTAGTTAGAAAGTCTGAGAAAAAAAACCATTCATTTGAAGACAAACTTTGTTTCCCAAACTGGAAATGGCGATATCTTCCAAAGGTGTGATGGGATTGGTGACGTCATTGTGACCCTGCGTAGTGACCCCAGCTGGGGAAGTGCGTTTACAATGCTTGGGATGCAAATTTACGCATAACTTGGAATGTTTCCATCGAAAAATGGATATTGTACAGTTCTGTGTGGTTAATACTTAGCCATTTGTGTAGTATTTTTCACAACAATACAGTGACAATGTCCTTGCATAGCTGTGCACTCTTAAATTTACTAATGAGACAAGCCACTACCAGAGGCCGCTGAGGATTGTTGAGTGCACAATCAAAGATGGCAGCTGAAACTGGGATACCCTCTGTTTATTTGGAACACCAATTATCGCATGGTAATTATCTTGATTTAAAATATCTGCAGACTGATTTCATTATATTTATACAATATTATGGATGAATGATGTTATAGTCACATTATAGCTCAAACAAATAGACTGCTTTCCAGCTAACCTAATTTTCTTTCTTTAAAACATCGTATTTTTCTACGGATTTTAATAATACCAGTGATATTAATAGTGTTTTTTTGACGAGTGCAACCTACCAATAGCTGATTATACTGATATCAGATTTTTCTCTCTCATATTTCTGTTCTTAGTGATAGGGTCATTTAATCTCTCTATTATTAAACAAGTCCACTCAACATCTAATTAAAAATAGGTAAGTATTAATGAATCTCGACATGTTATTGATTTAATTTTATATTATTATTATTATTTGACGTAAACAAATAAAAGCAAAATCATTCACGACTCAGTCACTAATGAGTTTGTGACAATAGCCAAAGCAATAGTAACTCAGTAGGCACCAGTTTTGAGCTATTGCACATACAAATAAAATGTTGAGTGTAGGCCTACATGTCAATTGAATAAAATTTTGTGATGCACTCCTATGATTTTAACATATTGCTAATTTACTGAAGTTATTAGTTACTATAGATAGTCTAGACCATTTGTTTATAAATTGCACTCTACACCTCACTTCATTCTGTCCTTCCTTGTGCATGTTTTATCACGAACATGATTATTCTGAATGTTGAAATTGGACTGAAAGCATATTGAGGATGCAATAAAACTATATGTATAATTGTATATCTAGACGATGTGTTTTCTAGTTTCTCAAATAGATCGGTAAGACCTGCATAACTAACTGTTACTGGTGCTATTTAAATACCATTATTTCCACACATCAAATGACTTTATACTGTGTTTACTAGCTGTGCAGACATTTAAGTGATGTTAGTAGACATATAACACATCTTTAATATTAATTACTAATAGGCTACTGTTAATATGTTAATGTTATAATCATAATTATGATCTTTTTAGTAATGACCAATTGAAGAAATATCTTGAAACCATTATAATTGTTCACATCTTTTTTTCTCTCAGGCCGAGCTGCAAAGAAAATTCAGGGGTCAGTTATTGAGAAACTACGTGTAAAAGTTTCTCAGCGTCGTTCATGGACAGACAGTATAAAGTCTGTGCGGAGTTTTGTTGCAGTAAGTTCAGTTTTCTTAGAAATTTCAAATAGTTGAATATCTTAAATAAGGTTTTTATTTGTAGTAACACTTTTAGTGAATAACTTGAAGTTTGTACATTGTCAATTTTTGTCTTGGCTATAATATTTTTGCTTGACATGTTTTGTTGAGCCACATTGGAAAGTCTTATATTTTAGATTTAAATGAGGAAACTAGTGATGTCAATTTTTAAAAATAGTTCAAGTTCCTTAATCACTCATCTGTTTACATTTTCTGGAAACGACACCCAGTTTATTCAAATATTCTCAATCACAGGAACGAAGAACACAGACAGAAAAAACAGAACCTTCTGGAGTACAGCAATGCTTGGACACGCTACAGAAATCCATGAAAGGTATGTTAGCTATTTCCTAGATGTCTGTGATGATATTCTGTCAAGTAGTTTTAAATAAGAAAATTATATAGTTTTTAATACCTTTATGTAGTCGCTTATAGTCAACTGTTTCAAGGTTTTTTGTTTTGCTTTTTTAGAAACTTGATGGGTACAAGAATGTCAAACTGCTTGCCATATTATGTAATAGTGTTTAAGATATGGTATATTCTTGTTAATGTTTCTTGTAACACCACTTATTGAGGTAGATCTGAAGCTTAGAGAGGGCAATGTCTGGGATTGAAGTTAACAAGAAAATGCTACCATCATTGAGTCAATGTTTGTTGTTTGTAAAACATTACACTTGTTAAAAAAGATACATCCCCTCCTACAAGCATGCAAAAGAGGGCTGTACTTGGGAATGGCAACTTCATGGGAAACAAATTGTTACAATAACTACCGCTGCAAGTGCTTTTACTCAGTTTTCTGTCAGGGGACCAACATGTAGAGTTATGGTCATATGCTTTCTAAGCAGCTCAAATGGGGCAAAAAGGAGGTTGTATCCTTGTGCTCTGTCAGGTATATTGAAGGGTGAGAAGGAGAAAGTTGTCTCAATCTCCCACTACCAAACCCTGAAAGGGTAAGTAGCAGAATGTAGTCCAGAGAACGGAATGCGTTGTGTCGTAGTTTACAGCTTGGCTGCGATATTTGCACCTTTCGGTCCAACACTCCGACTTCGGCAAGCATTTTTTGAGTACCGGGTTAGCATTCCCTCTTCGATCCCTTCTCCTTAGACAGTCTGCCCTGCTGCAGCCTGTTATCCGGGATCACCGCGTGGAGGTGTAGAAGGGTCTTGGCAGCTATGGTTCGCTGGCCCTGACGCTAGCAGTCAGCCATGGGTCGCTGACCACTGCAGCTCATGTGCTGCTCGGCATCTTTATCCCAATCCATTCAATCCCAGCTGATCAGAAAAACTCGCAACTGAATTCCCAGGGCAAGGGGAATAACTCCACAAACATTAGACGTGCTTGTGCAATAAAATGGATAAAATATACAATTTTAAATTTATTTGTGTGTGTGATTCAAACTCCAGTTTACAGATAAATGGAAGAAGTACTGATCTATGCACACATTTTATGTGTGTGTCATGTATGTTGGATGCGAAAAATTAAACAAGTGAACAAAAACAAATATGTCAATATAAAATGTCCGTTTCACGTTTGTCAATTTTGTTGCTGATAAATGTCCAAGTGAAAAGCTGCAAAGCAATCTTCTTTGTATCATTGCAACTAGTCCATCTTTCATCTTCTTGTTTGACTTTCCAGTATACACCTCAAAGTTATAGAGGTATCTAGTATGAGGATCTGCAGCACACCAAATTTTAATTCCTCAAGGACAGGGTTTAAAAAAAAATATATTGCTTGAACTGGAGTCTTCCTGTAAGAGCAACCATAGCTTCATCAATACTAATATCTTGCTCAGGCCTCATTAGTTCTCTAGACTTGACCAGGATAAGATCAAATGGTATTATCTTAAAAATTGCATCTTGTCCTCGTGGAATGAATTTCGAATTATCATTGAGATGCAAATATTTGCTTATACTTTCAAACCTATTTCTTGAAATTACACTTGGCACTGGAGGAACATTCAACAGTTCATCAGTAGACCAAAACATTCTGTAGGAGGGTAACGGATGAATCCCTAACATAAAGAAAGCCCTTCATATCATCAGGAGAAACAGGTTTCCACGAAGAATCTGGTTTTCCTAAAATTCTGATGCAGACATATGCATTGGTTTGCTCTGCCCAGTACTCAAAAAAGGTCTATGGTAGAAATAGTGAAAGGTAATCAAAAGCAGAGTAATTTTGATCTGTATCTATGTCATCTGTAGGACCTGTTCCCTCACTAAATCCTTCAATAATGATATTACTCAGTTGCTTTGACCATTCTTTATCACCACTAGGGCCTGCCTGCGGGGTGGGTCACGTTGTCACTGTCTTCTACCGATAATTCGTCATCACAAGTGAGGCCAGTGTCGCTACTTTCATCTTCTGACTCCTGAACTTATTCCTCATCAACGTTCGATTCGTTCTCATTCTCTGCAATTTCATCAACAAATTCTCCATCACCATCGTCTGACTCATAGGTATCTTCAGTCTGCACCAAGTTTTGGAAGAAAATTGAAAGCCATAATAAAAACAAATTTTTTAAAGTCATGGCTTGAACACCACACCTGATAGAAACGATCTGTAAACTGCAATGGGAGCCACCATTACCGGTAGTCACGTGTCGATTTACATTTAGCATGTCTATTAGCAAGTAAAACGTACGGAAAAATTATTGAAATCAGTATATCCACGGCAGTCATCGCCGGCTGGGCTGGGATTGAATGGGTTAAAGGGTGAATGGCAATGTCAGTATAATTTCAGTACATCAAGAAAATACCATAACATAGTTTTTGTGTGCATATTTTAAATGTTTTTGCTTGTGTTTTTTAAATAGCATTGTGGTTTTAATCTTTACTTTTCTTTGTCAGTGACATCCCAACAGACATTAAAAGAGCGGCTGGATCTGATTGGAAGGCAGTTAGGCCTAAACACTCAGATCCAGGATCAGAAAGTTTCATTAATTGCTGATGCTTTCCAAGTGGAAGTTCTGCTGGGAGATGGAGGTGCTATAACTAATGTCAAACTATCTAATCAAGGCGATGTTGTGGTAAGATGATGTCTAGTTTTATTATTAATTTTGTTGATGTTTGACCAGGAAATTCTTGTTAAGTTGTTCTTGTAACAAGTTGTTAAATGGTGTTCTTGCGGATGAATCAAACTTAGTACATTTTTTAATGACAAGTGTTAAGGAGTTTAGTAAGTTCATCAAGAATCTTGTATTAGAGCATGTGTACCTGAAACTTGGTCGTCCTCCTGATTTTAAGAGCTCTAAGAAATAGTCTATCCATCATCTCCCTTTGGATTGTAAGCGAAGCACCTTATTTGTCTTTTACAATTTTCAGTGGACATTCTTTTACTTGTTCTTTGGTGTCCTGTATGACAGTTTCTGGCTTTTTTTTGTTGCCGATAGCACTTTATTCTTGGCTTCCATTCTGAGTTTTGCATATTCTTTGTATTTCTCATTTTTGCCTGCTTGACCTTCAAGTATTGTTTTTATGCCTGTCTCTTTGCTCTTATTATCATTTTGACTCTGTCCTCCAGTTTCTCCTCTTAATATTCTCCTTGACTCTTCACCACATGCTTCTGCTGCAGCTGCCTTGAGTATGATCTTGAATTTTAACCAGACAGCTTCTAGATCCTATAGTGTTCCCTTATCATTTCCCACATCTGTCTAAATGTCCCTGATATCTGGTCCTAACTTATGGTTCTATAAGCCTGAAGACTTTTATTCTTGCTTCTCATTCTCTGATGTTTGGTTTCTTACTTGATTGTGTTTATTGCTTTGATAAAGATACTCTTTCTTTTGTTCTCTTTATTGTCACAAAGTAGTCCTTTTCAATTTCTTGTCTTCTCCAGGCTCTAGTGTCTCTCACACATTAAAATTAATCATTGACTTTAACCTTTAGCACGCCAGCAGTTTTTAGAAAAAATTTGACCTAATTAATTTTCTTAATTTCTGGCTTTGGTAGTCGTCTTAGAAAATTTTTATGTTTGTTTGTCAATAAATATGATTTTCTGGCGTGTAGACACAGAATAGCATAACGAACATGTTGGTGTTATTGTTTTTGTTGTGTGTTTGTTAGTTTTTGAGATTCAAAAAGATGAAGTTGAAAATTTTTGAAAATCTCGGAAACAAATTTGGACTCGACCACTAGGCCTAGTCGCTTCGATAGAAAACCATGGAAACCACAACAACGTATCGATACTGTGTTTACAATATCGACACAACTGTTAGTTTCCAATTCAAACGTAGTTCTTTCATTTAAACAAACAAAATAAACAGATCTACTCGATAAAGATCTATCCCAACAACCTACTTCCCCTTTTGCAAAAAGTCGGCTTGCTCCAAGCGGCGTATACAAAATTAAAACTGTTCAAAAGCCATTTGTAATCGAACATACGATACTTTAACCGGCAAAACATCGTGTATATATGGAGGGCGTATTCAGTAGTAAAAAATGGCTGTCGGGAGTGACTCCGTTCAACAACAAACAAAAAATTTCCCGTACACCGTTTTTGTAGGCCGAGTTGGTTAGAAGGGATCGGACATAGCGTTCGTAGGGTTAAGGTCTGGCCGGTTTTAATTATGTATATGACTGTATTTGAGTGCATAGACAGACAATTGGCTTGTCGTGTCTTTGTATTGATGTTTAATAGCTATTGGCTCCAGGTATAGAGGTAATTTTGCTATCTCTCACCCAGTTGATGAGCCTGGTAGAAGGACAGGCATTAAGTAACAGCAATTTTATTATAGGGTGCATGGAAGTCTCTGTAGAGGGAACGCTAGGCGATTGGTTCCGTACGACGGTGGGTGTGAGACAGAGATGTATACTCTCCCCAACACTCTTCAATATATTCTTGGAGAGAATAATAGAGATGACCTTAAAAGAACATGTTGGCACGGTTAAAATAGGTGACAGGCTTATCACAAACTTCCGATTTGCTGATTATATTGATGTATTGGCAGGCACAGAAAGGGAACTCCAAGAGTAGCTTGGATAGAGCGGGCCTGAGTTTTGGTATGGAAATAAATGCAGATAATACAAAGCTCATGGCCAATAACATAGCAGGGTTTAAATCTGTAATAGAGGCAAATAGGCAGGAACTTGAGGTGGTAAAACGTTTCAAATGTCTGGGATCATTGATCAGTGAAGAGGGATCTTCTTCTTCTTCGTACGCTGGTTACAGCGATATACGTTGCACTGTTTTGTTAAGCCTGTGGCCCAGTGCATCCGATTTCAACAGGCGTTTCTGTAGGGATGCCCTCAATAGCCTTTGGCTGTCCCCAGCCTATCTGCAAGGCAGCAGTTGTTTGTGGTCAGAGTTGTCTTGCAGGACTATAGAGTCTTCACCACTCGTGTCTATAGGGTGTGTGGTGATGATATGATATGATGGACTGTATGTACTAGTTTTTCAAGTATCCCGGAAGAGATGCAGTCCAGTGTGTCTGTGTCCCAGGATCGTCACGTCCTGCCAGAAACGTAGCATATGCATGTGAGTGGGGTATCTCTTTGCTCCCTTTATTTTCTCGGCTCCTCTGCCTAGCAATGTCCGCTGGCCTGCATATCTTCTGTGTCCATTGGGATGACTGATAGCAGACAGAGCTAAAGAGCGCGGCAGGAGTGCATTTAACCAGGGGACAAGCCTGGTCATGGCACGGAGATGTTGTTTACCTGGTGTGCGGACATATCTCATGATCAAGGGCTGAGTCTCAACAGTCCGCAGTGAGGTGGCTGCTCTACTGCTTACGACACCCCGACCGAGAACTAAGTCTTCTACTAGTGGTTTCACACCTCAACACCGGATGGGGTAAATATCGAGCAGCTCCCCGCCTGCTTTGATTGGCGGGACGGCAGCAACCTTTTTTTGCGGCTCGATCGGGTCGGGCTGAGACGCGAGCGCCAGGTCCCAACCATATCGTTGCCTCCCGTCACATTGGTGCTGAGATTCAGGGCGGGATTCCGGCTTAGAGGCGTTCGGCTGTAATCCCTCAGATAGTGAAGAGGGATCGAAGCCAGAGGTAATTGCAAGAATAGCATAAACAACAGTGGCGCTGACTCGACTGAAACTTATATGGCAAGACAAGCGGCTCGCCCTCGGCATAAAAGTTAGACTAATGCACTCTCTGGTGCTATCAATTTTTTGTATGCCTGCGAGACCTGGACCATTACAGCAGATATCCAGGGCAGAATACATGCAATGGAAATGAGGTGCTATAGAAAACTCCTAAATGTTACATATAAAGATCGCAGAAATATGTCAGAGAGTTGAAGACGCCATTGATTCTTTTGAAGATCTGGTCACAGCTATCAAAATGCGAATGATGGCCTGGTGCGGGCACGTCGCGAGGTCCAAAGGAATTACCAACTCGATACTCTTTGGTTTCGTACCGGGACAGAGAGGGCGAGGACGTCCAAGGAAGAGATGGGTGGACAACATCACTGAGTGGTCAGGCCTTCGTCCTGGTGAGATACGACAGGCGGCAACAGACATGGATGGCGTAGGATTTTGGGAGTGTCTTCATGTGTGCCCCAACGACCTGATGGGTTACGGGATGAACTGAACTGAACTGGAAGGGTATGTTCAAAGGAAAATCTTATTTCAGGACACAAACTGGTTCTTTAACAATACTCCATGTAGAGATTGTGACAATTGAGCAGTATGTGCAATATAGCGTACAACATGGTCGTCTTGTACCGTGGAAGAACAACGAGGAGTTAATCATTTTTTGTGGTCAGAAGGTGTAATACCTTCTGAAATCTCCAAAAGAATGAAGTGTTGACAAATAAAACACAACAAATTTCTGGTTGACATTCTTGTAAAAATGTTATTAATAAAATTGCTGTTGGTTAATGACTGTCCCTTGTATAAAACATCACTGAATGTATGAGTTTCGATTGTCTGTTAACAATGTCTGCTCCTGTAGTTAAGTTTAATAGGGGAATTTGAGTGCACCTAGAATATCGTTGAGTGCCTGGCAGAGCAGTTTGGGTGTCTTGTCTTTTGTCCACAATGGCATGCATCTAAAACCTTTATGCGGTACAGGTTTTTTTCTATCGGAGGTAAAATAAAAACCTAATTTGTACAGTTCATGGTAAGTGCAAGCTGCCTTTATTCCTCAGCCCTATAAATCATCCAGTGGATTTCAGCCAGTGGAAATACACACATAGTGTTTTTGATAGCTGGAGTACTTTATTAGACACTCTTGTTACTCAGTAATTTTGACTTGCATCCTAGTTGGTCTGTTTTTCATTTCACTGATAATCTGTTGCTCTTTGTCATTTCAGATCCTCCTTCCCAACAATGTAGCTGATCATTTGTATTTAACCAGTACTAAACCATTTGTTTTTAATAGCTCGACATGACTATTATCTAAGTGTGTGGACTTCAATTTCTCCATTTTAACCAAATTCTGAATAGCCTAGGGAATTAAAGTTCTGTACATAGTGCGACCTGTTAACTCTTTCAGGACTTGATTCTTTTTAAGTTTGGACCAAATTAATTTTCAGCTGTAGAAAAATTTCACTGCATCCCTTTTACAACTGACTATTACACAACATAGCATAAACAAATATAGTACTCATTATATATCATTGTAAAGAAAAATGGGTACAGAAAATGAAAATGTCAGTAAATTTATATTTCATTATTTGAAAGAATTAATATGTTGTACAAAAAAAAATAATTTAAGGGGTAGATAGTTTATAAGTCAAAATAGTGTAACTCATCATCATTTTTCATTGGTCTGAATTGTTGATTTCAATTTGTCTAGTAATTTTGTAGAGAAGTATCCAAACTCCTTCAAAACACTGTTTATTTGATACATTTATCTCCAAAAATGTAGAAATTAAGTACATTTTTCCTCAATGACCAAAATCAATAAGAATATTTAAAAATTCACAACTTCCCTTATTTTTTCCATTATTTCCATAAGTTTTTTGTTTTGTTCAGCACAGCTGTGCTTATCTTGTGTGGTATTCTCTAAAACATGATTTAGCACACAGATGCGGCTTGTTCGAACAACCTGTGCAGTAATATCTGCTTCGCTTATTTTTTTTTCTGAGCAGCACAATGTATGCATGTCTTTTTCATTATAGTCAATGAGATGGGCTGCATCCTGGTATCTATCAAGCTCCATGTTCATTGGTTTTTCTCCCTGGCTTGGACAATAGAACAGTCTGAAGGCTGCTAGGTGTCTCTGCTCCGACTAACTGACAGAGTTCCCCTATCAGGATATCCTTGAAGTCCTCAAAGGGTGAGGTCGGCTCACGGTGTACAAAATGTGGGCATTGAGTTGAGTAATTTCCATCACCCACATAAACACTTTCTTCCACCACTTGACTGTTTTTCTTGTGTGGTTTCCATAATATGATATCATCTGGTCCAGTCTGTCACATCCATTCATTGAAAGGTTGCAGCTGTGAATGGGTGATGGTTTCATAACTTGACTCCTACCCTCCATCCTTTGCTCATGTGTGACACTTCCACATGTTGTCACCATCTGGCAAGGCTTCTTAGATTTCTTATCTCTCCAGCTGACACACATAACCTTTTCCTCATCGTTGATATGCCACTTTGCTTGATTCAGGGATATCTTCTTGTTTTTTATTTCTGATGGAAATCCTCGTCTGTTTACATTCAGAGTTCCAGTGTAGTGGTGGTTTCATTGTCGCAAAAACTGAACAAGAGGCACGGAAGAATAGTACCTGTCAACAAACAAATGGTGATGTCCTGTGATGCCTTCCCGTAGTCTGTCAAAAACTTTAACAGCATGGGAAGGATTTGGGTCCGTTCTAGGTTGTAAGCTGAATCAGTCCATATCAATCAGGACGGCCAGAAACTGTAAAAAAAACATTCCTATCAAGTGGTGTCCATTTGCTCCACGTTGAATGTTTTCGTGCTGGTGTATTCATGTCAAGTTTCTGCTGGGCATACTCATTGACATTTGCTATGAGGTTGTCAACAATTGGTTCTTTCAGCAAGGAGAGAAAGCATTGAAGAAGTGAGCAATTTTCAGCCAGAATTATTTGTCTGAAGTTAGATGCTCCAATGGTCTCTCCATCTAAGGCATCATGCCACCCATCACCAGGCCTAGTAGTCCTCTGTGGTGTGGAATTTGTCTTTTTTCTTGCAGAATTGCCACCATCACCATCAACTAGACGTACCTGTTATATCCTCTGAATCAGTCTTATCGCTGCTGCTTGATGATTTACGAGCACTGATAGCCCCTGACTAGAAGCAACCACCAACTAACCCTAAGCCAGACTGTTTTGATTTCTTAGCACTTCTAGGCCTACTAGTACTATCGCTGTAATAGCTATCCTCTGAATCGTTAAGTTCTGTATCAGAATCACTAACTAATAAGCTTTCAAAACACAGTTCTAGCTTGTTCTACACTGTATCGTTTTGGTCTAGTACCTGAAGTAAAAACAGTGGGTGTGGGCATTATTTTGTAGGAATCAACAAAACAGTTTAGCTACTTCAAAACGCAAATATATCACTTATTCAGTTCCAAAACACATGTGGCTCGAGTCAAATTTCATGAACAGAAGCTGTTCTAGTTCTGGTTGTACTTTTTAAGTAGTCTAGTTAATACAAAACCCGAATCACGACTCTACAAAACAAAAACCGAATTATCGGATAATGGTTCTCTGGGGTTTAAATAAGAGTCCGTTATATTGGTCTAGAATGTGTTAATCTATCAAATTTTTATGAATATTAGACATGTAATTCAAAAGTTTTACTGAAAAACGTAGTTTATTTATATTTCCTCTGTTCAATCATGTGCCTAAATCTCAGTTGAATCCTGCAGGAATTTCTCGTGCTTGCCACTGAATTCTTCATTGCAGCTTGAGACGATTGTTGAAAGGGCTTGTAAAAAGCACACAAAAATGTATCATTTAGAAATGTTTTTTTTTTTTTTAACCGTTTAACAACCAACATGATATAGAAAAATGTATGTTAGTTACATGCAAACAAGTGGTTAGAATAAGATGTAACTTGGAGACATTGTAGAAAATGGTTTACCTTTCATCTAGCGTCAATATTCCACCTTTGTGTGCCAATCCACCCAGCAAAAGGCAAAGAATCTGTCTCGAGTCATAAAACATTTCGAAATCCGGGAGTAAACACAACAAAGAGCCCTCATTTGTCCAATAATCCTGATATCTGGGCTTTATACATGAGTATTCCATATAGATCCTCAGTCCAAGAAAAGACTTCATCTCATCACTCGAGCTCTCACTGTCTGTTTCACTTGAACAGAGTCTGAATCAACCAAATTATTGATCACCTGTTGGACTGTCATAAGGCTAGACTTACTTTGCTTTCCTGTTGAAGTGCTTGGTTCATCAGCCGTTCGTTTCATTGTAAATTTTTCTGAATTTGTTCACTTTAAACCACACAAAATCAATTCAAACATGGGGGCAGCCATTTGCAATGACTAATCGCGAGGATTGACCACGATTGGTTGGTTATTTTTAGATTCTGACGCATTTTATGACGTACTATCCAAAGTACCGAAAATTAGGTACAGCGGTTTAGCGGAAGTTAAGGAAATTACAGAAAAATGGGTACAGCGGTCTGGTAGGGTTATTAAAGAACTTGTTTTTGGTGTGTGTGTGTGTGTAAGTTTCTGAGATAGATAATGGTGATAGTGTTAAAAAACAGCACAAATGTATAGACTCTGCCACTTTCGAGGTCCTTAGCTGGAGAAAAAAAAAATTTACATTGGTAACGGATTATTAATGTTTACAAATAGTAAACATTCAGAATCAAATATTTTGATCAACCTAATATAAAACAAGTACCGCAGAAATCAGGTCAGGTCATCCTGTAACCTGTGAGGTCATTGGGACACCAATGAAGCCTTCGCTGCCTATGGCTCCTCTAGTTGGAGATTGCGCAGTTCGTTGTCCTCCCATCTGTTTTTGGTGCCACATCTTTGTCCGCAGCCTTGCACCTTTTCGTGCATGATCATATTTGCAATACCGTTTGATCTCGATATGATCACAAAAATGACCATTAAAAACACATAAATGCTTTGATACAGTCTTCCAGCAAGTGGAGTAAAAAAAATGATATATAATTGTGTTAATCGGGTATTGAATCCTAAGTTTCTTTGAATCTCTTTATATTAACATTGTATTTGATTATTTCTATCTTTTCTCTAGGATTGTCCTGACCTGAGGGATATTTTAACGTAAGTATTCCATCACATTTGATAAATAGCATATCGTTTTTGTATAATACACATCAAATAGCATGTCCCTTGCAGAACGCAGCTCCCATAGCAGCACGTCTGAAAGAAACTTGGTCTTATGCCAAAGCATTCCTCGGCATCTTGGTGCCATCGCCTTCTTGGTCTGTCTTTGCTTCTCTTGCATAACTTCCATTACTGTTCTCTCAAGACTTGTGTCTTTTGATGTGGACAAAGTATTTAAATTTTCTGTTCCTTATGGAATTAATGAACAAGCTTTCCTCTATGCCCCTCTTGTTGAATATCTGTATTCTTTTTTTTTTTGTTGAGTCTATTGTATTCTGAGAACATTTTGAATTTATGTTCACCTTGGTTTGTCAGTGGTCATTGTCTTTGTTTTGTTTAAATTTAGTGGTTAAGATGTTGAGCAGTGCATGAGCTGTAGCGGTCAGCTACCCAAATCTGACCACTAGCGTCAAGGCCAGCGACCCAGAGCTGCCAAGACCCTTCTACACCTTCATGTGATCATCCTGGACAACAGGCTGTAACAGGGCAGACTGGCTAAGGAGAAATGGTTGAAGAGGGAAGGCTAACCCGATACCCAAAAATGCCTGCTGAAGTAGTATGTGTCGGACTGAAAGGTTCAAATATTGCAATCAAGCTGTGATCTATGACACAACATATTCCATTCTCTGGACCACATCCTGCTACTTGCGAAGCCCTTTTCGGGACTTGGTAGTGCAAGTTTGAGAATGAACAACGAAGAAGAAGTTTATGTTTACAAAGAGATTTGGATCTTCACTACATCTGAATAAAGCTGCAATTAGCTCCTGTAACCCCTCTGCACTGTTTGATAGTATCACTATGTCATCTGTGTATCTTAGCTCTGAGATCTTGTATCCTCTATTGCAAAGGGATCTTACTCTCTACATTCTCATCCTCTCTAACATTCCTTCTGCATAAATCTTAAATATGGGGAGAGGATATGTCTCTGCCTCACTCCTTTTTGTACCTCGAACCAATCTGATATTTCACCAGATACTCTGACAACAGCTTGTTGTTCCTGATATAATGATTCGATCAGATGGATTTGATGTATTGGAAACCCCTCATGCGATATGTTTTACCTCCAGCGCCATAACTATGACAACAGTGCTCTGAACCATGTGACATCTCTAATGAAGTGACTATAGAGGCATGTAGTGGCGCACAGCAGACAGTAAAATTGCAACTTACATGGAAATATGGTTAAAGCAATGTGGTGTGATTGAATTCCTGACGACAGAAGGTTGTGTGCCCATTGACATACATCGAAGAATGACTGCGGTATATGCTGATGTCTGTTTGGATGTCAGGAGGTGGGCATGGACTGCCACAACGAGCATGCATGACATGGCTCGCAGCGAACAACATATCACAGCTGTGGATGCACAGTACCAAGATCATGTGGACAAACTGATTTGTGCCAATCGCTGTGTTGAGTAGAAAGATATTGTTGCAATGCTTATAATTTTGGTAGTGAGTCCCTCGCATGCTGAAACCAGATAAACAGCACTGCCAGCAGGTGTATCAGGAACATCTGACGCAATATGAACGAAGAATTAAAATTACAAATGACGACTAAACTACATTAGTGAAGAAAATAAAGAGAATTCACCCCTGACTAATACAAACAGCTGTTGGTGAAAAAGACGGACGACTGACCTAATCAACGACTCTGAAGGCAGTAGCTGGAAAGGTCTGGTATCGGGCTAAGAGCACACCAGGGACCAAGGCTAGTCAGCTGCCAGAACAACATTAAGAAAACAATGGCAAACTACAGAATGAAAAATTGCCAAGAAACCCATGATGATAATTACAAAATTCAAAGATCTGAAGGCGAGGCCCTCAGACAAGGCAGATCATCCAGGCAAACTGGGGAAGTGGACCATTTCAGAGCCTGTACAAGTAATAGAGGTGGCAGCCAAAAGCCAGACTACATTACTGTGTAATGCTTAGAAATAGGACTCAAATCACAAAGAATAGGCACTTGTAACATCAGTAGTTTATACCAGAGGAAATTACTCATGATTGGAAAAGATATGCAGATTACTAAGGCATTCTGGTAGTCTCAGAATACAGATCGTTCAAGCGCACTTTGTGAGCAGTGCAGGAGAAACCTTTATATACTCTAGGAAAGACAAGAGTGGACAGAGCTGGTTAGTTTTATCCTGTCAATGAAGACACCACCTTCACTACTTGGTTTAACTTTAGGCGGGGGCTCGACTTCATTGCCTCGGGTTTTTTCCCCATTTTAGCTCGGTCTCTCTCGGCAGATGGGTACCCCATCTGTTGAGAGCATCGCACAAACTTCGTAGCTCCAGCGATGAACCCAGGGATCTCCGAAAAAAATTGACATCATGGACCGACCGTCTGAACACGAGGCAAACAGCTTGACCACTTCGTCACAGAGACCCCCACTACTTGGTTACAACCTGGTTATCCATAGCATCATTATGATTAGACTAAAGAGAAAGAAAAGAAAACTTACAATAATACAAGTGTAATACACTTGAGTGTTGAAATATTTTATGTTCATTATGTTGTTTGTTGATTTTGTTTCTAAAAATATTAATAACATTGCAGCTATGATCTAGAAGTTTTTTCTTTCTCAAAATATGGTATACCATTTTAATCTGTAAAGTAATAGTATTATACCAGAGAGACATGATGTTGTTATTCGAAGCTACTTGTGATCACATCTTTTAAGATTACACAGTGAGATGTGCCCAGTACTGAGTTAACTCCTGGTGTTTCTATGGTAGTGGGTTACAGTGGCTCTTCTTGCATTAAAAGGTGTACCGGAGAAGGTGAACGAGGGTCATCCTGGACTTAATGCAATGCGAAACTCCTCAGTAAACTCATGACTATAGAGATTTTAGTGTCAGCCCTACCTTGTTGACCAGACTGCTGGGACACAGTCTGTTTCTAGTGTGATGAGAGTCTTTATAAGTTTCACCTGTCCCTGATAACTCTTCTCTTCTTTCTTTTTTTGAGATATTCTCACAGGTATGTCTAGGTTTGCTCAGTGTTGGGGCATCAGCAGGAAGGAATGTTTTAAATTTCAAACCAGGGGACGGCGTGGCCTAGTGGTTAAGTGGCACGGCTCACAATCCGAATGTGCTGGGTTCGATCCCCATCACAGTTACCCTGGGGAAGCAAACCCTTAGAAAATGCAGGAGGAAGCAGACCCTTACAAAAAATGCATGCTGAAGTCGGATGCACTGGGCCGATAGGCAACGCACACCGCCTTGGGGATTAGAGAAAACAAAACAAAACAAAAATTCCAAACCATTGATTTTGTTTCATTCCAGATTTGGACTTGTTGCAACTGAATTTGTTTTTGTGATAATTACATTATTCAATATTTTTACAGGAAAGGAGATTTTACAGAGTTTACAGAGCATTTACAAGGTCTTCAGAGCATTTATCAAGTCACTAATGACGAGTGAGTATTTATTTTAATTGAACCTTTAGCACTCCACGGCCCAAAGAGAACCAACCAACTCGGCCTACAAAAACAATGTGCGGAAAAAAATTTTTTTTTTTTAAACGGAGTCACTCCCAACAGCCATTTTTTACTGCTGAATACGTCCTCCATATATACACTATATTTTGCCGGTTAAAGTATCGTATGTTCGATTACAAATGGCTTTTGAACAGTTTAAATTTTGTATACGCCGTTTAGAGCAAGCCGACTTTTTGTGAAAGGGGAAGTAGGTTGTTGGGAAAGATCTTTATCGAGTAGATCTGTTTATTTTGTTTGTTTAAATGAAAGAACTACGTTTGAATTGGAAACTAACAATTGTGTCGATATTGTAAACACAGTATCGATACATTGTTGTGGTTTCCATGGTTTTCTATCGGAGCGACTAGGCCTAGCAGTCGAGTCCAAATTTTTTACGAGATTCTCATAAATTTTCAACTTTATCTTTTTGAATCTCAAAAACTAACAAACACACAACAAAAACAATAACACCCATATGTTCGTTATGCTATTGTGTGTCTACACGCCAGAAAATTATATTTATTGACAAACAAACATAAAAGTTACAAATTTTGAAAGACGACTACCATAACGAGAAATTAAGAAAATTAATTAGGTCATTAATTAGGTTTTTTTAAAATAATGTGGTGTGCTTACGGCTAAGATTTTTTTAATAGAGAACATTTGCTTTAAACAATTTTGATTTGTTAGCAATTTTAAATATTTCAAATTTAAAAAGCTGCTTATGGTATTCTGTGTTTTGGTTTGTTTTTTTTAAATTTTGAGGGCGGAAGGTAAGCTTTGTAAAGATGTCTAACACAGTATTGATTTTTAAAGTTGATTTATGTATAAACTGCAAAACAAGAAATATCTGGAACAGCAGCAAAAACTATGTGTTTGTTGATTTCAAGAAGACATTTGATAGGATATGGCACAAAGTGCTATGGGGAACCATGAGGAGGTATAAAATCAACAGAAATATTATAAAGGTCATTGAACACCTGTATAATATCTTCTTCTTCGTACGCTGTCAGACGTCAACTTGAATTTGTTCAAAGAAGGCAGCTGCCATCCTGAGGCTGTCAACACTGCCATAGAGCTTGTCTAGTGTTGGCACTGGTGATGGCCACATGTGCTTTCTCTGGTCCTCGTATGTCGGGCAATTTTGCAGCAGATGTTCAGCGGTCATTTTCCCTGTACCACAGGTGCATTCGTCAGTGCCACCTATCTTCAGTTTATTGAATAGATGGTACCTCAGTCTGTTGTGGCCTGTGCGGAGTCTGAAGACCACGACCTGCTCTCTTCTGTTCAACTGGTAATAGGCATCATTTTGTGTGTAGCCAGTATGCTCTGTTTCCCATTTGGCCATGTATCTGGCCCTAATAAACCTTTTGGACTCTTCGAAGGTCACACTAGGCTCTGATTGTGGTAATCTTGCACCTTCTTTTGCCAGTCTGTCTGCCTCCTCGTTGCCTTGAATGTTAAAGTGGGATGGAACCCACTGTACCACTACTCTTTTTGGTTCGGACTGCTGGCATAGTTGACAGAGTACTGCTCTTAAATCATTAAGTTCTGTATTTTTCTGGCTTTTTAGTGCTGTAACCACGGCCAGGGCATCTGTAAACAGGACTATCTGGCTTTCATTGCTTTTACTGCAGCCTTCATGGCCTCTGCCTCTGCTCTGAAATTGCTTGAGAATTTTCCAGTTGCCACTGACAGTGTTATTTTTCTACCATTTGTTAGGCTCAGGAATACCCCTCCCCCTCCATACTGTGTTGTGTTGGTTACAGAACCGTTGGTGTATGCATGGGTCCAGTCCATGCTCGGGTAGTTTTTTGCTATGTACCTCAGGGTTATGTCTCTACTTTCTTTTTCAGTCTGGCTGTTCTTGTTTCCAATACCTGGTATATTTTCTACCACCTCTGGAATGATATGCTGCTTCCAGTGGGTTTGCGTACAGTAGGGATAGGCTTTGGTGTTGTTATGGTGTTCATAGGGTCTTCGCTCATCTTTGCTTTGGCTATTTCTGCAAAGTTTCTCCGCTTTAGTTTCCCTTTTTCAAATCTATTTAGTCTCTGATGCATTGGATGGTCTGTCAGTCTTGTGAGTTTCTCTGCTTGCTGCTGGGCTCTTCTGTCTCTCTGTCGGTCATGGATTGCAGATTTGTAATCTTTTCAAGTTCTACAATTGGCGTTGACTTGATGCCTCCTGTTATAACTCTCATGGCTTGGTTTTGAAGTTTGCTAATTTTATCAAAGTTCGCCTTTGCTGCTGTTGCCCATGCCGTAATGCCACACTTGAGAACTGGTCTCACTCTTCCAGTGTATAGTTTCTTCATTATTCTTTCGTCTTCTCCCCAGCTTGTGCCAGCAAGTTTCCTCATGATTGCCATTCTTTCTCTGGCTCTCATTCGGTTTCTCTTGCTCTGACTTTTCCATGCGCCGATCAAATGTGACTCCCAAGTAGTTTGGGTTGTCGTTTAGCCGCAGGTATTTGCCATTAAGACTTATTTTGGTGTTCTGTGGTTTATTTGAAAGGGAGAATATCGTACATGTTGTTTTTTCTTCATATATTTTGACGAGCCATGATTTCGCCCACTCCTCCAGCGATGTTAGGGCCTTCTGCATCCGATTGTTTGCTAAGGTGAGATAGAAAGCTAGATGAAACAGCTTTTGACTATGGTATGGAGATTAATGCTGCGAAGACAAAATTAATGACCAACAACTGCGAGGGCTTGAACAGTGAGGTGAAAGCTAATGGCCAGGAACTCGATATGGTCGACCATTTTAAATATCACGGTTCGATTGTCAGTGATAAATCAAAATGCGAGGTGCTGGCCAGAATAACACAGACAATAGCGGCGCTTGCACACTTAATGTATATGACAAGATAAACGGTTAGCCATATGCACAAAGATCGGATTAATGCATACATTGGTCCTGTCAATATTACTCTATGCTTGTGAGACATGGACAATTATAGCTGACCTGCAGCGAAGGAAGCAGCCCTTGCAGATGAGATGTTTCCAAAGACTTATAAACTCCACCTTCAAAGACCGAGTTACAAATGAGGAAATGCGAGATAAAATTACAACAGCAATAGGGCCTTTGAAGACCTCTTGACAATGGTCAAAAGAAGGAAACTCGCTTGGTGCGGTCACATATCAAGCTCAAATGGTCTTGTAAATACGACCCTGCATAAAAAAGTGCAAGGCAGACAATGAAGAGGTCGTCCCAAAAAGAGGTGGGAGGACAACATAAAAGAATGTACGAATCTCCAACCAGAGGAGGCACAGTCAGCAGCGCTGACAGAAAGGAATCGCATGGGGTTGTGAGGATGCCTTCATGAATGCCCCAATGACCTAACTGGTTACGGGATGACCTGATAAATATAACTTGAAATTTTTTTTAAATTTATATGTATTTTGTTTAAATGAAGTTTGTCAAATCAGAAAACGGAGGTAGTATATTTTAACTGGACACAATAACAGAATGCAGGGCTATTATGTATATTTTTTTGCTGTATATGAATCCTGGTACCTTATTTAGGAGAGAAATATGACCACTCTATCCTACTGGGCATATGATAATAGTCAACTAAGGAGATATGTGCATATGGTTGTATGCACCCTCATCACGTAAAAAAACATGGCTACAAAACTACACTGTGGGAGCACATAGATACTTTGTTGTTCCTGTATGTGGCAGCTGCAGTAGATGTTGCTTGCTTCTATTGTTGCATACAAAAAAGGTGATGTCAATTATTAGCATTTGTTTATTTAGAACATGCTTGTCATTTTCAGAAAACTCAAATCAAAAGCATTTTTAGCCCTTCAGGCTCTGGAAAAAGATCTTAATCAACTTGCCCAGTTTCAAAGGTAATAGATGTTAATACTTGATGTTGAATGCTTCATGCTTAGCAGTGTTCTTAAATCCTGTTTCACATACTAATCCATGCAGCTTCCTTTAGGAAGTCAGGGTGTTGATCAGCCCATTTTCCCCTAAAGTTGGCTTTAATTATGGTCTTGGCCTAATTATATGTGATACTCAGGTCTGTTTGTGGGGATGCTCAGCCACACTTTACTAGTTTGTCTGCAGCTTCATTGCCTTCAATATTGCAGTGGAATGGGATCCACTGTATGACCAATCTTGGGTGTTCTGCTGAGAGCTGTGTCAGGGAGAACATATATTGCTTGAAATCTTCATCATTGTATTGTTTTAGCGCTGCTAATACTGACGCAACATCAGTCAGAAATACTATGTTTTCTTGGTGAATATCTTTATCTTGGATTACAAGCTCAGCTGCAGTCTTCAGTTCCTCTGCACGGAAGTTATTGGAGTATGTTTTAGTCTTAGTCTACCTGAACTTCTACAGGGGCATATGCCCAAGTGCAGGTCCCAACTCTGGTATGAGCTTGATGTAGCAGGGAGGAGGATTTCCTGCTTAGCGGGCTAGGCTCAAGCAGTTTATTATTCCACTACTTTGGGCTAAGGGCCACGAAGGGTGGTTAACTGATATGTGAATCCATCTTAATAGACTCAAACACTACAGCAAAGGCATGGCACTAATTAATAATATACTCAACGAAAAAAGTTACTTACCAGATCATGTTTTTCATCATATAATTTTATTTTATCTTTCAAAAACAACTAAATTTGGGGACAAGAAATTTTATTCTGTAGTTCAAAACCGAAGCGACTGAAAAGACATTTTCGTATGATTTATTTCCTAATTGCCTGCGAGCATAGGGGTAATTTTGTAAAATGACAACGCTCAGTATCGCATGTGCCCACCACGTGGGCACGATTCTGTTCCTCACAATCTCATCACAGTATCGCAGGCCAGTAACAACACCGGCTAAAATAACGAGGTCTGTCAGATGATTGGTGCAGATGTCTCTGTAGGTCATTATCCCTCCTCCTCCATGATGAACACACTCTTGAATGCAGTTGTTGGCGCAGCGCTCTCCATGTTGACGATACATTCTCTACCGATCATTAGCTCTTGAAACATTGATCCTGTACTCGTCATTAAACAGTATTCTGGCCCAGGCTAGTGGTGTCATGGCTGTCGAATTGAACTAATAACAGGGTGTCTTGCTATTGCAAACAGTCCCTGACAGTAGCTGAACTTATTCTTCACAGTCCAGGGATGGTGACAGTTGCTGACTGAAATCTGTTTCCCAGATGTGCTAGAGTGATGTAACCATCCTGCTGTCTGGTCGTTAATCAACGATGTCCCTTGCGGGGCAGATCAGAAACAGTCCCAGTCGTCTGGTAGCGATGTAACTAAAGTCTTGACACATCAAATTGTCTTGCTGTTGCAGACACAGACATTCCTCCTTCCAAGATGCCAACAACTTGTAACTTCCTATTTAGAGCCGTGCATGGTATCCTTCCAGTAGTCTTCTGAACGAAATGAATGGCACAATAATCACAGATCGCCAGTGAACACTTCTCAGGTCAATTTTGTGATCGGCATGTAAGTTGTGAGAAACTGTTCGGATAGTCAGATTTTGAAGATCGGTGAACAGTCAAGACTGTACTAAGACAATTATATGGCTTCTAGTAACGAACAAGAATGCATCGGTATGAAATCACATTACTACTTTTAAGCATAAAAATATACTAAAAAACAGGTACATTACATATTTCGTTGAGTATAGTAGGCAACCTAATAACTAAGAAAGTATTTATACAAACATAATTTAATGCTGTGTTTTTAGAATAACACTTCTGCATTCATCCTGAAAAAGACATTGATACATTGTGTTGTAGTTTACAGCGAGGCTGCGATATCTGCGCTTTCCGATCGAACACATCCTATTTCATATGGATTATTTTAGTACTGGGTTTGTCTTCCCACTGCGTCCCTATCCCTTGACCAGGCAACACCAGTGACAAGTGAAACCTTTTTCCAGGGCCGCCATGTGGAGACAGAATAGAGTCTTGGTCAGCTATGCTTCTTCGTTGTTCGTTCACAAACTCCCGCTACCAAGCCCTGAAATAGGCTTTACAAAATAGCAGGATGTTGTCCAAAGATCTGAATGCGTTGTGTCATAGTTTACAGCTTGACGGCGATAATTGCGTCTTTTGGTCCAACAGGATTCTTGGGTACTGGGTTAGCCTTCCCTCTTCGATCCCTTCTCCTTAGCCAGTCTGCCCTGTTGCAGCTCTGGTTCACTGGCCCTGATGCTAGCAGTCAGCTTTGGGTTGCTAACCACTGCAGCTCATGCACTGCTCAGCATCTTGATCCCTATAGTTTGCTGACCCTGATACAAGCAACCAGCTATGTCTCAGACTGCTGTCAGCTCATGCACTTCTACATTTTGCCACCTAGAATAACACTGGTATTTAGTAGAAGAATAATATAATTTTTTCTATAAATTAAACTCAGAGTTCTTTATATCCCAAAACAAAAGAGTATTTTGCCATTGGAGATCCTCCGGTTCTATTAATATTATTTTTAATGAAATGCTTTGTTCTTTTATAACATATATCTTGTTAATTTCATTGCAGTTCCATTAGTGGTGTTGCTAACTATATACACAAGTGCCCTCTTGGAATTATGTTGCCTCGTTTAGCTGGTAAGAAGAGTTTAGCATCAAACTTAGCTGTTTTGCCTGTAGTCCAGTATTACGAGTATATATTTTGCTGTGAAAACTATAGCTGACAAGGACACAATTAGTTAATAAATTGACAAGTATATTCATTTCGATGCTTGCACCTCATACTTAATTGAATTGGAGAGCTCATGAGGTGTTTTTTACTAGTGGCAGTGTAAAGTGCATTGTATAATAATATTACTTGACTTAGCTGCTCAACTTATATCTTGAGGTGTCATAGTCTTCTTTTCTTTTATCGTATGGTTTATAGTTTCTGCGGGATGTAATAGCATATAGCATCCTCCTAATACCCAACCCTCCTTGGTCACCTCTTCATAACATGCCTGGCAGGTTGCAGGAACACTAATATTAGCTTCCTTTTCTGACCCCCATAACACACAAGTACTGGTGAAACTAACCACTCGCTCTTATTTTGAATGCATGTAATTACATTCAAATAAAATATTCAATCTCAGCCATGGGTATATCCTTCCTGAATTATTTTGTTGAATTGTGAAACAAGTTGCTCTAGACTACCTGTTCTTAAACTTTAATTGTTTTGGTACTCCTTAAGTAACATTTTTCTTCATGCATACATTTCTCTTCCCCCCCCCCCCCCCTGGCAACAGCTCTGCAGACTGCAGTTTATAATGCACTACTTCAGGCTGTAAAATGAATGATTAACCTTTGCAGTCTGACCTAATGTTTGATATGTGTGTTTTAATGACCAAGGCAAGAACAACAACTCTGTATGTCAAATAGTGTTTCTGTTAATTTTCATCAACATTTTTAAAAATTAACATTTTTAAATTGAGTTTAAATGATGATTAACCCCTTCCAGCCTGACTGAATTTAATCAATTTGTGTCTGACAGTCCAAGGCAAGTGCCATCACTCCGTATGTCAAAAGGTTTATTTTTCTTTAAAAAAACATTTTTAGCGTTAAAAAAATTATGATGTAAGACAAATAATTAAATTGTGTTTGTCGAGAAGTTTTATAATAAAAAATATATATTGGTATGAAGAGTTAATGTAATTAATGTAGATGTGGAAATGTCACTTGTTTGTATTCATTTTACTCAGAAAATGTATTTGTATTTTTCTGCTATCCTGTCACTAACATTACCATATTCGCTTTCTTGTGTCCATCTAAATTAGATTTATATTGAATATACACATATAATCCAGATGCATTATTACTGATCTAAATAATGTCATTTCTTGGGCCATTGAAGTTCATCTGCATAATTCTAAATGTGACAGATTAAATTTACCAAAAGCGTAAATGCCAGTGAAATGGAAAGAACTCTTTATTATATGCAAGCTGTTGATGCACCAAAAAAGACATCATTTACTAAACTATCATTCTAAAAAAAATTAATGTGTCTCCGCTAAGCAACAGAATAGAACACAAGTGTTAGATGTCAATTGCAGTTGAATTGTGGGGCAACTGATGTTTTGCTTGCCATGAATTTCGATCTGATTGGACTGTATAACGAGTCCAGGGCTTTTATCTATTCAACTCCTTGCAATACCTATATTATGATGATATCATGATAAGATATGGGGTCCTCTGAATAACTTTTGTTTTGGTTTTGTTTGCAGGTAAACCCATGAAGCTAATATATTTTGTATCACCTTATGATCTGTTGGACAAAAAGTCTTTAACTGCTCACCCCTTGACTGTTGAAGGTAAAGGCAAGTGTTCAATATTTAAGTTTTAATTTGTTGCATCTGGACTTGTTAATAACAGTGACTCTGATTTTTATAATGTACATTATTTTCTTCTGCTTGCATCCTAACAGTGCATTTTGTTAAGTTGTGTCATAGTTTGCAGCTAGGCTGCGATATCTGTGCCATTCAGGCCAATGCATCTGGTTTCAGAACACCATATTTGGAGTCTGGTTTGCCTTCCTTCAACGATTCCTATTCACTCTGCCAGGCTTCACAGGTGCCGGTCTGTGTCCAGGCAAAATAGGGCCTTGATCAATTCTGATGTGAGCAACCGGTTATAAGTCTATGGCTACTGTAAGCTCATTCATTGGGTCTTCTGCCCCCTGTATATGTTCTCTGCTAGAAATGCATGTGTAATGATTTTACTCCTTGTAAGAGTAGTAACTGTGGAGAGCCTGTATAATACAGATTTTTAAATATTTATTTAACTGACTTGCTTTCTATTTGATAAAGCGAGTGCAGTTTTCCAATGTATTGTTTTCACTATATTCAGAATTCCTGCTGCCTTATTCTCTCTTCTGAATAAATTCTGGAACATGTGATTTCCATGTTTGGTTTTACTGTCAAGATAATTGTTAAATCTACATTTTGAACTTGAATAAAGTGTCATGGTGCTTGGAGCATTTGCTTCCCACAATGAAGAAAACAGGTCACCTCAACTCACAAGCTGAGCCATGTACAATGAAGTCTCTAACATTTCATCTCCAAGTGAAATGTCTCCTATGTCACCACCTAACCTTTTATATATAGTGCACAAATAATGTTTGAAGATTTTTTATGTAACTTAATACCAGAAAATAAATAATGATAAAAAATATCTTTCACCACAGCTATCACAGAACACTTTCTGGGTCAGAGTGTTACCGTCTGTATTGAGTCAGTCCCAGACTCTGCTCCAGCTAACAAACTACAGACTATGCCACTCATGAATGTCAGCAAAACACAAGATGGAAAAAGGTTAGCACCAACATTGTATTTGAATGTTCTGGAAAGCTAGGGGAGGATACAAAATCATGGGTCAATCTTATCAGTCTTAACTTAACTCTTTCCAGTCCTGGATAATTTTGCAGATTTGTGTCTTTTCATCTGGGCCAAGTGTCGGAATTCTGAATGTCAAAGTATTATTCAAAATAAAATAAATGAATATTGCAAAATTTGAGATCTTCTTCTTCGTTCGTTCTCAATCTCCCCCTACCAAACCCTGAAAGGGTAAGCAGCAGAATGTAGTCCAGAGAACGGAATGCGTTGTGTCGTAGTTTACAGCTTGGCTGTGATATTTGCACCTTTCGGTCCAACACATCCGACTACAGCAAGCATTTTTTGAGTACCGGGTTAGCATTCCCTCTTCGATCCCTTCTCCTTAGCCAGTCTGCCCTGCTGCAGCCTGTTATTCAGGATCACCGCGTGGAGGTGTAGAAGGGTCTTGGCAGCTTTGGCCCGCTGACCCTGACGCTAGCAGTCAGCTATGGGTCGCTGACCACTGCAGCTCATGCGCCGCTCAGCATCTTGATCCCAAATTTGAGATCCGAACATTGTAAGACACGACTAAACTATCTATGAATGAAGCATTCATAATAAAGATTATATATTAGCATTAAGCGTTAAATGGCATTAATGCCGCTGTGGAAATTGGAGAAGACAAAATGTTTGATGCATCACCATGTTGTGTGTTGCGCCAATATATCCATCAATTCCTTTACACATACCTTTCATGTTATGTGTTAGTCTTAATAAACGTGTTAATAAACACAGACAAGACCTCCACGACGCTGTTTTCCATTTCTCCAAACGATCAACTTGCGCTTAGGAATGTCCGTGATCAAGAAAGAAAACTCCCTTACCTATCTTGGGGTGAAATTTGTTAAATTCCTACTTGGAACAAACATATTGGAAATGCAGAAGGGAAAGTCCGAAGGAGGCTAGACCTACTCATAAAATTAGCAGGCACCAGCTGGGGAGCAAACGAAAGAACCCTTAAGAGAGTGCACATGGAATAATAAGACCTCACTTGAAGTTTGGATCTACAGCTTGGTCATCAGCTGTCAATACACATCTGCAGTCATTGGACAAGGTGCAAAACCAAGCCCTCAGGCTCATTTCAGGGGCCATGAAAACTACGTCAATTTTAGAGATGCCGAAAGTTACTGAATTACAGACACTGTCCCATATAAGAGACACAATGAGTCCAGATGGAAAAATATAACGGTATGCTACAGCACCCAATGAAGGCAAAACTAGAAGATTTGGCTTTGGGTCGTCTTAAACGAGGCAGCTTTGTACACCGGGAAAAGAGACATAGAAGATAGCACCAAGCAGACAACACAGCTGAAGCCCACTCTATACCCAATACCATGGGAAGAGGACAATGAAACCATACAGATAAATACATCAGTCACTGGTCTCATGACTACAACGAGCTGCAAAACCAAACTGCTACACCGAGTATGATTGAAGAAAACTATCCTAAACAATCGTGGATACATGCCTACACAGATGGATCAGCAACAATCGTGGATACATGCCTACACAGATGGATCAGCAACAATCGTGGATACATGCCTACACAGATGGATCAGCAACAAATGCTGATAAGAATGGAGGCGTTGGTATCTTTATAACATAAACTGAGGACCATTGTGAGACAGGGAGTGTTCAAACTGGTAAATTCTGCTCCAACGATACAGCTGAGATTCAAGCTCTCAAACAGGCTGCCATCATGATCATGATCCATGCTACCAAGTAGTCATCTTCAAACAAGCATTATCTGTACTGCAAGCTCTTAAGCGTGGTAAACTCTCGCTTCTTAGGATAGCTGCTGGAAAGCGAACTATACTCCAGTAGCTGCCATCCCACTGTGGCATGTCTAGAAATGAGAGGGAGATGGGCTTACAAGGAGGGGAGGAGAATGTGAACAAGAAGACAGTGAAATCATATTCTTGGAGAGTGGGACGGAGTGGCCTAGTGGTTAAGTGGCACGGCTCACAACCAGAAGGTGCTGGGTTCGATCCCCATCACAGCACCAGCCGTTACCCCGGGGAAGCAAACCCTTAGAAAATGCAGGAGGAAGCAGACCTTACATAAAATGCATGCTGAAGTCGGATGCACTGGGCCGACAGGCGCAAAATAAAAACCACAGTGTAACGCACACACGCCTTGGGGAATAGATAAATAAGGCGAACGCAAAAACAAAAAAATATTCTTGGAGAAAAAGAGAATAATTGTCCAGGCTGTCAGAAGATAACAGAACCAATCCAACGATGACTACCATATTCTTGACCGGCAAGGGCAGTCTATCATTCTTCGCCTCAGGCACAATAGACTGAATAAACACTTCGTCTGTTTGCTTCGCTGGTGTGTATATGTGGGACTGGCGAACAAACTGCCGAGCATGTTTTTGCAGGACTGTCCTCTGTATGGTCAGTTAAGGAGGATACACTGGCCAAATGATTCGACACAACAATCAAAGCTGTATGGAGCTAAAGAGCAACTACAGTCAACGGTCGAGCTCATCATGGAAACTCGCCTGATGGTGTAAACATCTATGATGCGATCACAAGAAGAAGAATAAATGTGTATTGAACATCTATGGATAATGAAGATGCACGATCATTGGACATCAAATAATAGATCATTTCTCGGGTCTTTAAGCCCAACTTTCCTAATGATAAATAATTAGACTTTCAAACATAACTTTCGTAAATATCTACCTTTCGGAAATAACCATACAGTGAAAATGTCAATTGCGCATGGATGGAAATCATCATCATGTAAAGCTGTTTAAAAGAATGAAATTCCACAAACTCAAACACGTTTCAGAAGTTGGTTATGGAAGTCACGGGCAGCAATTTTAAGTTTTTGGTGGTCAATTTAGGCGCTTAGAAGTTGGAAATGGTTAAAGTGATGTATTTAATTTGCATGTTTTGTAAGCTATAATGGAAAAAATTATGGATCAGTCTTAACATGGTGTATTTCATTTGCATAATTTATTTGATCATTGTCCGCAATGTACCATAAAAATGTCCTAGCTGTGCTAGAGATTTTCAAACACCTAAAACTAATTCCACGATCACCGTTGCTGGTATCTAACCGTACATTACGGAAGAAAGAACTCTCTACAATCAAAAGATCAGTATTGTTTAGACTATTACTACGTAGCTGTTTGTTTTCAAGTTTGATTAAAACGGCCGTCACTATGCACGGATAATGTAAGTCAACTACCGGTTGGCTGCCGCTTCATGATAAAAATTACGTTGTCATTTTGCGCTGACTCCCGAGTTGTAAAGGTTAAATAGCTATGCTTTTACGTGATGAGGTTGCTAGCACCATGAACAGCCTTCTTTATTTACCTGTTCACAACATGCTTGATAAGTAATAGTGGCCCATTTCGTTACACCTATGGAATTGTTAATATAACATATAAATATTAAGATCGGTTTTACAGAACCACAAGAAAATGTGCAACATAATAGAATTACGAATTCTTCTTCATCGATCAACTGATGCTATGCTTCTAATCCAGTGAGGTTCATGAAGGAGGTTGCGTTTCAGGTCTTCGCCTGTCCCCCACAGCTTTTTGAGCATGGTTACTCCCCCAGGCCAGACTGCCTCTCTTTTTGTCTGCATAGGTAGGGCATTATTGCAGAATATGTTTCGGTGTTTGCTTGGGTGCTCTACAATCGCACATAGCAGTGTCTCTGAGACCCATTCTGTGGAGGTGGGCCTTGAGTCTACAATGTTCTGTTCTGAGTGTGAAGATCTTTGTTTGCCTATCTCTGCCAAGTTTGTCTATTTTGTCATTTTATGGCTTGTATTCTTTGTGCTGGTCTCTCCATTCTGTCCTCATAGATAGTTTGATGAGTGTCTTTGCTTCTTTATAGCTCTTTGAATAGAGAGTCTGCTGGCCGACACTTTCGGCTTTTGCGAGCTCATCTGCTTTCTCGTTTCCAGGGATCCCATAGTGGGCTGGAATCCATTGTAGACTAAATCTGTTTTTTGAGACAGCAATCCTATGTTGTATTTTATTTCATGTGAGAGTCTATCTTGTTTGGGGCTTGAGATGGCTTGGAGTACACTCTTGGAGTCTGTTAGAGTGACCATTTTCCTTGTAGTTATATTTTGGCTGATAAGAGTCTGAGTTGCTGCATGAACAGCTCTTGCTTCAGCTCTGAAATTGGTACAAGTCTCTCCTGCTGGTATGGAGTGATTCTCTATGTCGCCATTGGAGTGTTCGATGCAGATTCCACTGCCTCCCCTTTTATCGCTCACCGAGGCAGATCCATCTGTGTACACGTGTGTCCAAGAGTTGCTAGGGTAAATTATGAATAAAATTGCTTTTGCCATATTTGTTTGCTAAGAAGAATACAGGTGAAACAGCTTTTTCAGCCAGTTTATTCCTGTCTCCCCACTTAAGCTCGAATTGCTTCAGTTGTGATCCCATCCATGCCTGGTGATTTGTTTCGTGGACTGTTTTTTAAGGTTGCTTCAATTTTATGTCACAGTATTGATGGTTCATGTTGCTCTTTGTGTCTTGGTGTGTAACGTGCTATTCTGTGTTCTTTCTGGGCTGAGGAGTCTTTGGAAATATTTGTTCCATCTGGTCTGTCATATACATAAATTGAATTTTGGTATTCCGCATTTATCATTTATAAATATTGTGTATTGAAGCTTTCTTCTGTAATTCTCACAGAATTTATACGTCTGTAAAAATCCCTCTGCCATTCGTTGTACAAGGTTGTTAGCTGCTCTCCATAATTTCTCCAAGATTTTTCTTTTGCTCTTTTGATTATTTACTTCATATAATCTTTTTGGTTTTTAGATTTTAACTATGTCCTGTATAGTTTCTTTTTTATCTGTATTTCTTTAGCTTCATCAATCCATCATGCTGTTTTTTTTTATTTGCTTCTTATCCCACTTTTAGTTTTTACTGTATCTAGCATAGCTGTTTTGAAGATGTTCCATTCCTTGCCGACTGCATTGATTTCAGCGCCAGCTAGACCCCATTCTGTAGAAACTATAAGCCACAAGAAATTGGAAAGTAGATCTTCACATGCCATGGTAGAAGATTTGCGACTAAGTTAAATCAAGTGCAAAATGAGGGGACGGCGTGGCCTAGTGGATAAGTGGCACGGCTCACAATCCGAAGGTGCTGGGTTCGATCCCCATCACAGCACCGGCCGTTACCCCGGGGAAGCAAAGCCTTAGAAAATGCAGGAGGAAGCAGACCCTTACATAAAATGCATGCTGAAGTCGGATGCATTGGGCCGACAGGCGCAAAATAAAAACCACAGTGCAACGCACACCGCCTTGGAGATTAGAGAAATAAGGCGAACGCAAAAAAAAAAAAAAAAGTGCAAAATGAACATGAAAAAGAAAATCAAATGATATTTCGGGATCAAGACGCTGAGCAGCGCATGAACTGCAGCGGTCAGCTACCCATAGCTGACTGCTAGCGTCAGGATCAGCGAACCAGAGCTGCCAAGACCCTTCTACACCTCCACGCGGTGATCCTGGATAACAGGCTGCAACAGAGCAGACTGGCTAAGTAGAAGGGATCGAAGACGGGGGGGCAACCCGGTACTCAAAAATGATTGCTGAAGTCGGATGTGTTGGACCGAAAGGTGCAAATATCGTAGTCAAACTGTAAACCACGACAATGCATTCCTTTCTCAGGACTACATTCCGCTACTTGCAAAGCATTTTTCGGGGCTTGGTAGCAGGAGACTGAGAACAAATGAAGAAGAAGAAGATATGATATTTCATTATTTATAAACAATTGCAGTTTTCTTTCTCATTTCAACAGCCTGCCATCATTTTCTGCCGTGAGTAAGATCAATAGTATGATGCTACCAGCCAGCTTTGTCCTCGTTCTACCTCAGAGTATGCCAATGTCCTTGCAGGTTATGCAGAAAATCACATCTCAAACAGGTTATGCTATATTTTACTTCAGTTTGGTAAAGGTTTATGTTCAGGTACTTGAGGACAAGCATGTTTACCCACTTGAGAATCAGCCCTAACACAGATGGAGGTAAACCATTTACAATCTGACCTAATTTGGTAGATTTGTGTTTTATAATCTGAGGCATGTACCATAACTCATACAGAGTCACAAGTTTTTTTTCAAAATAAAATAAATTAATATTTAGAAAATTGAGCTAAAATTATGATCTAGCGACTTGTAATTGAATTATCTATAATTTGAAGTTTTCAAAATAAAAGTATATATTAGTGTGAAGCGTTAAATGGCATTAATGTTTAGTGGAATATACAATACAATAGTACGCTTAGGCGACCAGAGCCTTCACATAGACTGGCCACGTCCCAGTTGGCCAGCATTTCTGTTGGGGAGGTGGTGATCTGTTTCAGCCAGGTGTTGCGAGGACATCTCCAGAACCAGCCTAGGTAGACTAAGTCCTTGGGACTGCAACTGGGTTGTCGTTCATGGTGATGCTCAACGTAGAAGGGCCTTTGCTGAAGTTTTAGATTTTCATCATTGCCCAGGAGATATGTAAGCCTTGGTTGGGTAGCTGACTGATCAAGGGCCTTTGCTGAAGTTTTAGATTTTCATCATTGCCCAGGAGAATGTAAGCCTTGGTTGGGTAGCTGACTGATCAAGGGCCTTTGCTGAAGTTTTAGATTTTCATCATTGCCCAGGAGATATGTAAGCCTTGGTTGGGTAGCTGACTGATCAAGGGCCTTTGCTGAAGTTTTAGATTTTCATCATTGCCCAGGAGATATGTAAGCCTTGGTTGGGTAGCTGACTGATCAAGGGCCTTCGCTGAAGTTTTAGATTTTCATCATTGCCCAGGAGATATGTAAGCCTTGGTTGGGTAGCTGACTGATCAAGGGCCTTTGAATCGGGGAAATCGTGGCCCAGTATGAGGATGTCATCAGCGTATGTAGGATCGGTTACCAGGGGGTCATTGGCAAGGACCCCTAAATTGTGTGCAGAAGACTGTGAGAGGAACCAATCAATGGTGCAGCAGAAAAGCACAGGCGCAAGGACGCAGCCTTCGGGATACAGGATGATGTAGAGAACTCGGCCGTAAGATCCGCCTAAGTCAAATTTTGGTGCTGGTGTGACTGGAGCTCCGAATTAGGGTCAGCTGGGTGAACCCAGGCATTGTAGGGCCCTCCACGGGGTGTGTCTATTCACAACGAATCAAAGTAAGTCAACATAGGCGACATGGAGAAGGCGGTGCAGTCCCATGAGGAGGCGAAAGGTGCGAATATCATCAATGGTGGAACAAGAGGCAATGAATCCTGGCTGTTGGTGTCGATGGTGCTTCATTAACAGTGACTGCTGTATGAAGAGGAGCATATATACCATGCCGGGGATGGACAGGAGGGTAATATATCTGTAATTGCCTCATTCCAGTCGAGAGCCCTTTCCCTTGTACAGGGCTATGATTATTTCATCACGCATTCCTGCTGGAACTTGGCCAGTATTCCAGACTGTTTATAAGAGTCGTGCAGGGTAGTGGTCATGAGGTCCAGGGTGTACTTTCATATCTTAGGTGAAATATTGTCAGGGCTCAATGAGCTGCCATCTTTCTGTTTCTGCATACAACTTATTTATTTTATTTGGTACTCACCCTGTGAATTGTATTTCTGCATTATTCGATCAATGGCATTACACGGTCACTTTTTTCTGTGGCCTAGTCTGAATTAACTTTGTATTGAGTGTCCATGTGTAATCATGATCATTTGTTTGATCAAATAAGTAATTTCTCTGCTATTGAGGTCCTAATTCCATGGCGCAGAATGCGACAAGTTTAAAAATTCACCACAATCGTAAATATGACCCTGTCTTAAATAACTCTAAATTGAATTAAATCTGGCTGAGCAGCGCATGAGCTGCAGCAGTCAGCGAACCAGAGCTGCCAAGATCCTTCTACACCCCATGCGGTGATTATGGATAACAGGCTGCAATTGAGCAGACTGGTTAAGTAGAAGAAATCGAAGAGGGAAGGCAACCCGGTAATTGCATATGCCTGCTGAAGACGGATGTGTCGGACCAAAAGGTGCAAATATCGCAGTCAAGCTGTAAACTACAACGCTTTCCGTTCTTCGGAATAGATCCTGCTACTTGCAAAGCCATTTTCAGGGCTTGGTAGTTGGAGATTGAGAATGAGCGAAGAAGAACTAAATCTGCATATGCACGCGATATTCTCCCATACTAAAGGTCATTTCAAAACCTGGATCGTTGAAACTAAGTGCCCTGTAAGAGTCCTGTTTGCTTTCAATTCTACAGAGCTGTCTTTCACCAACACGTCTCTGCTCACATACTTCATATTAGATGGCCAGAGATTAATACTGCTGGAGATGAGGGAGTGAAAGTGGAGATAGATAGTACACACACTCAGGAAATGCTTGGCATTATAACCAGAAATGATCTGGATTAGAGTCCACATGGAAACAGATGAGCAGGTAGACCAAAGACCACCCAAGTGAAAAAAAGTGGAAAAGATCATACCAGCTGGTGTCACATGAGCAGAACTCAACACATCCCAAAATAGGAATAAATGGAGAGCATCTCTAAGAACCAAGAGGAAACTAGATTAAAGTCATGATACTGTATAGCTATATTCCATCAAATCAAAATGAAGTATTTACAATATATATGTCAAAACTTTCCTCCACTTTGATTTAGAAACATGGCATACATCAAGAATCTTAACTTGTGCCATTTAAAGACGGATTATCAATCACTTGCTGCCAAGAAAATAACACTGGAATATTTTGAAAGAAGAGATAATAAAACTATGAATGGTTCATTGTCAGTATCTTCTTCTTGTAAAAATTTTTTAAAACTTTAAGCGGGGGCTCGACTTCATCGCCTCGGATTTTCCCCATTTAGCACGGTCTCTCTCGGCAGATGTGTACCCCATCTGTCGAGAGCATCGCACAAAGCACGAACTCCAGCAATGAACCCAGGGATCTCCGGAAAAAATTGACATCATGGACCGACCGTTGCAGCTCGAACTCAGACCCCAACCATCTGAACATGAGGCAAATGGCTTGACCGCTTCACCACAGAGACCCCCCCCCCCCCCCCATCTTCTTCTTGTATGATGGCAAACTGTATTTATTAATTGCTACAGCACCAATGTCTGCAATGTTTCCTTGTTAACATTGTTTGTCTTGTTCATACATCATTGGCATATAACAGAGCATATACTGTCTGTCTTTCCATAAAAAATATCTTTTGCTCTCTTAAACAACTGTCTTATTTTTTTCACATACAGAAATGTGTCTCTGTATTCATTCTTTCAGCATTGTCTTGTCTATTATTTCCATTAACATAGTGTCACTGTATTATGTTACTTCACAAAGTGTATTAAAGAAGCTGTAGACTATGTGTCAGACCAGTCAGGGCTAAAATATCGCATAGCAGCATGAGCAACTGCAGCCAAACCAAAGTAACAAAATAAGTCCAAAACCAAACAATGAGAATCATAACGGGCCATGAGGACCACACCTGTTGAAGAAATAGAAAAGATTAGGAACCTGCAACCAATAGAAAGGACAGCAGGGCCCAACAACAAGGTAAGAAACTCAGATGACTGATAGACCACCCAATGCACAAGAGAATAAATTTGCTTGGAAAGGGAAAGACTGAGCGAAGCAACTTTGTAGCATCAGAATTACATCTTTGTAATTACAGTTAAGAGGAAAGACTCAGAAAAACCGGCCTACAGCGTCTAGAAAAGAGAAGAATTCGAGGTGACTTAATACAGGTTTTTAATATATTCAATGGAAAGTTAGACTATAACAAATTTTTTTCAAAATGCATCAGCCTGCAAGAACAAGAGTGCACAGCACAGCTACATATTAATTAATGAAAGGTCCAGATTCGATATTAGGAAATATTGTTTTAGTCAGAGAGTGGTGAATGCTTGGAATGCATTGCCACAGGAAGTAGTGGAGGCAGGGTCAATTAATGCATTCAAGAATAGATTGAATGCGTATAGGTTTTTTCAGATCAAGTGAATGTAAAAGAAACTGGTTGTATACAGACTCTGCAAAGTCTTCTAAACCAGTATAAAAACGTTAAGTTATCAGTTAAAACAACTGGAGACCAGATGCTATTAATAAAATCCATGCACATTACACACATGAGAAAACAGCATTTCCAATAGTTGATAGAAAATATTTCCAGTATTGTGAATAAAACAGAAGCAGCTGTAAAACACATAGTGAAACACTGTCCAATCAACCTCTGGACCCATTATATACAGATGGATCTACAACAGAGAATGTAGGTGAAGGAATCTTTCTGAATCTAAAAAACAGTACACAAAGTTATCTGGAAAATGTTCTAGTTAATTCATTAGGCACAGGCCTTGAAAATAAAGAGAGAGAGAGAGAGAAGTGTTTTTCTTCACATACAAGAAAGTTGTGATACAGTAGATTCCATCTTGTTACAACATTCTTGTCAATCAAAAGACACCTGATCTTAAGGGAAGATGGAAAACTGCCACAACCTGATAAAGAAATAACTCATGAAGAGACCAAGAGGTTTACTGTGTGTAGATTCAGGAGGAAAGTGAAAGCAAAACACGCACGTAAACAACCAAATGACACATATTACCAGTTCAACAGAGGTGAGCGGATGGTAATCTTTAGACTTTTCACATGCCACAACAGACTGAGATGTCATCTGTTCAACAAACTAAGGATATGAAATACTGGTAAAAGGGGGGATCGAAGATGCAGCAGTGAATGAGTTGACAGCAGCCAGCAACTCATAGCTTTCTACTTGCATCAGAGCCAGTGACCCATAACTATTCCACCTCCAAGTAGTAGCATTAGCATTGGAAACAGACTACGACCTCGGCCTGGCTAAGAGATTAGGGATCGAAGAAGGGAAACAAATCCAGTCTCAAAAATGCCATGCTGAAATCCTAAGTGTTGAGCCATAAGGCACAGGTATTGTAGTCTTGCTGTAAACTACGACACACCCCCACAAACACCCTATTCAGGACAAGCACCAAAGAAGAAGTAAAAGAAACTGATAAAAGGACTGCTGAACATCTGTTTCAAAGATGTTAAACATATAGAGACAGCACATATGGTCATCGCCAATATATTTCTTAGACAAGCTCTATAGCCTCAGGCTAACCACTGCCTTCTTTTGATATTTTCAAGTTGACATCTGAAAGCGTACAAAGAAGAATAATTACCCAGGCTTTTATCTGAAGTTTCATTGTCAGTAATTCGTATGTGACTAGCACATAGATTGTTTATATAAATCTTGAGGACCAGATATTGATAAAATAACCAGTAGTTCTATTACAGAAATGTATGTAAACTTCACACGGTTCAGCTTTCCTGCTTATCATTACATTTTTATCTGACTTGAAGTTGTCTAATGTAAATAACACACTATTTCTCAATTATGCAGGTCTGGAAATCCACAAAGAGGCAGAACCCCAGAGCTTGTGCTCTCTTGTATTAGAATCAATATCAGGAGAAAAGGTCATGGACTGCAGAAAACTGTTTGTTGTAAGTGCACACGGTTTTGGTTTTGTTTTACGAAAAAATAATGTGAAATTGTTAAATATGTTGCACACAAAAATGTTTGTGGAAAGTCAGTATTTTCTTCTATACTGTATAATTTCTTAATATGTATATATTTGTTACATGTTTACTCTTATGCACCCTGAAAAGGACATTAAGTGGCAGGCTGTGGTGGCTTTCCTCTCATCCCGAGCATGTGGATGAAGGCGAACAAGCGGTCCTTCCGGCAGTTGTGCTATGCTTGTCTTCATCTGCGTGGCGCTCACTACTACAGCGATCATGTCGATGTATATCTTGTCAGCCAGACTGCATTGAAAACAGCCTTTTTCCAGGAAAGCTGCATCGAATAGAGATAGTGGTCTTGGTCAGTATATTGGGTTCGACCCTGACCCAGCGTGCTGGCCAGTATGTTGTGCCTAACCACGTAAATCAAAACCGATGCCTTTTTAATGACTTTATCACACTCTTGTCCTTTTTCTTTATATATTAATAAATTGTATGGGGCTTTTCTGTCTCATGTAGTTTATACATACACCATGGTTGTAGGTTAGTTTAAGTTACCGGTGTAATCACAATTAAAATATTTTACAATTCTGTTTTGTGATTCATTGTTATAGTATTGTGTGGTAATAACAATTTTAAATGCCATTTTGAGCTCTGACTTGCTAATGTGAGATGAACTATTTATTCTGTAGAAGAGTTTTCAGTTTTCTGCAATAAAAAAATGAGTTACACTACTTTGCTGTCTTTCTTGTACTTGGAAAAAAGACAGCAAAGTAGTGTAACTAATTTTTTTATTGCAGAGAACTGAAAACTCTTCTACAGAATAAATAGTTCATCTCACACTAGCAGGGACGGCGTGGCCTAGTGGTTAGCGACACGGCTCACAACCAGAAGGTTTTGGGTTCGATCCCCATCACAGCATCGGCCATTACCCCGGGGAAGCAAACCCTTAGAAAATGCAGGAGGAAGCAGACCCTTACATAAAATGCATGCTGAAGTCGGATGCACTGGTCCGACAGGCGCAAAATAAAAACTCAGTGCAACGCACACCGCCTTGGGGATAAGAGAAATAAGGCGATGTAAAAAAAGAAAAATCTCATGCTAGCAAGTCAGAGCTCAAAATGTCATTTAAAAATGTTATTACCACACAATATTATAACAATGAATCACAAAACAGAATTGTATAATATTTGAATCGTGATAACACCGATAACTTAAACTAACCTACAACCACGGCGTATGTATAAACTGCATGAGAAATTAACAGAAAAGGCCCATACAATCTTGCACTTGGAAAATACACGTCACATTGTGCAGTTGGACTGCAATATTTGTGTCTTTCATCCAAACTCATCTACTTTTTGACAGTTTTTACTTGGGATAAATTTCCCTAGCCTTTAGTTGTCAGTAGACTGTTTGAATTCGGTTCTACCTCTCCTGGATGAATTATCACCTTCAGATTATGAGCTTTATCTACCTAGACCACCTGGAGTCATCTTAACTACGTCTTGCTACTAGATTAAGGGAGCAGGGGACGCGAGAGTGGAATTGATGTGCAAATCTTTTCCACTTTAATAAACAGCATCAGATGAAATTCTGCATGAATGAAAGGTTTTATCTTTGTATCCTGGAATATACGCACCCAGCTTTACTTTACCAAGATTGACAGGCTTGTACAAAGGACAGCACTCATAGCCAGAGAGCTTGTTCGCTGCCACCTTGTAAGCTAGTATCATCGCAGGTGTTCAGATCACAGATAGATGGTTCAGCGAAAGCGTGCTGCCCGAAATGACAATACTCACAGTAATTTCACTGCCAGCTCCCCACATGTGTGCCCTGAATGTGACAGGATTTGCCGTTCCAGGATTGGTTTTTACAAATGTCAAGAGAACACGTATTTCACAACAATAGTCTGATACTGTCACCATCATTAATTGTAATGGGGAACAATTAGTTAATTATTAATTAACCTAGACCTAGAGTCTTCTGGTTTTAGAGTGTCGGAGGCTTGCACTTCGTCCCCAGTCTTGTTAGTAGGGGTAGTCCTACTCTGAGAAGACCAGGACCTGGGCTTTTGTTGTCAGTTAGAGGTCATGTGTCCAACATGCTTTAGGAGAATTTCACTAAAATTGAGGGCTCATTCTCAATTCCATTTCTGGCAATGGTTACATTTGGGACCTAAAACTGCAGTTATCTAATCAGATACATAGAAAATATCACATGGTCAAGTAATCCGCATAATCAGCCAGGGCTGTTGCACTAACTGTCAATGACCATGGTTGAGCTCCAGGCAGCAGGCAATGTGTCTCAGCGAGGTGTTGTGTGGGTGGCCCCAGTGCGACCTCATTAGGAGTGCAGTCTTTTCCTGCCCCTGATTTCCAAGGACAGGTGTAGACGCTGTCAAACTAGGACATCCTGAGAGAGACGGGCTTCGTGGCTGAAGTAAGAGATGAGGGAATGCTCTCAAGTTGCATCCATCAGGAGACCTCAGTGTTAGTGACTAGGTCTTGGCAGTGAGCTCCATGAATATATTGTTGGTTGCACATGTGGAGGACTTCTAGCCACTTTCATATCCCTGTCCAGGTCTCGGAACCGTCAAAGGTGATTGTAATGACCCAGGATCTATATGAACACAGCTTGGTATCCACGCAAAGCCTCTGCTGAGACCAGACTGTGTGCAGAGAATTCATAGATGATGCCTCAAGGCTGATCCTCTAAGTGATTTCCAGACCACTGATTGCATCAGAAGTCATTGTGCTACTCATGTAGATGATGTCCTTGGTGGGCAGCGCATGAGCTGCACTGGTCAGCGACCCATAGCTGACTGCTAGCATCAGGGCCAGCAAACCAGAGTTGCCAAGACCCTTCTACACCTCCACGCGATAATCCTGGATAACAGGCTGCAGCAGAACAGACTGGGAAGGTATAGAAGGGATAGAAAAGGGAATGCTAACCCGGTACTCAAAAAATGCTTGCTGAAGTCGGATGTGTTGGACTGAAAGGTGCAAATATCGCAGTCAAGCTGTAAACTATGACACAATGCATTCCGTTCTCTGGACTACATTCTGCCACTGAAGTCCTTTCAGGGTTTGGTAGCGGGAGATTGAGAACGAACGAAGCCAATCCAAGCCGTGTCCTTGGTGAGATTGACATGGCTGCTGTTGTTAGTGATTGCGCCACAGGTGGACTACTGCCAAGACTTTTAATCTGGGTCTTCGCCCGTAAAATGGGCAGTCCTTAATGTGAAACAGACTTATAAGTGCTCTAGTAGGCCTATCAAGGCCTGAGGGTGAACTTTGTATGAGGACGTCGTTTACATAATCAAGGTCGGTCAACTACAAGTGTCCGACAGACTCCCGGGTTGTGCAAGGATTCAATCCATAGCATGACATAACAGTAATGGTGCGAGGGCACATCCCAGGAGGACACCAGAAGATGTTGAGAATATGTCAGTTAGATCCTGGCCGAGGGGAACTCTTGCACTGGTGTTGTAGTACAGGTCCTCTATTAACCCCATCAAAGTGTCGGGGACTCCAACACATCTCAAGGTCTTCCACAGAGCAGATCTATCCACATAATCAAAGGCAGCCCTGAAGGCAACATAAGCAACGTGGTGGAGTTTATTTAATTCACTGTGTATTTCTGCTAGAAGGCGAAGTGCGAGAATGCCATGATAATGGAACGACAGGCTCTGAAACTTGTCTGTTGTGGGCATTGATTTCTCATCATTAACAGAGGTTGCAACCAGGAGAGACGTACATGGGCAAAATCATGAAGCTTCTGAAACCAAATTTTACAATGGACAAGTCATTTTTAAATAGCTAAGCATTCTATGACCTCTCTCTCACTCTCAATTTTTCTTCTTCATTTAAAGTAGTTTATTTTATGTTGCAGTCACTACCAGATCAGCAGCACATATACTTTCTAGATAATCTCCACGGCAGTGCTCCAGACCAGCTGGGAGTGATGGTCTCTCGCATCCCTTTCACCCACCCTACCCATGTGCCACACATCTTGAACCTCATGAGGCAGCAACTTTTGTTTAACATTGTCATGGCTAGTTGTATAAGACCAGGGGCGAAGAAAGGTATGTAGACACATTAGTCTACAACTGTCCTTGATGTTGATTTTTACATAAGACTGGTGTTGCTCATTCGGTATATATCTTAGAAATATAATTTCATACATTGATGGACAGTTTTACTTGAGTGGTACCTGAGTTGAAAAGAATAGAACCACTGAAGCCTCCCAAGTATGTTGTAAAAATTGGCTACAGAGGTTTCTACGTGTGTCAAGCAACCTCGTCATGTAAAACCATTGTTCCTCCACTGACCTCTAATGCAAATGCTTGAATACAGGCTTCCTGTAAAGTTTTTCGTTGTAGTGGTGGCCCTATGTTTCAATGAAGTGAAAAGGGGAATCATTCTATCTCTGAAAAATCTGTTGCAAAAACTTAACTACCCCATTCTCAAGAATGGGTGAATCTTCAAATCCTAGTAATGGGGCAGTCTAGTGGTTAAGTGACACGGCTCACAATCTGAAGGTGTTGGGTTTGCTCCCCAATCACAGCACTGACCGTTACCCCGGGGAAGCAAACCATTAGAAAATGCAGGAGGAAGCAGACCCTTACATAAAATGTATGCCCAAGTTGAATGCACTGGATCAGTTGGCGCAAAATAAAAACATAGTGCAACGCACACCACCAGTCGGGAATAGAAAATTAAGGCAAACACAAAATCCAAAAAATTATAGTTAAAAAAAACCAAGAAATAATTTCCAAAAGTATAAAACCAATGTCAAAACGACCATTGTTATTAAACCAGACAAGATGGAAGTCAAACTCTCTTCAATCAAATGAGCAGTATGTTCAGGCGATTTTTACAGTAGCTCGGTTTGGTTATTTATGATTAGAAGGGCCGTTGCTTTACAGCCATTTCGTCTGTATAACTTACCATTTTGTCCGTCGCTTTGAAGCGACGAAGGTTTGGTAAAGGCTGTTGTTGTTGAATTCCCACAATGAGTAGGTTTTCTCTTTTGTGCGCTCTGAAAAGGACATTAAGTGACGGGTTGTAGCTTTCCGCACATCCTGTGCGTGCTGATGAAGGTGGACTGGGGTCCTTTAGGCATTTGTGCTATGTTTGGCTTCATTTGCGTGTCGCTCATTACTATGGGGATCATGTCAAACCTCACCTTGTTAGCCAGTCTGTTGTCTTTGACAACAGCCCGTATCCAGGACAACCAACGAAGAGGTCAGGTAAGGGTCTTGGCCAGTATATTTCTCATTACCCTGGCTAACATTGTCTGATCAGTATGTTTTGCCTGACCAGACGTTAGTCTTATTGTCTCTTGGTAAAGGTTAAATTAATATGAAGCATTATTACAGATATGGAAATAATATTTTGCTATTCTCAACCTTTTGCGTATTTCCCTCAATAGCTTTTATCAAAGTCCCTTTCTTCTCTTCTGTGTCCTAGTCCAAGTTTGAACTGTGCTTGTGTTGAATATCAATGTGAAATCTAGATGCATGATCATTGATCTGATAAAAAAAAACATTTCTTGGGTCTTGAAGTCCAATTTTCCTAGTGCTAAATGTATCAACTTGGAAACCACAATATTCTCTGATGTCTACCTATCAGAAATAACTCATGTATTGCTGCCATCTTGTAGGTGATGTCAAAACCTTGAATTTCACAAACAAAATGACAGAATGTAATACATGCCTTAGATATTAGTTGAAAATTGACATCTTGTGGGTGGGCATCGCTGAGTGATACAAGCTGTAAAGGATTAAATGCTGAATATCTACATATGAATGTTCATATTAGTAACAGAGGGGACGGCATGGCCTAGTGGTTAAGTGGCACGGCTCACAACCGGAAGGTGCTGGGTTCAATCTCCATCGCAGCACTGGCCGTTACCCCGGGGAAGCAAAGTCTTAGAAAATGCAGGAGGAAGCAGACCCTTACATAAAATGCATGCTGAAGTCGGATGTACTGGGCCGACAGGCGCAAAATAAAAACCACAGTGCAACGCAACACCGCCTTGGGGATAAGAGAAATAAGGCGAATGCAAAAAAAAACCACAAAAATACACACCCAAAAAAACAATATTAGTAACATTTTATGAGTTTAAAAGTAGAAGATGATAGAGGAGTATCGCTCTTATAAAGTTCTATTCGATGTAAAGAATGTAGAAATTCCATTCAGTATCTGTATTGATGATCTGAGATACCTGTAGAGGCCACACTTTGAGAAATACTGATCGAGACATACAAATAATCTTTTTGTGTGGAGAAACTGAAACAACAGTAATCTCCTTGTTCCACATTCTTCTTCTGCATTCGTTCTTAATCTCACGCTACCAAGCCCTCAACAGGGCTTTACAAGTAGCAGGATGAAGTCTGGAGAACGGAATGCGCTGTGTCCCTAGTTTACAGCTTGACTGCGATATTTGCACCTTTCGGTCCAACACACCCGTCTTCTGCAGTTTGTTCCACATGATATTCCAGTACAGAAGCATGATTTAGAAATATTTTTGTTTCTAAAGATATTATATAATTGTCAATAATGACTGCTGTTTTTAGATTTAGATCAAAATAAACATTTTTGATTGATGTTTTTATCATACAACTTTGAAGATTAAAAAACAATTTGCCTTAGGTCTGGTTCAAACTAACAATTTTCCAGTACCAACTGAGCTAATGCATGTCTTACACATAATTCTGGATTTTATATAATTTTGGAATTGCTGTACTTGAATGTTTAGCGTATATTGTGAAAGTGTCTGGATTTTGGTTCATTGTTCCCAGTCGTCAGTCAACAAGTTTTAAAGTCACATATAAAATATATATTTGGATTCTGCTTTTGCACATCGGCTGACAATTGTATTAAATTAGCCTATTTACTAACACTGGCATTTGATTTCTGTTTTGGCACACTGACTGACAAACGGATTGTCAGCGAGAATTCATAAGAGTTGATAATTTATTTCTCAGATACTGTTAACAGCATTGTGTTTGAAGTAACTGCTGTGTCCTTGCAACAGCTGACTATTGTATTTGAGCATCCAGCATATGACTCCATGGTTACAGGTTCGCTATGTTATTTATGCTGTTCATATTGTTGTTGTTTGGCTTGACTTGGCTTCGTTCGTTCTCAATCTCCCGCTACCAAACCGTGAAAGGGCTTAAGTAGCAGAATGTAGTCCAGAGAACGGAATGCGTTGTGTCGTAGTTTACAGCTTGACTGAAATATTTGCACCTTTTGGTCCAACACATCTGACTTTAGCAAGCATTTTTTTAGTACCGGGTTAGCATTTCTTCTTCAATCCCTTCTCCTTAGCCAGTCTGTCCTGCTGCAGCCTGTTATCCAGGATCACCGCTTGGAGGTGTAGAAGGATCTTGGCAGCTCTGGTTCACTGGCCCTGACACTAGCCGTCAGCTATGGGTCGCTGACCACTGCAGCTCATGCGCTGCTCAGCTCTGGTTCGCTGTCCCTGACACTAGCAGTCAGCTATGGGTCGCTGACCACTGCAGCTCATGCGCTGCTCAGCTCTGGTTCGCTGTCCCTGACACTAGCAGTCAGCTATGGGTCGCTGAACACTGCAGCTCATGCGCTGCTCAGCATCTTGATCGCTGGCCCTGACACTAGCGGTCAGGTATGGGTCGCTGACCACTGCAGCTCATGCGCTGCTCAGCTCTGGTTCACTGGCCCTGACACTAGCAGTCAGCTATGGGTCGCTGACCACTGCAGCTCATGCGCTGCTCAGCATCTTGATCGCTGTTGTTGTTTAATTTCGGGTTTATAGTAACTTTCCGAGCATGCTGATGAAGGTGGACCACGGCCCTCCAGGCGTTTGTGCTATGCTTGGCTCCATCTGCGTGGCGCTCACTACTACGGGGATCACATCGATCCACATCTCATCAGCCAGACTGCCTTGAAAACAGCCTGTTTCCAAGGAACACTACATTAAAGAGAAATTGTGGTCTTGGGCAGTGTATTGTGCCTGATGCGACTTCCTGGTCAATGTCTGATTAGACTAGCGTCTCAGTTCCCCTATTCATATTGTCCCTAATAGCCTTGTTTGTTTATGTGATAGTGGCAATCAGTTTTAATTATATTTTGTGAAAAGAGGAGTCATTATATCTGAGAGGTAATGCATCTCAAGAAGCGAAAGTGTGAAACGGTGGAGTTCCAAGCATCTCCTGGACTCAAGGCCAGCACCAAATTCTATTGGATTCCATGATCTTATTATGGTAGAAAGAATATAACTACTTCATCCTACTATGCATGTCATAAAAAGACAAAGGAAGGTTGTGAATAGGTCTTGCAATCATCAAAGTGCTACAGAAACCATCATTGTATGAGTCATTATTGTTGAATGCCTACAATGAGTAGGATTAATCTTTTGTGCGCCCTAAAAAGGACGTTAAGTTTAGGATTGTCATAGCATTCCTCACATCACGAGCATACTGATGAAGTTGGACTGGGGTCCTCCAGGCGGTTGTGCTTCATTTGCATGTCGCTCACTACTATGGGGATCACGTCGATCCCTGACCTTGTTAGCCAGGCTGCCATGAAAACAGCCAGTTTCCAGGAAGGGCTACGAGGAAGCCAAGGTGAGGGGCTTGGCCAGTATGTTTTGTCTGACCAGACATTAGTCTTCCTTCCCCTTGTAAGATTAGATACATGATTTGGTACAGATCTCCTCCTAGGAGGCCAGATACAGTGGTGGTCCCATGTTCCAATTGTAGGAGAGATGAAAGTCTGATAATAATCTATTCATCTTATGTAAAAATCTTATAGTAGTATTCTACTGGCTGTAACAGCTTTATACATATGAGGAAATAGTTTGTAGTCAATATTTTGATGGCTATAACAGCTTTATACATATGTGAAATAGTTTGTAGTCAATATTTTAATGGCTATACATATGTGCAGGTCACATTAATATGTTTCTTTATGACATTTGTTTCATGCTTTATACATATTTGGTTATGTGTGATGTAAACAGGGTTATGCGATAGTTGAGTGTGTCATGTTATATTTTGTTCTGGGGATGGTGTGGGTTAGTGGTTAAGTGACACGGCTCACAATCCGAAGGTGCTGAGTTCGTTCCACAATCACAGCACTGGCCGTTACCGCATGGAAGCAAACCCTTTGAAAATGCAGGAGGAAGTTGACCCTTACATAAAATGCATGACTAAGCCGGATGCACTGGACTGACAGGCGCAAATTAAAAGCATATTGCAACGCACACAACCTTGGGCAATAGAGAAATAAGGTGAATGCAAAAAAAAATAAAAAATTTCTACTTCATTCTTGAGGTTAGCTCAGTTCTTAGCGAGCAATTTGCTATTTTCTTTCTGTGGTAACAGCGTGCCTCGGTTCGAATCGCGTTCTGGGTCGGGATCTTATTTGGGGACCGCTTCTCCAGTCAACTCAGCTGTAAATCGGTCCCTGACGCATAAGTTAGTGAAAGTAAAAACAGCAAGTAAGGGCACTGCCCACCTCACCTCTCACAGGCTGAGGATTAGTACAATGGAGTCTTCAAAAACTCTATGTCCAACCAGCGGTTAATTCTGCTGAATTTCCACTTTACTTTTGCTTACTTCATTCTTAGCTTGGGATCAAGACGCTGAGCAGCGTATGAGCTGCAACGGTCAGCGACCCATAGCTGACTGCTAGCGTCAGGACCAGTGAACCAGAGTTGCCAAGACCCTTTTACACCTCCTCGTGGTGATTCCAGATAACACGCTGCAACAGAGCAGACTGGCTAAGGAGAAGGGATCGAAGAGGAAAGGCAACCCAGTACTCAAAAATGCCTACCAAAGTCAGATGTGTTGGACAGACAGGTGCAAATATCGCAGTCAAGCTGTAAACTATGACACAACGCATTTCATTCTCTGGACTAAATTCTGCTACTTTCAAAGCTCCATTCAGGACTTGGTAGCAGGAGATTGAGAACGAACAAAGCCAAGCCATTCTTAGAGTATTTTATTCAGTAGATGGTGGTACAAAAGAAATTCATTGTCTCACTGATAACATGAGAACGTTTGTGGACAAAGTAGACTAACAATGAAAATGTATCTATTAGATCATTGACTTTATAACATTGACTTCTCATTTTAGAAATGTTGCTTGTACTGTTTTTAATAAAATATGTATGATTATTTGTTCTGCCATAGTTGACATTGACTTGTCTGATATCACTAACCTCAAGTGCCGAGTGTCATGTACCAACTCTGACCAAGAGCTCTGCTCAGATGAAGCTATTTCCAGGATTTTTCAAAGGTAAGATGAAACCTTGATAAAGTATGGATTGATTTGTTCATTTGATGAAAACTTGATCTTTGTCTGGAAATAATTGGTAGTAAAAAATATTGTTTTTATTGTTTATATTCCACAATTGGCTTAAGTAATTTGTATTCATTCTTATATGTTTCAGGTGCATGTCAATACCCATAATGTTGCGCTGGCTGATTGGAAAAGGTCGTGGACATTTGGATAAACTTAAAGAGGCAGCCCTCGCTGCGGAGAGAGAGCGCATAGAGAAAGCCTTGTTCCTCAAGGAAATGCAGCATCGACAGGCAAAGCTTCAACCAACCACATTACCTGCCAACCGGCCACCACCACAACCGCCTCATCCGCCTCCTTTACCGCCGCCACCTAGCTATCCTCATCCTCATCACTCTCCCATGCATTTCCCACAGGGTCAGTTAGGTGGCAGTAGTCAAACTCAAGCCACACATCCCATGTTGGCTGAGACAAGGGGCAATATGCCAATGCTTGAAGAGTTCCGTCACATAGCAGAGAGCAATAATAAGCATCCGAATGAAAGACTTTTCGCATCCATAGATGATGAACAAGTTCATAATCCTCTTTTATCAACGTTACTGGATGAGGAGAAATTACCTCGTACTGGCATCCAAGCAGAAATGCATGACAGCCCGATGTTGTCTCGTCTACTGGATGACAACACATCTGTGGCCACCACAGAGATCCCGATGAACTGCAAGCTTACCCCCTCAGTTTCTCACAAACGTCCGCGAAAACGAAGACTACCATCGGACTTCAGTGGACCTAGTCCTAAACATCGCATTAGTGATATTGGCTCTTCTGATCATCTGAGTTTTTTAGGTAGTTCCATGGACTTGGATATGGGACCAGCTTTGATGGATCAAAGTTTGGCAAACACACCTAATGTCATGGGTTCTATAACACCCACTCATGGTTCCCCAAGTTACCACCATCATCACCCAATGCTCAATCATGTGACAAAAGCTGCTCGTCCACAAAGCAGTGTTATTGATCTCACAGAAGTCAGTTTAGTTGGTGAGTCCAGTCTTAAAAAACTGGCAGACAGTGTAGACAAGCATTTCATCCATAAAGATGTGAAAACTGAACCAGATCTCGCTATGTTGTTAAATGAGGCAGAGACTCCTAATAGAATTCCTAATATTTTACAAAATTCTCCATCGGGCTCAAAAAACGAGAACGCCTCTACCTCTCTTGAGGGTTTCCTCAAAGGGTCGGGAGAGGTAGGTAGGGCAAAGGACTTCGATCTAAGTGAGGCTACATCTGTCCACAGCAGCACCACTTTTTCCAAACTGAGCAGTTTGTTGTTGTCTTCTTCAGACAGTCCCTCGTCAAATCTCAGCATGACGTCTCACAAAACCAACTCAGCTTTTTTCAGTGACAAGCTTGGTAATGAGGAAACATTTGGTGCTGGTGTGGGCAAAACAGCTTCAGACAGTGCTTTTTCTCAAGATATGAAGCCATCTCCATCATCACTGCGCAAGGGATCTTTGCGTCAGTCTTCTAGTGTGGATATTCCTAATGACAAGCAGATCGCTTCTGGAATATTTGAGAAGTTTGACATTCCAAGGCAGCACCAAAATGTGAAAATAGAAGCAGCAATCAGTGAGTTAAAGTCACAGCCTGCAGAAGGTAAGGTCTCACTCAAACTTAGAGTAGGGTCGTTTAAGCAACAGAACAGTGTAAAGCCGTATGTGAAATCTTTTAATTCGGTGGACGAGACAGATTTGGACTATGGAAGGTCAAACAGTATAGGAACATTTGATTTCAAGAGCGATGAGGATGATGATGATCCACTTATGCAGTTTTCCTCAGATAGGCATGTGTACTCGTCCTCACCAACACGTCTTCAAATTTCCAGCAGCAAGCAGAAACGATTAAATGACTATGTCTCTGTTCCTCAGAAGTCTGATAAAACAAAGAAAAAAGATAGAAGTTCTGGAAACATAACAAAGCGGAAGAGAGAGAAAGAGGAGTCAAAACGAGAAAAGAAAAGAAAGAAGAATGAGCATTTTATTCAAGAATCTGTGTACCGGACTGTAGAAAATGATACGAAAGCTGATTTCAAGCTTAAGATAAGAGTAGCAAAAAAACCTGTGACTGATAAATCGGATGTGCTTTCTGATAGCAAAATTCCAAGCTATGAAATTAAAAAAAGGCCACCGTCAAGTTCACTTGATAGATCTCTTGCAAGCAAGCAGGAGGAGAAGGATTCTGAGCCAGTGGTTAGTGAAACTGTTAAAGAAAAGGACACTGTGATTGAAGGAAGCAGTACTTCCAGAACTGTTTGTAGCAAGTCAACTGCCGCTGTTCATAAACCCTCACCAAAATCAGGGAGTTCTAAAACAGTTCATGGCGGTAGTTCAGCTAATAAAACGGACCCAAAATTGGTTACAAAAGCAACCATACGGCTTAAACCGTTAACGATGCCGAACTCAGGTTCTACTGTAAATATCAGCCAATCGGGGCCTAAGGCATCTAATACATTATCTAGTAGTAACAAATCAGATCGTCGCATATCTTCTACCTCTGCAGCAACATCTGCTTCTGACAAACGTTCAGCTGCTCATAATTCTTTGTTAGAACGGAGAAGTTCAATGTCAAACCTAATAGATCGCCGCAATGCCACCCAGTCATCATCGCAGTTATTAACAGTATCATCAGCAACTGCTGCAGCCTCTGTCACTCCAACCACAACAGCACCTGCTAATCTTTCACTTTCAAGTATTCTGCCCAATGCCCCTACAATAAGCAAAATAGCTAGCCTGCCTCGGATTCCAAAATTGTCTTCCTCCTCGTCCAACACTTCCATCAATCGCACATCCAGCCTAGATCCTGGCTCAGGATCTCATTCTGTCTCAGCTGGAACAAAATCAAACAATAGCTACACTGTGGGGCCTGCTGGCAGATCCAACTCGGGGGCTATATCTGGATCAGGAGGAGGCAGATCCTCAGGGGGCACCTCTGGTACATTTAACTACAATAGTCGGCCAGCTACTCCAGGCTCTGCAAGCATCAGACCAAATTTCAATGTCAGTCGACCATCTGGCCCGGCACAGACTAGTCCAGTGACAAACTCTGGCCAAGGTGTGCCACAAAGACCATTGGGTCCACGTAGTCATACCCCATCAATTAGTAGCAACAGTCACAAGATGGGAGCTACTTCTGCAAACAGTCACAAATCTTCTGGCAATTTGTCAACCAATTCTGTGAAAGGGTCCACAAGCAGCTCTAATAGTCCGAATATGCCCCAGAAAACATATGGCAGTGGTGCTAAAATAAATAATAGTATTAGTTCAAAAATGGGTAATAATTTCATGGGACAAAAACCCATTGCAAGTGGTGGCAATACTGTTAGTGGACAAAGACATATCACTCAGAATGCTTCCTCTGGCAACAGCATGAGGACAAGTGCTAGCTCTACTAACTTGTGTAGATCTCCTAACACATCTGGACTAAGTAAGTCCCCAAACTCTGGAAAGTCTCCAAGTATCACGAATTCTAGCAGGTCTCCGAGTTTAAACAGTGCCAGTAAGTCCCCCAACATCTCTGCAGCAAATAAATCACCAAACATAAGCTCTTCCAGCTCAGGCAGATCTCCAAGTATCAACACAAACAGATCACCCAGTGTCACCAATAGTGCTGTCAGACCAGCACCAAGTCCTTCTCATTCTGGCAAAATTCCTGCCTCTCACAGGCACTCGTCCAGCTTGACCAAACCTGGAAGTAAATCCTCCAATATTGTTGGCATCATCAAATCTCACTCATCATCCCCATCACAAAAATCCACCAACAGCATCTCTGGCAGCAATAAGTCCATTGCAACAAAAGCTGGGTCTAAAACCACACTGGCTTCATCTTCTACAACAGGATCTTCTAATAATCAACTACTTGGAAATGGTCAACCTGCTGCAGACATCACTGTACAAGTTAATTCCACTATCAATAATAAGACTTCCAGCAGTACTAATTCATCAGGCTCTTTATCTAGTCTGTCAAATATGGAATCATCTAACTTGACTCCTCAGAAATCTTCAACTGCTGAGCTACAAATCACATCAGCATCATCATTAGCTGCAGTGCCAGTAACTACATCCTCATCATCAACACCACCGCTGATGCCTCTTTCACCGATAAAGTCCAACAATTATGATGGCGTAGAGCCCAGCCAAGACAACAAAAAAGGCAGCAACCTTCATGCTACAGTTACAGAGGCTTCAAGGTCTGTGTTGGCTGAGAAATTCCTTGTATCCACCTCATCCAATCTGAACACAGCACAGAATGCTGACTCCACTAAAACTACATTTAGCTCTCCATCATGCAGAGGAAGAAAGAATTCTTTGTCTGCCATTGTGGATAAGCTGAAACACAATGCTGTAGGAAGTGTATTAGATCTACCTGCTGTGCCACCCACTTTCACAGACAATTTATGTAGCATGTCTAACAAAGGATCTGTAAATTCAGAGCTTAAGTCCGACTTTAAGCCTACTAATGGCTGTGCTGATCCTGGGAGTCTAGGGGAGAGAAAAGCTTCTAGTCCACATACAGTTGCAAAAACTAAACCTGTTTCAAGTGCTGACAGAGTAGGTAAAAAACAAAACCATTTGTTGGGTGATAACCTTGTCAAGGCTGTGTGTGAAAATAGTAGTGATTGTAATACAAGTAACTCTATTAGTTTTTCTTCTGCTAACCCATTGCAGTCAGAAAAAAGTGATATATTATTCAGTGATGTGAATTGTGATAGGAGTAGAAAAATTGAAGACAGAGCTCAGGATTTGTCCTGTTTAACAGACTCTGAGTATGACCATGACCTCACAAGGCTGAAAAATAGAGAGAAATCCCTTCTGGATGTCCCAGATGGTAACAAAATCATAGAGAAGCCAACATCACTCAAGATTCCTTTGCCGCAGCAAACCGTTGCCTCGTCACATATCCACTCACCTGCTATGAATTCCTGCAGCTTATCTACATCTCCACAGGTTTCGCCATTCCAAACTTTGCAGTCACCCGGTTTTATTAAAAATGCTTCGCCTTTAATTGGACCCAGAGTCAGCGTCAGTAAAAGTTTAAAAGATTCTGTTGCTGAACAGGTGTTTAAAATGCCATCGTCAAAGCTTGCCGGAGATCATCATGATGGTGAAGGTAAGTCCTCAGAAATGTTTGAGATAAACTCTGAATCTCAAACAGACAAATCAGGCAATGTTGGTTCTAATGTGGTCAGAGAAAACCACGAGAGCTCTTACGATGAAAAAGAATCTCGTTTAAGTTCAGGAAAAGAAATATCTTCATCTAAACCACTCTCAAGTCCGTTAAGTGACATTAGTAGTCCAGACAATGAGCTTATTATTGATGACGTCGAATCTCTTCATCTGGCATCTAAATCGCTATCAGGCAAAATGTTCAGGGGAGCTAAACCACAGTCTTCAAAATCTACCACAGATGGAACTAACAGCAGTATCACCCGACTATCTGGAGATATATCTGTCAGTTCTCCAAATATTTTAGACTGTACCCCAGTAACTGCTTCACCTAAGACAGGTTGGCCATCATGTGTTCAATCACCTACACTTTCCAAGAGCTCATCCGGTGCATCGGTTCCAAAAGAATCAGATTCGCCGTGCCCAATTGATGATGACCTAATGGATGTGGCACTAGGATTTGGTAGCTGATGAGTAGTTATCTTACATGGAAGCTGTGTGAACATGCATCACGTCTCATGATCCTGTGTGCAAGTGGTAACCACAAGGTATATTATGCAAACTTTGTCTCGATTTACCAGCTTGTTTAAAATGTGATTGTTGTCAGCACAAAGGTCATCTGGGTAGCAAAGAAGAGGCCCACTGTAGCTTTCCAAGCAGAAGATAACTAAAGAGGGTTGTGCATGGGGCTAGCAATCTCATCATGTAAAAACAAATTGCTACAGAAAGTATTACTGCAAGAATGCACAAAGTGCTTTGGTGCATATTTCCCCATAACAATCAGTGACGGTCAATAACCTATGCTTCACTAGGAGCAAAAAATATCAGCACAAAGGTGATTTTATTTACAGATTATTTACACATGATATGTGTTTAGTTTTCAATACATGCATTCTGGGGGAAATCTCTTTAGAAATGACAATACAGTGGACAATTACAGAACCAAAACAAATGGGACACTCATGACACCAGTCCATACATGTCAATATGTGGGCAATCTGATAACAGCAGGCTCACGGTGATGCTCAGAACTAATGGACAAAATAGCCAAAGCCAGACAAAAATGACATTCCCAAAAAGATATCTTCATTTTTGCTTAGAGCATATACCATTATGCTGATGAAATCACTGACAGTAAACAAACATGACTGAGGCAATAGAATGCAAAAAGCCTCCTGCTGAAGACGGATGTGTCGGACCGAAAGGTGCAAATATCACAGTCAAGCTGTGAACTAGCGACACAACATATTCCGTTCTGTGGACTACATCTTGCTAATTGCAAAGCCCTGTTCAGGGCTTGGTAACGGGAGATTGAGAATGAATGCAGAAGAAGAAGCAAAAAGTCAGGAGTGACTAAAACTACTAATGAAATGGTGAAACTGACTTCACAATCATTGAACGCATTTTAAGAATATGGAATTGAGAGGAAATTGTGACATCTGGAAGGATTGATGAAATGAAACATGTGACCAACAGAGAAGGTATTAGTTACCTTAAAAACAGACTTGGAATAAGTTTACAACAACATTGGTAAACAATATTGAAATTCAGAAGTCCAGATGTTGAGGAGAGAAATAATTGCCTACACTTTTAGGCACAGCATTTTAAAACAATTCAACAAACTATATATAAATATTTAATTATTAATTGCTGTTGACCAGTCTTCTATTTTTGCTGATGTCAGCAAAGAACATGAGCCAGAACAGAGCTCAGTCTTGTGTGTTTCATGACTTGCAAATCATTGAAAATCTTTAACTTGAAGAAGCAGTGAAGATTGATGCAGGATAGACATTTGAAAGATATGCAGGCACATTTTCATTTCCAACAAGTGAAGCAGTCACAGTGTTGTTCCACGCTTATCGTTACATTAGAGCATTTTCGGGACTCTTCCTGTATTATATACATACTCTGTGAGATGTCCTCAACATTATAAGCACACCCTAAACTTGAGATGATAAAACTAAGTCTCTGTACAGTATTTATATGTAAATATGCATTGTGCATTCTTGTGAAGATCAAATCTACATCACTATTATTTATGCTATTTAAGAATCTGTTAACAAGCACATCAAGCATTGCTCATGTTCAACTGGCCATGTGCCGTCTGCTTGGATTTGTCATACATTTTCTCACACTTTTTATTGGTTAGCAGCTGCTGGTTAGTTTTATATTGATCCTCAAGCTTAATTTTCCTGTGTTTAGATCTTTCTGTGTTATTCATACAGTTGTTTTTTTTAAATTATTATTTAAATATTTTTGGTCATGTGATACTCATTGTGATGTATATCCTTTGTTATAGTTTATGAGTTTGACGCAAGGAGCATTATACTGTCTTCTGTAGACTTTCTCCTTCCCCCTCCTCATCTCTTTCTCCCCCTCTTTACCCCCCCCCCCCCCCCCCCCTCCTTACTCTCCTCTGCATAAACCTTTGCATTGTGGTTGTTGTACGAATTGGAAGGAGTGGATATTGTTGACAAAGTGGCTCTCCTACATAATGGGAAGGTAGTCCCGTAGCAGACACTGCTGTCAGGGATGAAGTGTTAGAGACTTCATTGTACTAGATAGATGTCAGATTTGAATGAAGGGGGCTGGTCAGTTCACATTCTCTTTGCTCTTCTTTCACTAATGGTAAGCCATGTAGCCATTTACAGCTGGAGCATTCCGATAACTGGTATTTATCCTGGCACTCTGCTGCTCACACATTCTCCTGCATAGCCCATGAGCAAATGTGAGATGAGCTATTAACTTGCAATAGGAACTCAACTAACTTGGGCCAGCACAACACTTGCTTCTACTAATCTCTGGAGAAGCAAGACTATTCACTCTTGTATACCAGTATCATATATAAGGTTTTGAATAGCAAAGTGTGTATCCATGATTTAGTGTCTAGAGGCACCTTCAAGGAGTTACTGTTAAAGAAGGGACAATGTTACAAATGTATTTGTAAATGCTAAATAAACTCTATTAATATTATGTGTGTAGTTAGAATAAGCAAAGAGAAACTTTGAGCGAAATAGAATCTAGTGGACCTTATTTATAAATGGCTAGAAGACCTGGACTTTGCAGGCAACATAGATCTCCAATCTTAGCCATCTCCAATTGCAGAAGACAAGCACACTTGACAAAACATCCCAACAAGTAGATCCACACAGAAGGAGACTGTTTGAGTGAGTGCATGCTGCCAACAAACTGAGAGGAGCACCACTGGATGAGGCACATACCTATGAGCATCAGAAATAAAATAGTAGGTGCAGACAAAGATGGAGAATACAAAAAGCAAGAGTGGCATTTTTCAGGAAAAAAACCATATGGAACTCTAAAAAATGCATACCTAGCAAAGGATAATCAATGCCAACCTGAAACCAGTTGATTTATATTGGTTAGAAACTTGTCAGATGACCAAACTCGAGATTACAAGGCTTCATCAACAAATCTGTGATAAAGAACCTTAACTTGTAATAGTTCAACACAGTTACAAATGGAAGCTTATGGGAGAGAATCGACACAGTCAGATGGAACATCAAATCTTCAGAAGATGGCATTACATTGGCCACACATTGCAAAAGCAATAAACCAGTATTATCATGCAATATGTGTTGTGCATCTCCCAGGGAAAACAAATCAAAGAAAGGCCTAGAAACACATGGAAAAGAAACCTAGTCTGATTAAAAAAAGTGGGGGTGCTAGAAAGAACTGGAGAAAACTGCATAGGAAAGAATTGCTTGGAGAGGTTTCATGCCAAGGTGATAGAGCGAGGGAGCGTTAGAATAGACAAGACTGAGAGACTATCTATGGTCTTATAGAGATATTTAGAAAGTTAAAACCTGAATGTCCTCTTTGGACATCATTTTACTATATGTTGTTGTTGAATGCACATAATGAGTAAGTTTACTCTATTGTGCTTACTGAAAATGGCATTAAATGGCAGGTTGCAGTAGCTTTCCTCACATCCCGAGTATGCTGATGAAGGTGGGCCACGATCATCCAGGCGGTTGTGCTATGCTTGGCTTCATCTGGTTGTCGCTCACTACTATGGGGACCACCCACCACCTTGTTAGCCAGACTGCTGTGAAACAGCCTGTTTCAGGGAGAACTGCATGGAAGTGAAGTTGGGTCTTGGTCAGTATATTTCGGTTGACCCTTGCTAACTTTGTCTGACCAGATGTTAAGTCTTCTCTCCTCTGACTACATTTTAAAAACCACTATCATTATGTTTATTCCCATTGTTGGTGTAGACTGAGGGAGTTGATTTGACTGGGGTATAAAGGTTCCTTGTTCCAGCAGATTTCATGTTGGACATCTCATGGATACAAGTAGTACACATGTTAGTACATCATCAACATTTATATTGTGCCTGTCTTCATCATATCTACCATTATCAGATCTCTAACATTATTATACCTATTTGTGGTACAAAATCTCTCTAACATTACACTTATTTGTGGTACAAAATCTCTCTAACATTACACTTATTTGTGGTACAAAATCTCTCTAACATTACACTTATTTGTGGTACAAAATCTCTTACATTACACTTATTTGTGGTACAAAATCTCTCTAACATTACACTTATTTGTGGTACAAAATCTCTCTAACATTACACTTATTTGTGGTACAAAATCTCTCTAACATTACACTTATTTGTGGTACAAAATCTCTTACATTACACTTATTTGTGGTACAAAATCTCTCTAACATTACACTTATTTGTGGTACAAAATCTCTCTAACATTACACTTATTTGTGGTACAAAATCTCTCTAACATTACACTTATTTGTGGTACAAAATCTCTCTAACATTACACTTATTTGTGGTGCAAAATGTCTCTTACATTACACTTATTTGTGGTACAAAATGTCTCTTACATTACACTTATTTGTGGTACAAAATGTCTCTAACATTACACTTATTTGTGGTACAAAATCTCTCTAACATTACACTTATTTGTGGTGCAAAATGTCTCTTACATTACACTTATTTGTGGTACAAAATGTCTCTTACATTACACTTATTTGTGGTGCAAAATGTCTCTTACATTACACTTATTTGTGGTGCAAAATGTCTCTTACATTACACTTATTTGTGGTACAAAATGTCTCTTACATTACACTTATTTGTGGTGCAAAATGTCTCTTACATTACACTTATTTGTGGTACAAAATCTCTCTAACATTACACTTATTTGTGGTACAAAATGTCTCTTACATTACACTTATTTGTGGTGCAAAATGTCTCTTACATTACACTTATTTGTGGTACAAAATCTCTCTTACATTACACTTATCTTTTGTAACATGTTCTCTCTAACATTACACTCTTATTAGTACAGTGTCTCCTAAAATTATCTGTAATGTTACAGCTACTTTTGTACAAAAGGCATTTTTGCAGTATCATTACGCTCTTATTGTTGTTTTTTTCCCATTATGAAATCTTTAGTTTTAGCATAAATCTTTTTGTGAGTGGGATGAAACACTACTTTAGCTCAAACCATTTTTAAAAACAAAAGAGATGCTGTTATGGTAGAAAATGGAAGCAGCAAAGAATAAAGCCTCTGAAATTTCTGACATCAAAATCTTCCAGATCCTTCTCCTGCAAAGCTGCACGCTCACCCAGGAAGAGAGAGAACAATACTGGCCTCGTGAGATAGATATGAGACAAAAGCTGTATGGAGATGAAACACCCTTACAAACAACGGTGTCCTTTGTAAGAGAAATCGGTACCTTGATCTGAGGATGAACGACGAAGAAGAAGAAGATCCAGATCATTCATGTAGTAATGACTGAATTGTACTTTCTGCACATTATGTCTTGTATTAGATTCTGGGAATCTATATGTGGATAGTTTACAAACTTGAGTGCTGTGTCAGCATTCGGATGGTGACAGAAATAGTAAATTGGATTGAGAATCTGAAGAATACAAGACACTGGTTGCTCAGACAAGGAGATCCCAACAATAAATAAAAAATATACACAAGAGAAGATGAAAATATATGACAACGGTTGCTACGCAGGCGAAGAGATTACAACACCCGGAGAGCAAAAATATATGACAACAGTTGTTACTCAGGTGAGGAGATTACAACACCCAGAGAGCAAAAATATATGACAACAGTTGTTACTCAGGTGAGGAGATTACAACACCCAGAGAGCAAATATATATGACAACAGTTGTTACTCAGGTGAGGAGATTACAACACCCGGAGAGCAAAAATATATGACAACAGTTGTTACTCAGGTGAGGAGATTACAACACCCGGAAAGCAAAAATATATGACAACAGTTGTTACTCAGGTGAGGATATTACAACACCCGGAGAGCAAAAATATATGACAACAGTTGTTACTCAGGTGAGGAGATTACAACACCCGGAGAGCAAAAATATATGACAACAGTTGTTACTCAGGTGAGGAGATTACAACACCCGGAGAGCAAAAATATATGACAACAGTTGCTACTCAGGTGAGGAGATTACAACACCCGGGAGAGCAAAAATATATGACAACAGTTGTTACTCAGGTGAGGAGATTACAACACCCGGAGAGCAAAAATATATGACAACAGTTGCTACTCAGGTGAGGAGATTACAACACCCGGGAGAGCAAAAATATATGACAACAGTTGCTACTCAGGTGAGGAGATTACAACACCCAAGGAGCAAAAATATATGACAACAGTTGTTACTCAGGTGAGGAGATTACAACACCCAAGGAGCAAAAATATATGACAACAGTTGCTACTCAGGTGAGGAGATTACAACACCCAAGGAGCAAAAATATAAACAGTTGCTACTCAGGCAAGGAGATTACAGCATTTGATGCTGCCAAAGACGGATGTGTCGGACTGAAAGGTGCAAATATTGCAGCCAAATCTGTAAACTAGCGACACAACGCATTCCGTTCTCCGGACTACATCCTGCTACTTGCAAAGCCCTGTTCAGGCTTTGGTAGCCGGAGATTGAAAACAAACGCAGAAAAATAAGAACAAAATTCAGGGAGCAAAAATAATATTAACTGAGTTGCGCCTCAGTCAATAAGGTTACAACACTCTGAGAGCCCTCAGTCAATAAGATTACAACACTCTGAGAGTAGAAGACAACAGTTGCACCTCAGCCAATAAGATTACAACACTCTGAGAGTATAAGACAACAGTTGCACCTCAGTCAATAAGATTACAACACTCTGAGAGTATAAGATGACAGTTGTACCTCAGTCAATAAGATTACAACAATCTGAGAGTATAAGACAACAGTTGTACCTTGGAGAAGGAAATTCTAACGTTCAGAGCAAAAATATGGACAAAGGAAGAAAATATGACATCAGTTGCTATGCAGACAAGGAGAAATATACTGAGCAAGAAGGTCGGAGAAAATTCAGCAGAAATTGTCCAAACAAAGAGGTACCATGACTGAAACAATATAAACAGTCAAGAAAGAGAATACATGACAACTGCTGCTCAGACTAGGTTATTCAAAGCAGAAATATATACAGCAAGAGATGAACACATAAGTGCATTCCAGACATTTAACTGACTGGGGCATATCTAGTGTGATCTTGTAAGTACAAAGTGTCTTTCTCATGGTGATGCTGAACACAGTTCTGGGTTCAAATCTGTGAAAATCACTTGCAATATTTTTTTCTACTCTGTTTAGTGTGTTATTTAGAGTGTAGAAATTTACTTTAATTGTTGCAGATGTTTCATTTCTTACTCTACAGTCTAGATATGTTTTTATTCGGGAGATAATATTATTTGTCCATCTGGATGGGCAGCCATAACCTTTGTTTTATTATGTTTATTTGACATGTGACACTAAAAATCCTGGGTCTGCGCTGCTCAATATGTACTACTCTTGCTTATGTTACCGTAATGATCTTTTTAAATTTTGTTGATGGATGAAAACATGGAGTGTTATTGTCTAATGAGGAAATAGATAGTTTATTGAAGTCTGGTGTGTGCTATAGAATCGGATGTGTGTTATAGTGCTTCCGTGTACGGTTGGGTTGTGAACTTGTTCTTTGATTGGTGCTGAAGAAATCAATGTGAATGTAACAAACATGGTTAGGGCAGCTATCGATAAATATGACTACAGATAGATGCTCCTTTCTCCCTTGGTTGTGCTTGGGAACTTTGACCATACAAGACATTTTCATGCATGCACAGAATAATGGTTGTGTTTTTTATGACTGCAAGGACAAGGTTTTTGCTTCTGTCCTTTTGACATTTTTAGTAAAGTGGTGGACATATTTTTCCAGAAAGTCGCCATTACAGTTATCTTTATATTACATTCGGTTAACGCTGTGCGTCTGTCATAACTAGTATATACTATTGTAAGAATGCAGAAAAAAAGCATGGATTTAACATTTGAGAAAGGGTGAAATTTAACAAAAATATGTTCTGTGGGAGCTAATAACTCCTCTGGTGTAGAAGACTCTCCAACTAACTTGCCCCAAATATCTACAGAATAAATAAGTGAATAAATTATTTTCCTCTGGGTTGAACAGGAATGTAGAGGACATCTAAACAGTGTCCAGTATGTTACAAACATTTGTTAAAGGGTGCTTGTGCAAAGAATCACCTGTATGGAGTGGAGGGAATAACCAGAAGAATATAAATTAACAAGAGATGTTGAAAAGGCAGTGTGAATAGGCCATTAAAGCATCCCAAGGCAGTATTTTTTTTTAAATACCTGTGTAGAAAAGGAAAAATAAATGACAAGAACAGAATAGATGTGGAAGGAAATATTGCAGGCTTGAGAAGTTGAAGTTTTTAAGAATAATGTAGCTGCAGGATAATGTTCAGAAAGTTACAGACTGAGATAATAACAAATGTGTAGTCACTAACAGGGAATACATTTAGAATGATGCTGAAGCTATTCCATGGTTGAACGCACAATTGCAGTTCTGCAAGAAAAGATGAAAATTCAAATAGGAACACAGTATCATTATGTGTTAGGTGTTAATTTTCAGTGCATGGGTTATTCCAGCAGTCATATTAGTTGTAACATTCAGTGTGTCAGAATACAAGAAAACTTTCTTCTTCTACAACATACACGAGGCTTGTCATAAGTCTTTACCCTGACTATGAAGTGGTAGGAGGAGAAAGTAGAAATTTGGCACATATGTAGCTCATTCAATTTGTACTGGACTTGAGAAGTATGAATTTGCCTCCCTCAACAGGTTTACCCCGTATGGTGCATGGTGCAACACACCTTATTGACCAGATCTGCTACTCTAACGGTTTGTCAGAACAATGGAGAAATCAGAGGCCAGAACTGTGATAAAATTCTTCATGTTGCAAGGAAAAACACCTACAGAAATACACAGGGAGATGGAACCAGTGTTTGAGGAATTCTGTCCTTCGTATGCTTCTGTAAAAAAAACAACTGGTGTAGGCAGTTTAAGTGTGGCCGTTCCCATGCTGCTGATCTTCCAAGATCAGGAAGACCATCCTCAGAGTGGAGCGATGAAAATGCTGCAAGAGTGAAGAAAATCATTGACCAGGATGGGAAAATGACAATTGCAGAGATATCTAGGTCAGCAAAACTGAATGAAAGTAGTTTTTAGAATTTTAGACAACAGACTGAACATGAGAAAAGTGTGTGTCCGCTAGGTCCCCCGTCTGCTGACATGTGAACAGAAACAAATGAGGGTTGATTGCTGTGGCCAGTTGCTCAAAATGTGTCGGTTGAAAAACATGTTGCTGACCATGGTGACAGTAGATGAGACTTATGTTCACCATTATGACCCAGAATCAAAAATTTTCAGCATGCAGTGGAAAACTCCGTGTTCACCAACACATGTCAAGCGCCAAGAGCACATAAATCTGCATGAAAAGTGATGCTGGCTGTTTTTTGGGACGTCAAAGGTGTCATATTAAAAGATTATCTGTCTCATGGCAACACAGTTAATGGGCAATAATATGCAGATCTCCTTACCAAACTAAGAAAGACTGACCAGAAAATGAGGGATAGCACGCACTCAAATTCTGCCTTTCCTTCAAGACAACGCACCTTCGCATAAAGCAAGGCTTATGCTGCAAACAGCCAACGATTTGAATATTGAAATTCTTCCACACCCACCATATTCTCAGGATTTAGCTCATTCAGACTTTTTTCTTTTCCCAAAACTTGAAAAACAGGTGAAAGGAAATCATTTTGACAGTGAAGAAGATGTCATACTGGCTTGTGATAACTGGTTTAGTTCGAAAAATAGGTTATTTTATTATGAAGGTCATGCAGAGATGACAGAAATGTATAAATTCAGGTGGTTGCTACATTGAGAAGGAATAAGCACTGTGCCAAATTTCAACTTTCTCCTCCTACTCCTTCATGGTCAGGGTAAAGACTTATGATAAGCCCCTTGTAATAGCCATTTTAACAAATGAACTGGTCAATTATCAGCTTATTGACTTAGCCAGTCCACAACCATGTTAGTCCCACACAACCCAGCCATAATTTACTAGATTTGTGTTTTAACATCCAAGGCAAGAACAGTAACCCCATTTATTAAATGCTTTTTAAAAGGATACATTCTAGATATTGTTGCTGTGTAGTAATGATCAACACAGGTAGTTAGAAATTTTATTATGACAATCTAAATATTATATAATGTAGCAATGACCGACACAGGTAGTTAGAAGGCTGTTTATGACAATCTATATGTTATATAATGCTATAGGTCAAGCGGTTTTGACCAATACAGACTGTAAAAAGTTAGCCACTACCACATTAGCCACTCCACTACTAAATGTTAGCACACCACACTTAACCAACTCATGTTCAAACTCATACTTCTAACTACACGGACACTCTCCACACAACTCATCTTGAAACTCATACTTCTAACTACACGGACACTCTCCACATAACTCATCTTGAAACCCATACTTCTAACTACACAGTCAAACTCCATACAAAACAACTCATCTTGAAACCGATACTTCTAACTAAACAGACACACTCCATACAAAACAACTCATTTTAAAACCCCTACTTCTAACTACACGGACACTCTCCACACAACTCATGTTAAAACCCCTACTTCAAACTACACGGACAGACTCCATACAACTCATGCTGATACCCATACTTTTAAATACACGGACACACTCCATACAAAATAACTTATGTTGAAACCCATGCTTCTGTTATCTGCATAAATCACTTTGATTTTCAAGGAATTTCTCATTATGACTACCCAAATTAGCACCAGTATAACCTGATGGGAATTAATGGAACCAACAGGAGAAACAAAAAAGCTGTAGAAAGAGAACCATAGAGACAAATTTAAGCTGTTAACGAATTCTTGAACTGTTTGTGAAAGTCACAGCAAGTAACCGCCACATCCCTTTGTGCCACAAGCAATGAAGAAAGGATGAACACTGTCCAAAACTTTTGTCTGTTACCTTCTGTAGAGATGTAAGAAGACATCCATAATTTCCCGTACATCTATATTCCTCCCCCCCGAGTAAGGATCCTCACCAAATCTCAATTAATGATTGTCTGATTGTTTGTGATATGGTAATATTTTATACCAGCTGCCATCCTTTTGTGCTTACACATTTCTTTTATTGTACATTTCTGCTGCTTCAAGACACTACAGTTAACTGTTGTACTTAGACATGGCATTGCATTTCTTTTATAAATGGAAAATGTTGATAATTTCCATTATATATATATATATATATATATATATATATATATATATATATATATATATATATATATAAAATGTGTGTGTGTGTATATAATACTTCTTTCCACACCATTTATTTGTAAAACTGCTTTAATATGGAAAGCATTATTTCTGAGGTGTGTATGTCAACTTTTAGATAGACAGTATTTCATTGATTTCAGTTACAAAATGTCAGAATCATGTGTCGCCATTTCCAACTTTTTAATTATATTGTACCAGTATGTATTTTTAAATACATTCTTTGGTATGCATTGAGTCAGTCAATTCAAGTACCACAGGCATTTGCTGTTCGCAAAAGATATTGGAATAATACAAGTCAAATGGTCGATATTTATATTTCTTGTAAATAGTGTACATTCACATACCATCAGTAGATCTTTTCATTCCTCCAACCATGAGGCCAAGAGAAAAAATTGACATGTCGTATGCCAAAGGTTTCTGTTGATAATGAACCGTATAAAAAATTTATAATAAATTTTTATGGCACTTGATTTCTTTGCTGTTGTGTTCTGAATTTGTAAAGTTGGTCAGAGACAAATGTGTGTACAGAATTGTATCACCTCAATTCATATTAAATGCAATCACAAAGGCATGTACGCACAAAATAGTTGTTTCAAACCACCCGTGCTGAGTTCACTCGACTATTCTTTGGAAGCAGGTTACAACTCATAGTGATTCTAGGGGTACAAATGGGACAGTGATTGCTGAATACAAGACGCACATGTCTCAGCATCTCCTGCCCATGTCTGCCTCACCTACACGTTGTTGGACCATGTTATACCAAGAAGTCTGGGTTGGGGCACTGGTGCGCTGAACAGGACTTTGCAAGTAGCAGAATGTAGTCCAGAGAACGGAATGCATTGTGTCGTAGTTTGCAGCTTGATTGCGATATTTGCACCTTTCGGTCCAACACATCCAACTTCAGCAAGCATTTTTTTAGTACCGGGTTAGCATTCCCTCTTCTGCCCCTTCTCCTTAGCCAGTCTGCCCTACTGCAGCCTGTTATCCAGGATCACCGCGTGGAGGTGTAGAAGGGTCTTGGCAGCTCTGGTTCGCTGGCCCTGACGCTAGCAGTCAGCTATGGGTCGCTGACCACTGCAGCTCATGCGCTCGTAGCGGAAGATTGAGAACGAATGAAGCCAAGCCAAACAAACCTAACGACCCCTAAATCTTCTACTCAAAAAGCTGGCACAGTACCTCTACCCTATATTTGGCATTCGGCACGCCGGACCTGGCAGGAATGGCGGAAAGAGAAAGGTCCTCTCATAGATATCACAGGTAAAATAATGAGAAAATAGGGAGGCAGCTAATCTACTCCATCAATACTTTAGCACAGTCTTCACAATAGAAGACTGCTCCAAGATCCTAGAGTCTATAGATATTTTCAAATGTGACATGGAAGTGGGAATAAAATCAATCTGTATTGCAGAGGAAATGGTTTTTAAAAATTTGGAGGGATTAAAAGTGGATAAATGTCCAGGTCAAGATGGTATTCATCCAAAACTGCTGTTTCAAATTAGAGACCAACTAGCAAAACCATTGGCTATATTATGTTCTCAATCACTTGCAAAAGGGATTGTTCCACAGGATTGGAAAGATACAGGAGTGATCCCCTTATTCGAAAAGGGGGGAAAATCAGATCTAGCAAATTATAGACCGGTGAGTTTAACGAGCATAGTATGTAAATTTTTAGAGTCAATAATCAAAGAAAACATTGTAATACATCTAGACGGGTTTAATCTAATCATAAATAGTCAGCATGGGTTTATTAGAGGGAGATCGTAAAGGAGGTTACTAAAATGATAGATAAAGGGGAGCCAGTGGATGTTATTTTTCTAGATTTTGTAAATGCCTTTGATAGAATACCTCATCGAAGATTATTTAGAAAGTTAAAATCACATGGAATAGATGGGGAAGCCGAATGGATTGAAAGTTGGTTAACGGGAAGAATGCAGAGCGTGGTCATAAATAAGGAGCACTCTGAGTGGTGTGAAGTAAAAAGTGGAGTGCCACAGGGCTCGGTTTGGGACCCATTTTGTTTTATATATATATATATATAAACGATTTGGACATTGATTGCAAAATTTGCCGACGACACAAAACTTTAAAGTGGATACATTGAGGTCGGATTTAAATAAAATTCAAGACTGGTCTATGAGATGGCAAATGGAGTTTAAATATAGTATTTAAATGGGTAGATCCAATGTGGAACATAATTACAGAATGGGCGAGAACAATATTATAATGATAAATAAGGAAAGAGACCTATGGGTTAAAATAGAGCTTACAGGTTAAGTGAGTGAGCAAGTCCAGGTAGCAGTGAAAAAGGCAGATGCAATCTTAGGTATGATAAAAAGAAATATTGAACCAATGAATAGGGAGGTGTTGTCATAATTGTATATTGAGGAGATATAAACATGCTGGAAAGGATGCAAAGAAGAGCGACAAAACTGATAGTGGGATTCCAGAATTACAGTTAGGAGGAAAGCCTCAGAAAAACCAGCCTACAGTGTCAAGAAAAGAGAAGAATTCGAGGTGAGTTAAATACAGGTTTATAAGATAATCACAGGAAAGGTTAAATTAGACTATAACAAGTGTTGTTTTTGTTTTGTTTTTCTTTCAAAATACAAGAACAAGAGGACAGAGCTACAAATTAACTAAAGAAAGGTCCAGATTAGATACTAGTCAGAGAGTGGTGAATGCTTGGAATGCATTGCCACAGAAGGTAGTGGAGGCAGGGACAGTTAATGCATTAAGAATAAATTAAATGCGCATAGCTTTTAGAGTTAGGTAATGCAAATGTAACTGGCTGTATACAGACTCGGGGACGGCGTGACCTAGTGGTTAAGTGGCACGGCTCACAACCAAAGGTTCTGGGTTCGATCCCCATCACAGCACCGGCCGTTACCCCGGGGAAGCAAACCCTTAGAAAATGCAGGAGGAAGCAGACCCTTACATAAAACGCATGCTGAAGTCGGATGCACTGGGCCGACAGGCGCAAAATAAAAACCACAGTGTAGCGCACACACGCCTTGGGGAATAGAGAAATAAGGCGAACGCAAAAACAAAACAAAAATATACAGACTCTGCGGCGTCTTCTAACCCAGTCTAAAAACGTTAAGAAATAGGATAACTACTCGGCAGCCAAGATGGGATTATAAAAAAAGCAAATTGGTGCATATACCAACATAGAGCAAACCTGTTCACAAAGGATACTAGAAGGACAAGATATCTTAACAGTGTCAGCAGGGAGTTTAATAAGGGGTCGCCAAGCAACAAAAGACACAATACCAAGAGGAGCGAGGACAAATTGTGTACCATACTGGACCAAAGATCTGGCAAAGATGGCGCCGTAACTGGCTGCGAGTCTACATTTCTCTACTGTTTTGGATCATTATGGATGCCGCCAGACCACGGATTTGCCTGGAATTCACACTAGTCGACGACTTACACTTGTGTTCACTGATACGTGGAGTTGTTTTCCGTCTGGACTTGTTATTTCGTTCTTTTTTTGTGATTTCTTCCATCCGTTTATCCTGGTCTGGACGCCGGCTGAATCATACTGAATGGCGCTACGCTTAAACTAGTTATACCTATGTCGTATCTCACGGGTTAGTTCTGCCGGTTCACCTTCACGAATATGCTACTATGATTTTAGATGCTACTATGATGAACTGAATACAGCTGGGGAGAGATGCCAGACTCACTCACACGCTGAGTGTTGTCCATACGACCTCTTGTGGTTATCGAAAAGGCACGACAAACTGCGTTAGATGCCTTCCCACCTTTCTACCCTGCGGGTTACATGTTTACGGACAGGCTTCGGTGGTAACCCTGAGGCAAAATCTGCATCCTATGCTATCTCCAGTCGTCTCGATGAATGTCTTGCCACTGGCAAAATGTAGCTTAGGCTCTGTGAGTGAGGTTGACAAAAGGCGCAGTTTCTTCCTCACTTTAATCCAAATCTCCGCGCAATTCACCCATTTCAGCGGACACAGCAGGAGATACGACTGTCCACACGGCTGAACAAAGAGAGTGGTCTTCATCACTTGTGATGGACAAACTAAACTGGACCAAAACGCTACACACACAAAAAACATCGGAGAGTTATAACCACCACAATAGAATCACATCACGCTACAAAAGACCAAAGGAAAATTCGTCAAAGTCAAACTAGAAGCTCAGAGGACAAGCTGGAAAGAGAAAACCCGCGAATTAAACTTCTAGAACAAATGCAAGAAGTTGGAGAAACCAACTAAACAACTAAGTGACGATAATAATTCTCAGCGACAAACTACCACACTATAAACTATATATCGGCAAATAAGCAGTCAATATATTTGCGGAATCCTACAGGAGCGAGAGTAACATCACCGTCAACCCATGCAGGCAGAGACATTGGACAAGAAATAACCAACACAAAATGCAACGAAAACTGTCCGGAAGTAATATCCAAACCGTTTACTGTGGAAGAACTAAAACCGTTTACTATGGAAGAACTAAACCCGTTTACTATGGAAGAACTAAAAACGCTTATGGGAGCTAAAAGACAAAAAATCACCATGTCCTGAAATGCTCAAACACCTTGGACATGCACCAATAAACAAACTACTGCAGATATACAATTATAGCTGGGTGACAAGCAATGTGCCACAGACACGGAGGGAGGCACAAATGTGCCCCATCATAAGGAGAGAAAAGGATAAGAAAAAGACCATCAGCTACAGACCAATAAGCTTAACCAGCTGTGTCTAAGACAATGGAGCGGGTGGTCAATAGAAGCCTGAAATGGTACCTAGAAATAGAAAATACAAATACCAGAACAAGCAGAATTTAGAGAGTGTAGCAGCACAAAAGACCAAATCACATACTTGACCCATATTGTTGAAGACGCCTCTTAAGAAAAGGAAAAGGTCCTCCCAATATGCATAGATTTCCAGGAAGTCTTCGATAAGGTATAGACAGTTGGACTAATTGCAAAACTACAGGTCTCCTTCGCTGTTCTATAGCTGCCCAGCGTATCGGGTAGAATCTGCTCCCGTTCAAAGTAGGCCATTATTTTCATGGCCACTATCTTCTCGAGCAATTTTCCATATACATTTTGTATGGTGATTATTCGATAGCTGATGAGAAGCGTGGAGTCATTACCAGGTTTAGGCAGCGGGCACAGATAGCTATGAAGCCAGTCCTCAGGCATAGATGACTTATCTATATTTTGTTTGAACTTCTTCACCAAATTTCTTATCTCTGTCTCATCCAACTGCTTGATGTAGCAATATGGTACTCCATCAGGACCTCTGGCAAAGTTTTTGCTGGTACGTAGGCTATTTGCGACCTCCGCCGCGGAGATAAGGTCTACATTAGCCTCTTCCCTGATAGCTGCGTCTGATGCCTTTCCAAGTTTTCTGGCGGGCATCTCTGTTGTCTTTGTCAGTCTGGGCAACATATCGATTGAAAAAACTCAGACCCTTCTCTTCATCTGTCTTCAGGAGCCTTCCTGTGGTGTTTTGAATGTTGGAGATAAGCGGGCTTGCAGTCTTTCCATTCATCTTTAGAAGCATGTACCAGAACTTCTGGAGGGTATTACCATTACCCACACATGTGATAGCTCCTCCCATTGCTCGCTTTTGGACTCCCTAGCTAACGCTTTAAAGGAATTGGTAGCTTTGCGTTTTACCTTCTCGTTCAACGCGTCGACATTAATACCAGCTCTCTTTCTGGCTTTACCCCAACCCTTTGTTGCCGCCTCCTTTTCTCTCCAGGCCGTATCAACAGCTTGATTCCACCAGGGTGGTTGGACAAAAGGAGATCAAGTGGTCCTGAGTCCGATCGTCTGGCGCAGCTTGTTCATTACATTATCCTGTTCGTACGTATATGTGAACACCTGTTTGGCTTTCCGGTGTCTGGTGTGTTTTCCTCTGGGTATAAGTACGACACACGACAGACGATCGCTCTCTTGTACCCCTAATACGTCCCAGCGTGTGGATGGAGTAACATCACTGGATATAAGAGCCAGGTCGATGGCCCGGTCCGTATCTCCTGGTCGAGATGCTATTCTAGTTGGATGTCCGTCATTCACGACAGTGAGTTTTGTGTGGACTAATGCCTGGCTCGAGGCGACCCCTTGCCTATTTTCAGTGGCATTTCCCCATTCCTTTGACCTAGCATTAAAATCACCTGCAATGAGGCACTTATTGCTTTGCGACTGACAAGTCCGACAGAAATTCCCACTTTACGTCCTCGAAGAGGTGATCTACGTGAGCGTATACGTTGTAGATTCTCCATTCTTGGTGGTTGATTGTTACTACAAATTGTAGTTAAATGTAGAAGAGCTAAAAATAAAGCATGGAAAAAATATATAGAGGCAGGTAAATCAAAAGAAACATATTTAAAATATTTGGACAAGCAGAACATATCTCAGAAAGCAAATAAAACAGCAAAAATAGACTTCGAAAAGAAACTTGCTCAGAGGATCAAGACTGATAGTAAAAGCTTCTTCTCTTATGTTAGAAATAAACAAAGATCAAAGGACAAAGTAGGCCCTCTCATAGACAGGAAAAAAAATAAGTGAAAATAGGGAGGCAGCAAATCTACTCAATCACTACTTTGGCACAGTGTACACAAAAGAGGACTGCTCCAAGATCCCAGAGCCTGTAGATATTTTTCAAAGAGACATGGATACAGCAGGATTAGGATCAATCTGTATTACCGAGGAAATGGTTTTTAAAAAATTGGAGGGGTTGAAAGTGGATAAATGTCCAGGTCAAGATGGTATTCATCCAAAATTGCTGTTTGAAATTAGAGACCAATTAGCAAAACCATTGGCTATATTATGTTCTCAATCACTTGCACAAGGGATTGTTCCACGGGATTGGAAAGATGCGGGAGTGATCCCCTTATTCAAAAAGGCAGATCCAGCAAACTATAGACCTGTGAGCTTAACGAGCATAGTCTGTAAATTGTTAGAGTCAATAATCAAAGAAAACATTGTAATGCATTTAGACAAATTTAATCTAATTAGAAATAGTCAGCATGGGTTTACCAGAGGGTCAACATCAAACAAAAGTAGGACCCCCAGGTCTATCCATCTACTCAGAGCCAGGCGCGCGAGACAAAGACGTGAAGAGGATATTCGGAAATGCTGTAAAACAGGAAGCACAAGCAACAGGGTAAAGTATCGGTTTGTAAAACATCGCCCATGCAGAATCAAGGTAATATGATTTATGCTATTTTATAAATATTGATGAATCAAAACTTTGTTGGAAAAGAGTGGAAAACAGCCAAGGTCAGAACCTTGCAAGCATAATCTAATAGATAGATAATAAAAAATTTAAAAAAAAAATAAAAAGAAATCTCCCAAATCAGAACAATACTTTTATAGAATTGGACCGGATTGAACCACTGAACCTCAAGAAAGACTAACAATTCCACGTAGCACAAGCAAAGTGAAAAAAACACAAAATGAAAATAATACAATGGAACTGCAGAGGCCTACACAAAAACTTTAAGCCATACCTAGGACTGGCCAATCTGGGAAAAGAAACAATAATATATGCGATTCAAGAAACCATGCTCAACCCAACCAAAAGACTCAATATTCCAAAATACAATATAGTTAGGAACGATAGAGAGACAGGAGCGAAAGGAGGAGTAGCCTTTATAGTAAATTAAGAATACAAAATAATGGACTGGGATCCATTTAATACCGAAAACCTAGAAGGCCTATCCATTAAAATAGACAGTAGTCCAGCGAGCATCACAATAATAAACATATACAACCCAAGAGGAAAATTCACCACAAATGACATGGAAACAATCAAAGCACAAATAAACAATAGAACAATCATAGTAGGGGATTTCAACGCACATCACCCAGCATGGGGAGGAAGCGCGATAGACACGGCAGGGAAACAAATAATGACCTTCTGCGAAGAAAACAATCTAATAATAATAAACGATGGGTCAATGACCAGAATAAATAACAATCCAAATGGATCAGATACGGCTATAGACATCACAATAATGACGCCAAACTTAGCAACCATCAAATGGGAAGTTCTGGATAATGCAGGATCGGACCACCTGCCCATAGCAATTTATTTAAAAGAAAAATACATACGAAACACTGGATCAATCAGACCCTATTTCAACTACCATAAGGCAGACTGGAACGGATTCCAAGAAGATCTGCTCAGACTCAAAAGAGAAGACTTAATCTCAGATAACGTAGACGTATTCAACCATAACCTAACAACCAACATCCTGCAGATAGCTATAAAGCACATTCCCAACAAAAACATGCCAGCTAACTTAATACAATCCACAGGAAAAGAAAACCATTACGGTAACCGTAAAAACAACAAAACACCTGTACCCTGGTGGAATGAGGAATGCACTAACCAAATTAAAAAAAGACAAAAAGCTCTAAAGAAATACAGGAAATACAAAACAGAAGACAACCAAAAATCTTACCAAACAATTAAAAAAGAAACAGAGAAAGTAATAGAAAAAGCGGTACTCCTTTAGCACACTGCCTTAAGTTTTTGAAAATTTCTCACATTTTTTAATTTTGCAAATTTCAAAAATTATAACTGTTCTATTTGGTGGTCAATAAGTATGATTTTCTTGTGTTTATAGACACAATTGAATGAATAACTTGTTGGTGTCGGTGTTGTTGTTGTGTGCTTGTTGGTTTCTGAGATACAAGAAGATGAATGTGAATTTTTCGGAAAAATTTAAATATTTGGACCTTCCCGGATAAGGCCTAGGCGCTCCGATGGAAAACCATAACAAAGAATCGATACTGTGTTTACAATATCGACACAACTGTTGGTCTCCATTTCAAGCGTAGTTCTGTCATCTAAACAAGTAAAATGGGCGGATGTACAAGATAAAGATCTTTCCCAACAACCTACTTCACCTATCCCCCCAAAAAGTCGGCCTGGCCCAATCGGTGGAAAAATAATAAATCGGTCAAAAGCCATTTGTGATCTAGCATGCGGTGCTTTTACCGGCAAAAATCGTGTGTAGATGGACGTGACGAATCCAACAGTATCTTCTTCTTCTGCGTACACAGTCAGACAGTAACCATTATTTTCTCGAAAAAAGCGGCGGTCATCCTGAGACTCTCGCCACTACCATAGAGCTTGTCTTGCAGTTCCACTGGCAATGGCCACATCTGCTCTCTCTGATCCTCGTATGCCGGGCAGTTCTGCAGCAGATGTTCAGTGGTCATTTTACCAGTACCGCACGGGCATTCGTCGGTACACCCTATCTTCAATTTGTTGAATAGGTGGTACCTCAGTCTGTTGTGGCCAGTGCGAAGTCTGAAGACAACGACCTGCTCTCTTCGGTTCAACTGGTAATAGGCATCGTTTTTGGTGTAACCAGTATGTTCGGTTTCCCATTTGGTCATGTATCTGGCTTTGATAAGCCGTTTTGACTCTTCGTACGTCATACTGGTATCTGTTTGTGGTAACCTTGCACCTTCTTTTGCCAGTCTGTCTGCCTCCTCGTTGCCTTGGATGTTGCAGTGTGACGGAACCCACTGTACCACTACCCTTTTTGGTGCGGACTGCTGGCACAGTTTGCAGAGTGCTGCTCTTAAGTCATTAAGCTCAGTGTTTTTCTGGCTTTTTAGCGCTGTGACTACTTCGAGAGCATCTGTCAGCAGGACTATATGGCTCTCATTTTCACTGTGTGTTACCATTTCTTCCACTGCCGCCCTCAGTGCCTCTGCCTCTGCTCTGAAATTGCTTGTGTACTTACCAGTAGCGAATGACAGTGTTATTTTTCTGCCATTTGGTAGGTTCAGGAATGCTCCTGCCCCTCCGTTCTGTGTTGTGTTTGTTACAGAACCGTCGGTGTATGCATGGGTCCAGTCCATGCTTGGGTAGCTTTTCGTTATGAAGCTTAGAGTAGTGTCTCTCCTTTCTTTTTCACTCTGGCAGTTTTTGTTTGCAATACCTGGTATATTTTCTACCACCTCTGGAAATATATCCTGCCTCCAAGTAGGTTTTCGTACAGTAGTGATGGGTTTTGGTGTTGTTAGTGCGTTTATGGGATCTTCGTGCATCTTTGCTTTGGCTATTTCTGCAAAGTTTCTCCGCTTTAGTTTCCCATTTCCCAAATTGTTTAGTCTCTGGTACATTGGATGGTCCGTCAGTCTTCTGAGTTTCTCTGACTGCAGCTGGGCTCTGCAGTCTCTTCTATCGGTCATGGATTGCAATTTTGTAATCTTTTCAAGTTCTACAATTGGCGTTGACTTCATGCCACCTGTTATAATTCTCATGGCTTGGTTTTGAAGTTTGTTAACTTTATCGAAGTTCGCCTTCGCTGCGGTTGTCCATGCCGCAATGCCATACTCGAGAACTGGTCTCACTCTTCCAGTGTACAGTTTCTTTAGTATGCCTTCGTCTGCTCCCCAGCTTGTGCCAGCAAGTTTCCTCATGATCGCCATTCTTTCTCTGGCTTTCATTCGGTTTCTCTCAATCTGACTTTTCCATGTCATGCGCCGATCAAATGTGACTCCCATATAGGTTGGGTTGTCGTTTGGCTGCAGGATTTTGCCATTCAGACTTAATTTGGTACTTTGGGGTTTTAATGAGAGCGAGAATATTGTGCACGTGGTTTTCTCCTCGTTTATTTTGACCAGCCATGAGTTCGCCCACTCTTCCAGCGATGTTAGGGCCGTCTGCATCCGATTTCTTGCTATGGTGAGATTCTTTTCAGAGGTCCACATAGCCAGATCGTCTGCAAACATTGAGCTATGGACTCTTCTTGGTATATTCTCTGTAATATCGTTTATATATACCAGGAAGAGGGTGGGTGACAGTACTCCCCCTTGGGGTACTCCCTGCTCGAGTGTCACCTTTTTGCTCATCTGCCCTTGTACTTGGACTCTGGCCGTTCTTTGTTTCAGGTAGTGGTTGATCCACTTGTACATCTTCCTACAGACATCACTTCTTCTTAGCTTGACTCTAAGTCCATCCTTCCAGACTTTGTCAAATGCCTTTTCCAGATCCACCCAAACAGCTACTGTGTGTTTCTGTGCCTGGTAGGCATCTTCTATCTCCTGGGCTATGAGGATGACCTGGTCCTCAGTGGATCTGTGCTGTCTAAAGCCGGCTTGCTGTGGAATTAGTATTCGTTTTTCTTCCAGATGCCACATCAGTCTGGTGTTTATCATCCGTTCCATCAGCTTGCCGACACAGCTCAGTAGGCTAATGGGCCTGTATCCATTTGAATCCAGCAGTATAAAAATGACTATTGGTAGGGTCACCGTACTTAGAGAAACAAAATATCAAATTTTTTATTGTTGATAACTTGACGAGCTGGGCGTCTCAGACATCCTGGAGCGTGCTAAGGGCACACCCTTTCTGAAATTCTATGACCACACAGTCTTCCATACCAAAATAACTGTGTGTACAGCTGTCACTTAGTTTGTTTTTTTTTTTGTTGTTTTGTTTGTTGTTGACCCAAAAGAGACCTTGATGCTGGGTTGTGAGTTTTGTGGGCAATTGATGAATTTGCACAAGCCTCCCGGAGGTGGATGTCCCATTTTATGGCAGCATTATTGGCAGCTCCTGGCTCTGATTTACGGAAGGCAATACCATTCATCTCTTTGCTCAATACATGAAGAGAGTGGTCTCCCTGTAGGACAGACGTGTACCCTCTAGCCATGTGCCGGAGCGAGCAGAAATGCCCTGCTGACATGTGCGACCATCTCTAAGCGTTCTTGGTGGGCTGTTGGAGACATAGCAGGTCTTGACACTTTGTTTGGTGCGCAGTCCGACGATGCGTAAGATTCGTCTTTCCTGCGATGACTGCACACGGGGTTATTCTCCTGCGGTGCAGGAGGTCCATTTTCCACGTGCGGAGTTGGATCTGAAAATGACAGTGGTATACCTCGCGACTTAAAAATGTGGTGCTTCGTGTGGTTACATTCTACTAAATTTGACCTATTGTTGTCCGTGGGTAAATTAACACACAGGTGCCCATGTGGCGATAGACTCGGTGGATTGCTCTAGCTTGGCCACAGTTTCTGTGTCGCCTGTGCCTTGCACGTGGTGATCGGTGGTCGATGCTTGTGGATTCAGTGGGAGGATGCGTCGACTGATGATGTAACGGACTCACACTACAATTAGCCCATCGGTTATGTAGCAAGTGGGTGTGACAAATCACGAACGCTACAGTGTGCACACATGTAGATGTGCACATATGTAGGTGTGTAGATATGTACGTATGAGTATATATATGTGGACATTTTAATTTACACTTATGTATGTATTTATAGGTTTATATATGTATACATATATATATATGATTCTGCGGGCATCCTCACCACTATATATCCACACTTAATATAATTATACTACTACTACATCAACCTTTTTTATCTATAATTATTTAATCAATTATCTACCTTTCTATTGTTCTTCTGTTCCTGAGCCTACCACACATTCAACACATAATTGACTGCGAGAGCTAGAGGGCACAGGTGAGATGAGGGATCTACAAGGTGACACACAAATCAGTGAATCGCTTACAAGTTGGAGTACATGAATGCGATGGAAAAATATGAGAGCAGGCAAAACCTGATACACCAAGACCAGACAGAAGGAAGTCAACACAGATGGGCCTCACAACAGAAGGAAGACACTTTTCAATTAATTTATATTGTACTCTTAATCCTTATGTATCAAGTATATTGTTTGTTATATTTCCCAATCATTCCATCTCATTCATTCTCGTTGTACACCTCACTACACTGCTATCTTCACAATTGTGTATAAAATGTATGAGGGGGCTTTATATTTTTTTTTATAAAATAGAAGGAAAAAAAAAAAAAAAAAAAAAGAAGGAAAGAGGGGGGAAAAAAAAAAAAAAGAAAGAAAGAAATCAGGAAACAAAAAAAAAGAGATCCGAATCAAGTATGACAGAAAATAAAAATGGTCCCAGGAAAACTATTGTGCATATTTATGCAAATACCTACGGCGGACAACTAGGAACATCAAAAGCGAGGAACAACGGGAGGAACATCACGGAAATACCAGGCTAGGTACAAACAGATACACACACGCATCCAAGCACTGGTTTATGCGTCTTAATATCGCCCAAATTGACTACGGTCTGGGTCGGAATAGGCGCGCCTCCGCCAGTAGAAACTAGTGAGGCAAACACATAAAATAAAAAAAAATAAAAAAAATTGGAGTACTGTGTACAGGTGTGGAGTCCTTATCAGAGAGGGGATATAGACATGCTGGAGAGAATACAAAAAAGAGCGACAAAGCTGATAGTGGGATTCCAGAATTACAGTTATGAAGAAAGATTAAAAAGAACTGGCCTTCAGTGTCTAGAAGAGAGAAGAATTCGTGGTGACTTAATACAGGTGTATAAGATGATCAGAGGAATGGATAAAGTGGACTATAACAAGTTTTTTAAAGTACAACCACCAACAAGGACAAGAGGGCACAGCTACAAGTTGACTAAGGAGAGGTCCAGATTAGATATTAGGAAGTATTTTTTTAGCCAGAGAGTGTTGAATGCTTGGAATGCATTGCCAAGTGAGGTGGTGGAGGCTGGGACGGTCAATGCATTTAAGAATAGATTGGATGCGTACAGCTTCTAGAGGAAGGTGTTGTAAATGGAACTGGTTGTATACAGACTCTGCAGAGTCTTCTAAACCAGTATAAAGACGTTAAGTTAAGTTAGTTACAATCTCTTGTAGCTCGACATCCTCAATGTTACAGGTGCTAGTATCTATCCATGTATGGGGAAGTTCTTGCTTCACATACATCGACAGTCCCCGCTTGCCGGGCCCGTATGGATTACGCAACATTCTCCTTCAGGCAGGTCTCCTTCATCACTAAGATGTCGAAATCGTACAGCAATTTTTGGAGAATCACTTCGCGTTGGGTAGCGCTGCAGCAATTCCAGTAGCCTATTCGTACAATTTTAAACCCAAGTCTATCTGAATTTCTTCGACATTTTCTCTTTCCGGCTCTTTTCTTTCTCTCTCCTCTTGTCTTCCCGTCCTCTCCTTCTGCATCCACCTTCCTTAGCGCCATTTGCTGAGACATTGACGTCAGAGCACGATCTTCGTAGCTCCCGCTAAGTATTAAGTCGAGGTGACTTAATACAACTTTAAAAAATAATAAATATAAGGGATAAATTAGACTACACCAAGTTTTTCAAAGTGTATCCGGCTACAATAACAAGATGCCACAGCTACAAATTATTTAAAGACAGGTCAAGATTATATATTAGAAAACATTTTTTTCAGTCAGAGAGTGGTGAATGCTTGGAATGCATTGCCATTGGTTGTACAGGAGGCAGAGTCAGTTATAGAATTAAAAATATAGATTGGACGCACAGGTTGTATACAGACTCTGTAGAGCCTTCTAAACCAGTATAATGAAGTTAGGTAAGTAAAGTTACGGTTTTAATTTTGCGCCTGTCGGCCCAGTGCATCCGACTTCAGCACGCATTTTATGTAAAGGTCTGCTTCCTCCTGCAATTTATAAGGGTTTGCTTCCCCGGGGTAACGGCCGGTGCTGTGATGGGGATTGAACCCAGCACCTTCTGGTTGTGAGCCGTGTCACTTAACCACTAGTTCACGCCGTCCCCTTAGATTAAGAAAATGAAACTACTAGTTCATCCACGGGACAATTATGTGCAAACTACTCTGCTAAAGTCTTACTTAGTCGCTCCTTTTCTACCGTGAGGTGTAGGGGTTTTCCAGAGAGAACGCCAGACTGCTCAATCCGCCGTCTTTCTCTTGGCCTCTTTCCAATCCAGCCCTCGATCACCCAGGGACTGTCGTATGTTGTCTTCCCAACGTACTTTAGGACGTCCTGAGGGTCTGTGTTATTGACTTTAAAAAAAATCTCCCATGACCGCTTTGGTATCCGATCTTCTTCCATTCTACAGACACGGCCAAACCACTGTAGTTGGGACTGCTCTACTCGTGTCTGCAGGGGTTGAACTTCAAGACTGCTACGTATTGTCTGGTTACGGATCTTATCCCTTTTCGTCACCTGAACCGACTTTCTTAGCTACCTCATTTCTGAAGTGTGTAATTGCCTTTCTTGGCCTGTAGTCATTGCCCATGACTCACATCCATATGTCAGGACAGGCAAATAGGTCGAGCGGTATACATCCATCGGCTGAAGTACAGGCACGAATTATTGCTGCAGAAATGATCAGGAACACAACAAGCCAATGTCAGCCACAACAAGCCAATGTCAGCAGGATGTATTCCTTACAGATGCAATGCCAGTTCTGCAAGCCCTCAAAAATGATAAACTGCCGGACCTTGAAAAAGCCAAAGGCGAAATAAAGGCCAAGAGAAGGGCAGTATTACAGTGCATACCATCACTGTGACATTCCAGGAAATGAGACAGCAGACAGGTCAGCAAAGGAGGGAGCAACACAAGAACAAACAATCACCTTCCAAGACCAGAAGACCCTTATCAAGGCCGTAAGGAAATTCGACCTGCTCCACAAAAGATAGGGGACATAACAGATTGAATGACCAAGTACACAGACTGAAATTGGCTCCACCAACTATGTGTACGTGAGGAGGGCAAGCATCACAGACAGCAGAGCATATACTGCAAGGCTCTTATATGCTTAGCCAATTGCATACCGAACAATGGTCCACAGACGAATCTAGATGCAAAGCTGCGTGAGACGTACCTAGACACAAAGCTGCTTGGGACGAATCTAGACACAAAGCTGCTTGAGACGAATCTGGACACAAAGCTGCTTGAGACGAATCTAGACATAAAGCTGATTTGGACGAATCTGGACACAAAGCTGCTTGAGACGAATCTAGACATAAAGCTGATTTGGACGAATCTGGACACAAAGCTGGTTGAGACGAATCTAGACATAAAGCTGATTGGGACGAATCTGGACACAAAGCTGCTTGAGACGAATCTAGACACAAAGCTGCTTGAGACGAATCTAGACACAAAGCTGCTAGAGATGAATCTAGACACAAAGCTGCTTGCGGAAAATCTGGACACAAAGCTGTTTGGGACGAACCTGGACACAAAGCTGCTTGAGAAGTCTGGTAGAACAATACACTACAACAACATTTATTCATAGAACTTGTCTGTATGCATCATTATCATTAATATATCTGGTTCCCCTTGGAACATTAGGCCCCAACAGGTGCTCTCTATCTGATCCTATTCTGTGCAACCTTCTTGAGTTCCACTCACGAAACGCCGATTGAACTGACTTCCTTCTCCACTGTTAGCCGTCAAGTGTATCTTGGTCCTCCCACTCGTCTTTTTCCCTAGGAGTTCTAATCGAGTGCATGCCTAGTTATGTAGATCTGCTTCTTTCCGAGAGTGTGTCCTATCCATCCCCACTGTTTCCTCCTGTATTTGTTGCTGCCATGTTCTTTCCCACAGATCTCAGTTTGCCATTATCTCTGGCCATCTAAATTGCAGCGAGCGATGGAGATACTCTTTAACGAATGTGACACCGTTTGTCACATGCCAAGTCTCAGAGCATGGCCTTCTTCTTCTTCTGTGTTCATTCTCAATCTCCCGCTACCAAGCCCTGAACAGGGCTTTGCAAGTAGCAGGATGTAGTCCGGAGAACGGTATGCGTTGTTTACAGCTAGACTGCGATATTTGCACCTTTTGGTCCAACACATCCGTCTTTGGCAGCAGCATGACCTTAATACAACAGGCCATGCCCAGAACCATATAGCTGAATAGCCTTTACATTTGAAGTTAAACAACAAAATCTTATTCTACATGAAGAATACTACCAAGTTCTATATTGGGTGAAGAGAGTTCAATGCAAATCTAATGTGTGCGTAGTCTTTTCCCATCCTGTCCTGAGTATATGATGCGTTTTTTTCCTGTTTACTTCGTTCGTTCTCAAGCTCCCGCTACCCTGAACAATGAAAAATGCTTTGCAACTAGCAGGATGTAGTCCGGAGAAAGGAATGCGTTGTGTCATAGTTTACAGCTTGACTGCTATATTTGCACCTTTCGGTCTGACACATCAGTCTTCAGCAAGTTGGTCCTGTAGTTATTGTGGTGGATCATGCACTGTTCCATCTTACTTCTGCAAGATCCAAGAGACTTAGCTGTTATCATTTCATTTCTTTGGCAAATTGGGTCGTCTTTCATGTTTCTTAAAAGATGTTCTAGGACCCAATCCTGGTATTTGTCTTCATCAGCTGAAGATTTATGGCAACCTGACTTCCATTGGCTAGCTTTCATCAGGTTGTGTTACATGTCTCACTTCTACGGGAACCTCGAGAATCCGGCCAGTTGTACTGGTATTTCGATTGTCTGTTGCCGTTCCTCTAAGTCTTTTTCTAGGTTTGGGTTGTAAGCCCTACCCAACCCACAATTACCTAGGAGATGGGTGTGCCCTTTTAGTTTGACTTGTCTCCCGTGGTGACCTGTTCGCCATGGTTGAACTTGCCTGGAGAACAAGACTCCCACCGATGACACAGCTCCCATGATCACCAAAGCTGTCCCACCATCTCAAGGCAGTTACACATAGGACAGGGACTTCACATGTAGACGTAATACAAAAATGTGGTAAACGTGAAGAATAAACGGTGGCTTTTCTTCCATGCCAAAGCATACTTGAGAAAGTGGACCAGGGTTCTCCAGCCTGTAGTACAATATTCAGCTCCTCTGTAAGATGACCATTTTCGAAAGTTAAGATGTCTTTAAAATTTAAGCTTGCAATTACATTTTGGCTGCAGAGAAAAGTAAATAAAGCGCTATAAATCATTTGAAAATTCCAGAGGACGGCGTGGGCTAGTGACACGGCTCACAATACGTAGGTGCTTGATTCGCTCCACAATCACAGCACCGGTCGTTACCTCAGGGAAGCAAGCCCTTAGAAAATGCAGGAGGAAGCAGACCCTTACATAAAATACAGGCTGAAGTCGGATGCACTGGGCCAACAGAAAAAAAGGCGAAAACTCTTTCGAAAGCTAAGCAAACAATAATAAATTTTTATGTTCACATGCCTCCAAGAGGTGATGGTCGGAAATGCCATGTAGCAAGACCTCATAAAATGACAGGTCAGCGGCTACCAGCACCACCAAAAGCAGAGTGCGAATCCTATATGGCTGAAAAGGCTAAATGTCGAAAGAGGAAAGTCCGAAGGCGGGACCCCCAGAACTGTACATTACCTCAGCATAGTAAGCCACTAGAAGCAAACAGCCCACAAACTTACAATAGTCAAATGTAAGTTTAAAAGACAAACCAGGGAAGACATGGGACAACCCTTTTCTTATGGCTTACTACATGGATTTAAAAAAAAAAAAAATGCCTTCTGGTACTGGTCTGCTTGATTGAATACCGGTAAACAAAATCTTACCTTTAACTGCTGTGATTCTTGCAAAAGTGGAAGATTTATGGAAAGTTAGTTGATTAACTAGGTCTGTCGAGCTGTTCACTTTTTTGAAGTCAATGCTAAGTTGAAGAATTAGAAAGTTGGCGAGTCTTGAATGAAGTCGTCAGCTTTAAATTCAACCTCCTCCTCCTCGGACGAGTTTTGTGAATAACCTTTCTCTTTTTTGTGTGTGTGTTTTGTATAACTTTGGTAAGGAAGGTGATCTTACAGTTCTGCAGTGACTGGTGATGGCTGTGGACATTGTTTCTCGAAGAAATGCAATGTAGTTTGCTACATCAAGGACGGTTTCCATTCTTGAATCATTTAACTGTAACAGGCTATCGAGTTTTGTTGTACTTTAGAAACTGGGATCAAAGTTTTCCCAATGTGCACTTGTCTTTTCTATTATGGTCATTCCTTTCTTTATTTCTCTAGTACTCAACACAGAATTAGCCACATCTCCAGGATCCACTGACTGGCACAAAAATCATGATTAGAAAATGTTTGTGAGAGAGAACTCGTGTTTGTACACAAGAGTTCTGGTTATAATTGAAAATGTTCATATTAGCGACTGTTCGTGAGGGGGTACTACTGTGTGTGCATGCATATATATGAGAAAAAGGTGCATGTGTGTTACTGGAGTCTGAAAGGCGAGCAAAGATTAGTAGGCAACTAACAAGGGATGAGCATGAGGCCAACTTGTAAAACCTATAAGCCTCAAGAAAAAGAAAACCTCTACAGCACATGGTAGAAGAGAAGTTACCAAGTTAAGGGGAGAGAGAGAGATACAGAGAGAGACACACATACAAGCAGAAACATTTTCATTTTATTAACTCTCTCTCTCACACACATGAGCACGGACACGCAAAAGCAGAAAAAAATTCATTTTATTAACTCGTTTGATGTAACAAAGGTGGCAGACATACACACACGCATATATCAACACAACAGGTGATGCTGTCAGACAGATACATGGCACTCACGCATTCAAATATCTTAACATCAAATATGATTTGCAAGACAGACTCATAATACTATCTCTTTCATAATGTTACCTGACATAAACTGGGATGCTACAGTTAATATGTGGCAGGCAAGATCACTTTATGAAATGTTTATAATTACATCACTGAAAATAACTCTTAATGTAACAGGTAAGGTTTACATTTCTGTGTCTATACAATTGATAAACAGCCATTTTCAAATTAAGAAATTCATTACATACATACTTTGGATCAACTTTAAAAACTGGAACTCAAAGGTAAAAATAATCCCAATGGCAGATACTGCCACATGGGAATGAAGTAAAGAGACTTCATTGCAATATTTTTCAGGTGGTCTTCGCTGCTTTGTCTTCCAAAAGTCATATACCCATTTTTAGCTGGGTAGACTAAAACATCGCTGCAACTGGGCATGCACGTGGTCAGTTTTGATGCGATAGGCAAGCTGTCATAATTACTTGGCTACCTGGATGCTCAAACAAGAATATCATTGATATATACTGTAAAATTATAAGACCAATCCAATTAAAACTTTCTCTGTCTCATAGTCAGCAATTAAAATCTTGTGGCGTGAGCCAGTTTTATAAAGAAGGAATTCATTAAAATTACATTCTATTAGAGAACATTCACTGTTCAATTAAGAAGAAGTTGCATTTGAATATCAATTGTTCAACATAAATAGCATACAAACCTACCTATAAATAAACTGATGCAGAACAAGTCGGGTAAGCTTAACAGTGTCACATAAAAAAACAGCAACAAAACTCTGGCATGAGATGCCTGACAATAAGAATGAGTATTTCTTGTCTCTTGTTAGGGTATGTTTGAGGATATTCTGTGTTTCTGACAATAAGAATGAGTATTTCTTGTCTCTTGTTAGGATATGTTTGAGGATATTCTGTGTTTCTGACAATAAGAATGAGTATTTCTTGTCTCTTGTTAGGGTATGTTTGAGGATATTCTGTGTTTCTGACAATAAGAATGAGTATTTCTTGTCTCTTGTTAGGGTATGTTTGAGGATATTCTGTGTTTCTGACAATAAGAATGAGTATTTCTTGTCTCTTGTTAGGGTATGTTTGAGGATATTCTGTGTTTCTGACAATAAGAATGAGTATTTCTTGTCTCTTGTTAGGGTATGTTTGAGGATATTCTGTGTTTCTGACAATAAGAATGAGTATTTCTTGTCTCTTGTTAGGGTATGTTTGAGGATGTGTTTCTATCTGAAAATATGCAGAGTTTTTCTTGTCTTTTGTTTCCTGTTAGCTTCATATGAACCATGGGTGACCACTGCAGTTGGTCCCTCTTATAGCAAACTTATATCAAAGTACTTGGTGTGCTCCTACAGTGATGGAGCTTCTTATATACTGATACCTTCATGTTTTCTGCAACAGAACGTTCCCAAACAGCTTATCTGGAGAACTCTTTTTTGAAGGGCTGAACAAGCACCTTGTATGAGGCAATCTATGGTTTCTACCATATTCTACAGGAGGGGACAAATGAGATCGTTTTGAGGAACTGTTTTGTTTGTTACAACTTGGATGTGGGCTGAAACGCAGTCTCTGTGGACTCATGTAATTGAATGAAATTACATCATCGACTTGCTGTACACCAGGGTTTAACTCTATGCTCCGTGCATTTTTCACTGGAGTTCGAAGTTCATGCTGGATCACTTCATGTAAATAGTTTGTAGGTTCATTTGCTTTAGACAACTCTGCATCTTGTCCTCCACAGGGCAACATTACATCACTTGTTATAATTTGTCTATCTTTTTGTTTGCAACGATCTTTCTTTTTGGGGGTGTTTTGTGTTCTCTCAGATTCATCCATTTGAGTTCTTTTTCTAGAAGGACTTCTACAGTTTTTAAAAGGTGTTCTAAAAGGTGACACTGTACAATCCTTTTCTTCTTTGCTCCCTGGACTCTTTCCTAGCATAGTCAACTTTGAGCTATGATAGTTGTGCTTGTTGATAGATGTACTGATGTACGAGTCACATATGTCTCCCCATGAGGATTCTGTCACTTTGTCAGGAGAGGAAAATGTAGGAACTTGTATAAGTAAATCTTCAAATTCTGATTCTGCACCATTTTGTGCTGTGTTGCTCAATTCCAACTCCTCGTCTTCACAGCTGTCTGTTGGTACAGGTGTACTATCAGTAGTCACATGACCTTTTGCAACATTAATGTCCCTTTCTGTGCTCTTCAGATCTATAAGTGAGACACTATTAAGGTTTGTCAATGCAGAATAGCTAGAGGACTTTCTTAAGTCTTTAGATGGAGTGGAATCATCTTTTTTCCCCAAAACATGCGCTGAACATCTGCCAGAGACAAAATGCTGACTATCGACTACTTTCGCTCTTTTAGATGAGGGGCAATCCGCATTTGGTTGGATACATGTGCGTTTTACTTGGCTGCATTTGCCAGCTGTTTGACCAACTGCTGCCGCTTTAGCCTTTTTGGAACAATCAGCCAAGATATTTGCTTCCAAACCAACATTTTTAAGTGTGAGAAAAGATGAACCATTGTATTCCTGTGGCACTATATTTCCAGAAAACTCTAAAGCAGGGCTCATGGTTTGTGACTTCTGCTTATGTTTCATATCTTTCCTGGACATTTTGAATACTGGAGATTGTCGCCCGGAGACAGAATTGCATGGAGCATCTGATTCTTTTAGTGTTGCAACAGGTCTCAAGTGCCTGTTGGAGACAGGTGATGAGAAACAAGGACTTAGAGATCTATTTTTTCTGGGAGAGGTTTGGGTGTTTTGTTTTACTTCTGGCAAGATGCTTTTTACAATGCTCGAGCAAGCTTTCTTTGAGGTGGACAGCTCATCCACAAATTCTATTTTATTAGAGTTAATTATATCTTTCGTTTGGTAATTGTTATCTTCAGATGACAATCTAATTCTTTTATTCAAAATTTGAGCTTCGATAGGAGATTGCAAAGAGCTGGAATCATGTGCAGTGTCCGTCTGATGTTTTCGTTTGAATGGTTTGATTACACCAGATGAAGACTGTTTCAAGTCCACACACTGTGACTGAGGTAAGCCGTGCAGCTTGCTGGATGAACTAACGTTCCTATGTTGTCCAGCAGGGCTCTCTGAAGAAAATTTGCTGGAAAAGTTGGTATATTTTTCTGTATTTTGATCTTTGTCTGTGTGTTTCTGCAAATCATTTAGAAAAACTGTATTTACATGCGTAACACAATGTATTTCTTCTACACTGGAAGCAAATCCTTTATCAGGCACTCTTCGTATCTTTAGCCAGAGCCTAGGACTACATGAAATGCCAGGTGATGCGGCCAATGTTGAACATATTTTTTGATGTGAATGATCTGGACTTGACGTATGGCTACTTGCCACAGAAGTTTGTTTGGGTTTCTTAATTGTTTCTCTAGCAACGACCAGATTATCACCATCTATTTGATGGCGACCAACTGCGGAGTTGCTCATGGCATCGGTAACAGATTTTACTTGACTGTCTGTTTGAACCCGCAGAGTCATGCCATCTCTCATGCTAGGAAACTGTCCATTACGTGAAGACATATTGTGCGACTGATCTGTATGTTCTCTACACACAAACAAAGCTTCATTTATCACATTATTACTTTGACCAGAAAGGGAATCTTTATGTGCCTGAAGCTTACCCCAGTTTACTTCAGGCCGTTTCTGGCCAGGGAATGTTGGGTAGACACCAGATTTTTTACGACGAATCACAATTGCTGAATTTAGATCAGCAGACTCATCTTCAGTGTGAGATATACACTCTGGTTTGTTTGATATCTCCTCACTAACTTCAGCCCTCTCTGGAGTCATATCATTATCACCATCTATTTTTGTTTCGGTAGACTTTAGTTTAGCAAGCATGATTCTCAAATGTTTTGATGTGCCATTTTTATTGCATTCAGTCACTGGCTTATCAGTTATGGCTTCCATCGTGTTCTCTAGTGGGCAACAATGTCTGGAGCTGCAATTTTGGACATTTTGGTTCTCAGTATCACCACCTTCTCCACCATTCGCATACTGACCTTCATGATTAAAGAAGGTACATGATCGTCTCCTCTTAACAATTTCAGCAATATTTGGAATAAGCCGCGCACAGCCCGGACTTTTCCTATGTTCTTTTTTTGTATCAGCTTTGATTTGCACAGTACTGTCATTTAGATGTCTATCACTTTGTGAGCTTACCAAGCCAGCGAGGGCCAATTTGTCCTGATATCTTACACTGACAGTTCCCTTTTTTTTATTCTTCTGCTTTCTTCTTCTTTTATCGACAACATTCTTCTCAGCAGCAGTGTCACAGGCAGACTTTAGTGGCAAACATCCTACTCTACTCCTTCGCTTCACTCTATCAGCTATGTTTGGGACAACAACAGATATTTCACTTTCTAGCTGCTTTAACCAAACAAGTTCACCGTCTCCGTCACTGTTGACATTAAAACCTCCGGGTGTCAGAAGTTCACTTATGCTTTCAAGAGTAGTAATGTTATCTGAACAGTTTAATGAAATGGTATTATCATCATCAGCTGCTGGGAATACATCACCAAGACTTGTAGACATTTCATCCAGATCTTCTAGTTTCACTTGGGTCTGGTTTATAAATTTGTTTGGTGACAAACAATTCACATTTTCTAGTTTAACTTGGGCCTGCTCTATATGTTTGTTTGGTGACCAACAATCCACATTTTCTAGTTTAACATGGGCCTGTTTTATAAGTTTGTTTGGTGACCAACAATCCACATTTTCTAGTTTAACTTGGGCCTGCTTTATTAGTTTATTTGGAGACAAACAATTCACATTTTCTCCTGCAGCAAAGCAATCCTTGTTTATGCAATTTTCCTCAGTGGCATTGATTTTGCTAGCGTCTAGGTGATTAAATTCTAGCAGATCTAATCCAAAACTGTCCTGTGCGATGAGTTCATGCTGTCTAAGCATAGCAGCAGTAGTGCCATACCTGTAGTGCCTCCTGTTTTCTGCTGATTTGCTAGGATCATATTTCACAGCTTCAGTTAGGCTGAAATATTCTAATGTATCTTCCGAGCTGTCTGCATCATCTACAACCGCTGTAGCTGTTTCAATGGGCCCCATAAAAGACAATAAGGAATAATCTATTTTGTTTTGAATTACATTTATCTCATTATTGTTGTCTTGAATGTTGTCTATTACTTGCAATTCTCTTTCACAGTCAGCGTGCAAAATAGAATCCACTTTGTCCTCGCCAAAATTACAGTCAGTATTGCTGATACAACCTATTTCCTTGTCAAAAATATCTACATACCCCATTAATGTTTCTAGGAGATCAGATGTCTGCTGTGTACATGACGTTGTAAATAAACTTCTACTTACTTTATTGTTCACCTTGCCCTCTTCACTGTTGACTTGTGGGCTAGATCCCACAGTGTTTTGCACACTGTAGCTGGTTTGCTTGTCAAGATTTTCTACAGGTCCAGTCAAGGTATCAAGTTGGTTAAACATTTGGTTCATAGTGCATTTGTTAAACAAAGTTTTACTTACATCAGCTTCTTCCATCAGTGGGGGATTTTTACTGTCAATTGGCTGTGCAGTCACTTCAGTAAACAAATAAGATGCTCCATTTGTGTTTGCTTCACAAATGTCCATCAGACCTAAACTTTCATCGTGCCATGTGTCACTGGATTTAGCGTTTTCCTTCTGGTCATTGTAGAGGCTAATAGTCCCTCTATTTGTAGCGCAGGGAGCAGCAGCTCTGTCAAAATGTACACAGATTTCCCTGTTGTCCTTATCTTCAATTTCCTGAGGTTTGTTTGTTTCCCCTCCACTCCGATTCAAGTCCTGAGATTTTAAATACACTATGTCCTGCACTGAGACAGAATCTACACAAGCACTCTTCTCATGCATTGATTCTCCAAACCTTCTCAACATGTTCTCATTGACATCATCCGTGAGTGATACTTCAGAATTAAACTTACATGATGCTTGATCAGTCCTACAGTCTGGGCTCTTGACCATCAAATTTTTGGTTGTTCCAGCAGATACATCAAAAGCAATAGCCGGCTCAATATTCTCTTCTGGAACACTGCACATCTGATTAACATCCACATGCTCTACGACTTGTTCAACAGTCATATTGTAAGAGGCTACCCCTTCAGCTCCACTTGGAACTTTTTCATGGATTGGACTACCAAATGCCTTCACCAGATTCAAGCTTCTCCTAGCTGTGCATTGCTGAGCAACCATCACATTTCCTGTGCACAAATTGTTATAATTTCCACCAGCTTCCATATTTTCATATAAGGTCAAATCATTATTTAGATTAGCAAAATTCTGGCTTAGCATCGTGCTAAACAATGTTTTGTCTACATCTAACTCTTCTATGTGCTTAGGCATTCCATCATCACTCTTGTCGTATATATCTACTAATCTCTGCAAACAATTTCCAGACATCGTAACTTTCTTATACTTTGAGTCCAATGTGCTATCACTAAGAAATCGTTTAAAGCTATTACTACTGCACTGGGAAGGCTGTAAACTGGCTATAGGTGAATCTCTAAACACCATTGAGCATTCTTGTATCCAAGGCTTCTTCGATGGAGTGGGTTGTCGTCTGCGAGGGGAGGTAAACAAGCCACTGGGTAGTGGTCGTCGAATAACAACGGCTTGTGGCCGGTTGTCATTATTTGTTGGAGTTCTATGTTGTCTGGAGATTATTTCTGTATCTGTGACTGTTAACTGGTCCTTGAACAAAGAAAGATCTGGTCCGCTGGGATCTGGGGTTTTCAGACAAGTAGCTGCTATCTCTTGTGAGGGTAGATTGTTTTTTTCCGTTGTCAGGGGAGATAGAGGGCCTAACAAGATCAGATTTGTTGTAGGAGCACAACTGAAATAAAAAATATAACAATTACATATATTGCGATAAGTCAATATTACTTTGGCAATGGCACATTATATTTAATGACTTCCTCCTGACTTTACTATTCTGTAACAAAATGTAATTGCCAAACTAATACTTTAAGGTTGCTTTTCAACCATAACATATACAATTATGGGAATTTTTTTTTTAAAGAAATGAAACTTCCAGAGTTTTATATTTTCAGTGATATTAGAAACAAGTTGGGGTCATAATGTAATTATTTTTCACATCCTATCACTATTTAGTAAATAATAAATAGGCCCAGAACAATCATGCTTACTTAGTTGTTCTTCTACCATATGCTGTATAGGTATTCTCTTCTTTCTTATGTGGCTTATAGTTTCTACAGGATTGGGTAGTTAGACCCATGTCCCGCCTCCTCTTACGACATGCCTAGCAGTATTACTGTTATCTGCTCACCTTTCAAGCCAGGTAAGACATGAGCTTGTTTTGATTATAGTGTGCATAATGTCTGTCCTAGAAAATTATATACTAGATATATATATGTATACATACATACACACGAAGAAGCTTCAAAGAGTTCCACAAATAAGTAACAATCCAATTATTTACACTATATTTCCTTCAACAATAGTTCCCTTCAAACTACACACTTTCTCCAACGTCCTTACAGCTGTTGAAAACATTTCTGAAAACAATTCTTGGATACCTCTCTCAGCTGCTTTGATTTTAGACAAAGGAACAAGAACAAAATCAGGCCATGCCATGTCAGGAGAATGTTCCAGCGCAGTCATATTGTGAGGTACTGCTCTGTCAGTATGAATCGATATGCTGACGCATATTGTTAGGCAGCCAAATGCAACTAATTGTTCTAAATTTTTCCAGGCGTTTTCTTTCGGTCGCATCTCTTAGATCAAGGCTCATCAACCTTTTTATACTCAGCGCCCACTTTTATAACTTTCGCAAAGGTAAATTTTCCTTACTGCCCACTAACATCTAAATTGAAGATAATTTTGTGATCGTCCACTGCCTCTATATTTTGGGTGTTTTAATACATTATTATCATGTAGCATGTCCTTTGTAGAATGTCGCTTCCATCACAACCTTTCTGAAAGAAACTTGATCTCTTGTCAAATCTCCAGAGTCATGCCTAAGCATTCATTGACATCTTAAACTATATATATTATCAGTAGACTATATTTTGTGAACCACGTGATGTTCATTCCGGATAAATTATGTGGTATCTTCCAAGGCTATTTTCTTGACATTAGACCTGTCAAAGTGGATGATGTGTCGAACCCTTGACCGATTCCAGAAGTGTGGCTCTATTTCATTCAGTCACACTGTGATTTGTCATCACAATCTGCTCATCTTATGTAATTGATTCTAGTGTCACTTTCTCTTGCGTCTGACCCAGTCTGTCACAGAACTCATGCCATTTTTGAATTTTCTACTCCACTTGTACACTTGGAGTGATGGGCACCACTGTGCTGAGCCTCCATTCGTTGATGAATTTCTATAGGTTTCACCTCTTCAATGTTAACAAAAAAACCGGATAACAGAATGCTGCTCCTCTTTGGTGCAAGCCATGGTTATGTCACACATCCAGGAATCTCTTGAAGTCCGTAGCAACGATACTGTAACTTTATGTGAAAATGTTCTGAATGTCTTAGTGAACTTAAAAATTTTAATTTGAAGCTTCCTCGTGTATTTATAAAAGAATGACCAACTCACCGAAGATCAGAAACAGAAAAGGACATTGCAGGTGTAAATTGTAGTACTTTTACAGTACAGTGGCATTACTTTCAGTGCCACAAATAACCTAATTCCTACAAATAGATTAACAAGGTTGTGCTATACATAAAAAAATCAAACCTGTTTTCTGATGGTTCCTCTTGTTTCTGTACACAATGCTTGAGTAGGACTGCTTGAAGGAAGCTGACAGTAGATGGGACTTGATTAATGATAGCATCTAAACTTTCATAGTTGGACTTCTGTCTACCAAAAGATCTGTGCTCCTCTCCATTTATATGCTGTAAGCAGAGTAGTTTTCAAATATCATTCTATGAATAAACTTACATTTAACCTTTAACATGCCACATTTCTTTTTACAAAAAAATTGCATCTCGCTATGGTAGTCGACTTTCAAAATTTGTAACTTTACTGTTTGTTTGTCAATAAATATAATTTTCTTGTGTGTAGAGACACAATTGAATAAAGAACTTGTGGATATTATTGTTTTTGTTGTGTGTTTGTTAGTTTCTGAGATACAAAAAGATGAAAAGTAGAAAATTTTTGAAAATCTCTTACAAATTTGGACTCGACCGCTAGGCCTAGTTGCTCCGATAGAAAACCATGGAAACCACAACAATGTATCGATACTGTGTTTACAATATCGACACAACTGTTAGTTTCCAATTCAAATGTAGTTCTTTCATCTAAACAAACAAAATAAATAGATCCACTCGATAAAGATCTTTCCCAACAACCTACTTCACCTTTCGCAAAAAGTCGCCTTGCTCCAAACGGCGCATACAAAATTAAAATTGTTCAAAAGCCATTTGTAATCGAACATTGATACTTTAACCGGCAAAATATAGTGTATATATGGGTAACATTCAGTAGTAAAAAATGGCTGTCGGGAGTGTCTCCGTTAAAAAAAACGTCTTTGAATGGAGCTTGAGCCCAGATATTCTTGACCAATGCATGTTAAAGATGACTCTACATAAGCTTTAAAGATAAATGTCCATTCTACTTGTCATTTCTTTAATACAAACAATTGATGTGGACAACATTATTAGACATTCAACAAATAAAAAGCAATTTAAACAAAAACGTTTTACTTCGGACTTCTATTGCTGCATATGTGGACTTACAGTTTGCCATCGACACGGTTGACTAGGCACCTCGGCCCTCCGTTGAACCTGTTCAAGGAGCTACACAAGGACACCAGAAACAGAATTCAACTGGGTGGTGCTCTCTCTGACATTCCCCATGACTTCGGGTGTCAGACAGGGATGTGTTCTTGCCCCTGACCTATTCTGCCGGGTAGCCAACTGGCTTCTTGACAGCCTCAGCGTGCACCAGAAGGGTATAGCTATTGATCAGTCATAATCTTCACTGATCTCATTTACACAGACGACATTGTCCTGTTTGTCACAGACAGTTCGGTGTTACAGGGCTCTCTGGAAATGTTAGACAGCGAAACATCCTCCCTAGGCCTGTCTATATCCTGAGCCAAGACCAAAGTTCAGAACCTCATTTCCAACACAGAACCCTGAGGGCGTTGAAACCCAAGGTCACACTGTGGAGGGCACCAACGAATTCATTTATCTCGATAACATCCGATGGGAGCAGCGGTCCAGATGTGTCAAGGCATCTCGAAATAACTGCCTCCGCTTTTCACAACCTCTGACATGTGTGGAGTAATTGCAAGATCTCTCTTGGGACAAAAACCTGGATCAACCAGTCCTGCTTGGTCCCAATCCTGCTTTACGACTCCGAAACCGGGACATTGCTGAAACATGATATGTCGAGATTGGATGCCTTCCATATGTGCAACCAGCAGCGTATCCTGAAGAATGAGAGCAAGACAAAGAATGGCAATAATGAGGAAACTTGCTGGCACAAGCTGGGGAGCAGACGAAAGAACACTCAAGAAACTACACTGGAAGAGTGAGACCAGTTCTCGAGTATGGCATTGCGGCATGGGCAACAGTAGCAAAGGCGAACTTTGATAAAATTAGCAAACTTCAAAACCAAGCCATGGGAGTTATAACAGGAGGCATGAAGTTAACGCCAATTGTAGAACTTGAAAAGATTACAAATCTGCAATTCATGACCGACAGAAGAGACTGCAGAGCCCAGCAGCAAGCAGAGAAACTAAGAAGACTGACAGACCATCCAATGCATCAGGGACTAAATAGATTTGGAAAAGGGAAACTAAAGCAGAGAAACTTTGCAGAAATAGCCAAAGCAAAGACCCTATGAACACACTAACAACACCAAAGCCCATCCCTACTGTACGCAAACCCACATGGAAGCAGCATATCATTCCGAAGGTGGTAGAAAATATACCAGGTATTGGAAACAAGAATAGCCAGACTGAAAAAGAAAGAAGAGACATAACCCTGAGGTACATAGCGGAAAACTACCCAAGCATACACAGACGGTTCTGTAACAAACAACACAGAATGGAGGGGGAGGGGTATTCCTGAGCCTAACAAATGGTAGAAAAATTACTGTCAGTGGCAACTGGTAAATACTCAAGCAATTTCAGAGCAGAGGCAGAGGTACTGAAGGCTGCAGTGAAAGCAATGCTGACAGGCGAAAGCAATGAAAGCCAGATGGTCCTGTTTACAGATGCCCTGGCCGTGATTCAGCACTAAAAAGCCAGAAAAATTCTGAACTTAATGATTTAAGAGCAATACTCTGTCAACTATGCCAGCAGTTCGCACCAAAAAGAGTTGTGGTACAGTGGGTTCCGTCCCACTGTAACATCCAAGGCAACGAGGAGGCAGACAGACTGGCAAAAGAAGGTGCAAGACTACCACAACCAGATTCTAGTGTGACCTACGAAGAGTCCAAAAGGTTTATTAGGGCCAGATACATAGCCAAATGGGAAACAGAACATACTGGCTACACAAAAAACGATGCCTACTACCAGATGAACAGAAGAGAGTAGGTCGTGGTCTTCAGACTCCGCACAGGCCACAACAGACTGAGGTATCATCTATTCAATAAACTGAAGATAGGTGGCACTGACGAATGCACCTGTGGTACAGGGAAAATGACAGCTGAATATTTGCTGCAAAATTGCCCGACATACGAGGACCAGAGAAAGCACATGTGGCCATCACCAGTGGCAACACTAGACAAGCTCTATGGCAGTGTTGACAGCCGCTTTCTTCGAGCAAATACAAGTTGACGTCTGACAGTGTACGAAGAAGAAGTATCCTGGACATCCGATGGCATGACTACATCCGCAACACGGAGAACTCTGCTAAAACAGGCCTCCCCCAATCTCAGAAACACTTGGCCGCTGCCGAGTGTCTTTATCTGGTCATGTTGTACGGCTGGACCTAGAACCATCGACCCACAAGATACTACACAAGTCACTCCTCAGCGCCAAACGTCTTTCCCCGACCGGTTGGAGGCGCAGAAGAGGCTGTCCCTACACAGTATGTCTCCAGCAGACATCAACCTCCTCCGCCTTGAACAAGGCTTGGAACCACGCCATAGCAGTGGGTCTTGGATCTGGCGCAACGGGTCTCAGATGCTTGAGTGAACATTATTATTATTCTATTGCCTCCGCCACAGTACAATCTGACATAACTCTGAGGGCTCACAGAAAACAGGAACAAAAAGGTGAAAATTGTGAGCTCCATGCGTTGGTAAATAGGAATAAAATTGCAACATGACTCAACATTTATTACATCTGGAACACAATAACACAGCAACTCACCAGGGCTGAAATGCAGACTCTGGAGTTTTCCCTGGCATCCTTTTACTTTAAAAAATGCATGCGGCAAAGTTGAATAACATAAAATAATAAAGTTCACAGGTTTACCTCATCCATGTTCTGAAATTTAATCCCACAGCAATCACAATATCCCTGTTGCTTGTTAATGGCCAGATTTTTCTTAAAATGACAATTTAAGATAAGCCTGGCATCTCCAGTAGTAGCTATTGGAACACCAACAACTTCAGCTGCTAAAGTTTTCTGTGCTAGCCTGCAAGCAAAAGATTTCAATTTGATTAGTTTGCCCATCTACTCCTCTTTTTGCTGTTAAAAGAAGTCAGGAAATCGCACGATTCTTCTTGTGACTCCAACATGGAGGTTTATTACTAATGTATATTTAAGCAAAATGGTGGACCAGCTTCAAATATATTGTATTTATCTTCTCATTATTTTTCTTTAATCCAAATCCGCAAAGTTGAAGGACTGTGTCATCTCTCTATTTTACTACATACATTCGCAATGTCACCAAACAGGATTCTAGTCTGTGGCTTTTCTGATACTTGGAATGGCGTAGCTTGGTTTCGTTCGTTCTCAATCTCCCGCTATGAGTGCATGAGCTGCAGCGGTCAGCTGCCCATAGCTGACTGCTAGCGTCAGTGACAGCGAACCAGAGCTACCAACACCCTTCTGCACAGCAGACTAGCTAAGGAGTAGGTATCGAAGAGGAAGGCTGACGCGGTACTAAAAAAATGCCTTCTGAAGTTATGTGTCAGACAGAAAGGTGCAAATGCAACAGTAAAGCTGTGAACTACAACACAACGCATTCTGTTCTCTGGACTACATTCTGCTACTTAATTCCTTTCAGAACTTGGTAGCGGGAGATTAAGAATGAACAAAATCAAGTCAATCTTCCGCTACTAAGCCCTGAAAGGACTTTCAGCAGCAGAATGTAGTTTAGCAGGCATTTTTTTAGTACCAGGTTAGCCTTGTCTCAAAAGAGGCAAGAAAGAACTATAAGCCTTATTGGAAAAGAATTGCAGAAAGTCGATGGTGAAGTTACAGGAACATGGCAGAGTAAGAGAGCAATCTATTAAAACAAATATCTCCATCACTGCGAAATACAAAAGAACAATGAACCAAATAACAAGAGACAGTTGGAAAGTAAAAATAGAAAGCCTCAATCTAGATAGAGAAGTGAACAAACTATGGAAATTAATCATCCATGAATGACAAAATACCATTAAATTACCAACATGCAGGGTGACAACATGCTTATCGGGAAAAAAACAGCAAATGCTTTTATAGAACATCATGCCAGAGCAAACCACATTGATGTCCCTACAGACAGGCATACAGACATAAGTGAAGAACAAAAGAGCAATGACAACATCAAGATTGCACCAGAAGAACACATGATGCAAAACTAACAATTAAGGAAATGGATGAGGACATGAGAACTTTAAGGAAAAAGAAATCACCTGGAAAAGATGGGGTAACAAATGAAATGCTGACGGGGTTGGGTCAAACAGCAAGTTACTGTCAGTCCTAAACTATAGCTGGAAAAGAGGAATTGTACAGCAGCAATGGAAAGATGCTGTACTTATACCAGTTCCAAAGACAAACGAACAGATCCAAATGGATACAGGCCTATCAGTCTACTGAGCTGTTTAGGTAAACTGACGGAGCTCATGATAAACACCAGACTAATGTGGCACCTGGAACCAAAGCACATATTAATTCCACAGCAAGTAGGATTTAGGCCCAGATTCACTCTCCATAGCACATTAAATTGAGGATGCTTTCCAAGAGAAAAGGCATACAGTAGTGGTTTAGATGGATCTTGAGAAGGCATTCGACAAGGTGTGGAAAGAGGAATTTAAAGTCAACCTATCTTTTTTCTTGCGTATATAAACAGAATAATAGAGAATATACCAAAAAAGAGTCCACAGCTGCCATGTTTGCAGACGATCTGGATTTGTGGAAAATCTCACCATAGCAAACAATCGGTTGCACCAGGCACTAACATCGCTAGAGGAGTGGGCAAAATTATGGCTGTTCAAAATTAATTAAGAAAAAACAATCATGAGGAAACTTGCTAACACAAGCTGGAGAGCAGATGAGAGAATACTAAAGAAACTGTCCACTGGGAGAGAGACCAGTTCTCAAGTATGGCATTGTGGCATGAGCAACAGCAGAAAAGGTGAACTGATAAAATCAACAGACTTCAAAAGCAAGCCATGAGAATTATAACAGGAGGCATTCATGCTTTGCCTTCAGCCAACGCCCATTGTAGAACTTGAGAAGATTACAAATCTGCAATCAATGAACAATAGAAGAAACATCAGAACCCAGCAGCAAGCAAAGAAACTAAGAAGACTGACAAACTATGCAATGCACCAGAGACTAAATGGATTTAGAAAAGGAAAACTTAAGAAATTTTGTACAAATAGCCAAAACAAAGATGAAAGAAGACCTTATAAATGCCATATCAACACAAAAGCCCATCTGGAAGCTGATCTTTCCATGCGATAAAAATATACCAGGTATCGAAAACAAGAACAGACTGAAAAGGAAAGAAGAGTCATGGTCCTGAGATACATAGAGAAGAACTACCCAAGCACTGACTGGACACATGCATACACTGACGGTTCCGCAACAAACGCAACAGAAATTGGGGGGAGGGGTGTGTGTGTGTGTTTATTTCTGAGCCTGACAAACAATAGAGAGATAACGCTGTCAGTGGCAACTGGAAAATTCTCAAGTAATGAAAGCCAGTCTTTTTTTTACAGATGCCAACACTAGATAATTCTACGGCAGTGTCGACAGTCTCAAGACGTGTATACAAATGGTCTGCCTCGGTGAGCGATAAAAGAGGAGGCAGTGAAATCTACATCGAACACTCCAATGGTGACATACAGAATCACTCCATACCAGCAGGAGAGACTTGTACCAATTTCAGAGCTGAAGCAAGAGCTGTTCATACAGCAACTCAGATTCTTATCAGCCAAAACATAAATACAAGGAAAATGGTCGTTCTAACAGACTTCAGCAGTGTACTCCAAGCCATCTCAAGCCACAAACAAGATAGACTCTCACATGAAATAAAATACAACGTAGGATTGCTGTCTCAAAAACAGATTTAGTCCTACAATGGATTCCGGCACACTGTGGGATCTCTGGAAATGAGAAAGCAGATGAGCTCGCAAAAGCCGGAAGTGGCACCAAGCAGATTCCCCCCCATCCACAGAGCTATAAAGAAGCAAAGACACCTATCAAACAATCCACAAGGACAGAATGGAGAGAGCAGCACAAAGAATACAAGTCAGAAAATAACAGCATAGACAAACTTGGCAGACAAAGATCTTCAGACTCAGAACTGGACATTGTAGACTCAAGGCTCACCTCCACAGAATGAGTCTCAGACACTGCCACGTGCAATTGTGGAACACCAAAAAAAACACCAGCACATATTCTGCAAGAATGCTCTAACTATGCAGACCAAAGAGAGGTAGTCTGGACTGGGGAAAAGACCATGTTCGAAAAGCTATGGGGGACTGGCGAAGACCTGAAACGCAGTCTCCTTCGTGAACCTCACTGGACTGGAAGCATAGCATCTAGTTGATCAATGAAGAAGGATGGAGTTCAACAAAAGTCTAGTAGATGTAGTTCAACAAGTCTAATAGATAGAGTTCAACAAAAGTCTAATAGATAGAGTTCAACAAAAGTCTAATAGATGTAGTTCAACAAAAGTCTAATAGATGAAGTTCAACAAAAGTCTAATAGATGTAGTTCAACAAAAGTCTAGTAGATGTAGTTCAACAAAAGTCTAATAGATGTAGTTCAATAAAAGTCTAGTAGATGTAGTTCAACAAAAGTCTAATAGATGTAGTTCAACAAAAGTCTAGTAGATGTAGTTCAACAAAAGTCTAATAGATGTAGTTCAATAAAAGTCTAGTAGATGTAGTTCAACAAAAGTCTAATAGATGTAGTTCAACAAAAGTCTAGTAGATGTAGTTCAACAAAAGTCTAATGGATGGAGTTCAACTTAAGTCTAATGGAAAGAGTTCAACAAGAACAGTGGACTAGTCAACTGGTCTGATGGAGCTCAACAAACAGTGGAAGAGGGGACTAGTTCAACTGAAGTCTAATGGATGGAGATCAACAGGGGAAAAAATAGACTATTTCAGCTAATCGCATCGACAGAACTTAACAAGATGGCCAACAATATGATTCCATGACAAGAATCTGCCACAGTCCCATGTTTTACAAGGGCAAAGAGAATGATTAATGCTTTCAGTTTATATACTTATTCTATATGGGTGGTCCCTTACTGGAATAATAACATGCCTACTGCATTCTACTAGCATATGGTAATAAATGCCCAAGGAGCGTTGTGCATGGGGTTTTCAACCTAATCTAAAATAAATGACCACAGAAACAATCACTACAAAAGCACATTAAATGCTTTGGAACAAGCATCCTTGCACAAATGTATCAGAACAAACTGACCTGCCGGACTGAAAGGTTCAAATATCAGTCAAGCTGTAAACTAGCGACACTATGCATTCCGTGCTGCGGACTACATCCTGTTACTTGCAAAGCCCTATTCCGAGCTTGGTAGCGGGAGATTGAGAACGAACGCAGAAGAAGAACAAACTGAAAGAAGACAAGAAACTTTGTTCAGAAAAATACTTTGGTGGTTTAAATGTCAATAGTTTTACATGATGAGGTTGCTAGCCCCATGCACCTTTCTTAGTTGCTTTTATTTTATGACATGCTTGGAAGGTTAAATGGACATATTCTTTCTTCCAAAGGTACCATTCCTGTGACATAACAATATAGTTCATACCTAATTCCCTCATCCACCAGCTTTGATGCAGCTTGTTCCTGTTTTACGGGCACAGATCCACAATCAGCCACATTGTTCTGAGGGTTTATGTTACGATCCCCATACTGATGTTGCACTTTCACCTTGGCGTCACCAAACGGGCAGATACCGGGGGGAGCTAAAAGATTCAACTTTGGCCATTTTTCCAGCTCTAATTTTACTGGTCTGTAATGGCGGCTCCTGTCTTCAAACTTTACAAAGGGACCTCTCAGTAATTTGGCTGCAAATATAACAGTAGTTGTTACAGAAAGAGCTAAGTTTCATGCAATGGATACATAACTGAACTATTGAGTGGTGTGAACATTTGTTTGTTGTAAAAACTATTAAAACAGAGTTTTTCAATTTAGTAAAAGTAGTCCCATAGCAGATACTACTGTTGGGGAAAAAGTATTAGAGGCTTCAATGTACAAGGTCATAGCTTGTTTATGAAGTGGGGTACTATTCCGTAACAGTAAGTGATGTACCAATAAGCATCTGAGTCGACTGGATCGTGTCAATAATAGAAGTTGAACTTCATACTATTTCCACGAATTTGAGTGCTATACCACTACACTGATTAGACATTAGGTGCTAATGTATTAACACAAACAGTTTTTCTTTCTTTCTTATTAATTAGTCGATGTTGAGATGCCTCTTCAAGAGAAGAGAAACGCCAAATAGCAAGACCTTGCACAATGACAACTTAATGGTTACAAGCACAGCCAAAGGCAGTGTTGGTTCTACACTGCTGTGTTGGTTAAATGTCAGCAGGGAAAAGATGAAGCTGACTCACCAGGGCATACGGTCCAGTAGCCCACAAACTTACTTCTGCGTTTGTTCTCAATCTTCCACTACCAAGCCCTAAACAGGGTTTTGCGAGTAGCAGGATGTAGTCAGAAAAACGGCATGCTTTGTATCGCTAGTTAAAAAGTTTAGCACACTCCAGGCCGTCTGACACAGCCAAATGTCACGCTGTCCCAATAACATTTTTTTTTCTCTAAGTACGGAGACCCTACCAATAGCCATTTTTATACTGCTGGATTCGTCACGTCCATCTACACACGCTTTTTGCCGGTAAAAGTATCGTATGTTAGATCGCTTTGTATCGCTAGTTTAAAGATTAAGTGTTTTATTTGAACCTTTCGGTCCGTCACATCCGTATTTGGCAGAAAACTTACTTCTAATAGTCAATGATAGTCCGAAAAGTTAACCAGGAAAGACATGAGACTTCTTCTTCTTCGTACGCAGTCAGACAGTAAACATTATTTTTTCGAAAAAAGCGGCGGTCATCCTGAGGCTGTCGACACTGACATAGAGCTTGTATTGCAGTTTCACTGGTGATGGCCACATCTGCTCTCTCTGATCCTCGTATGTCGGGCAGTTCTGCAGCAGATGTTCAGCGGTCATTTTACCAGTACCACACGGGCATTCGTCGGTACACCCATCTTCAATTTGTTGTATAGGTGGTACCTCAGTCTATTGTGGCCAGTGCGAAGTCTGAAGACAACGACCTGCTCTCTTCGGTTCAACTGGTATTAGGCGTCGTTTTTGGTGTAACCAGTATGTTCGGTTTCCCATTTGGTCATGTATCTGGCTTTGATAAGCCGTTTTGACTCTTCGTACGTCATACTAGTATCTGTTTGTGGTAGTCTTGCACCTTCTTTTGCCAGTCTGTCTGCCTCCTCGTTGCCTTGGATGTTGCAGTGTGATGGGACCCACTGTACCACTACCCTTTTTGGTGCGGACTGCTGGCACAGTTTGCAGGGTGCTGCTCTTAAGTCATTAAGCTCAGTGTTGGAAAGACATGAGACAGCACCATCTAAAGGCCGACTAGATGAATTTGTAGAACAAATTTGTAGGTTTGCTATTGGCACTGAATCTTCCTTGATTGAATACCATTATTAATTAGTCACTCCTCTTCAACCATGGAGACTTCTTTTTGTTGTGGCTCAGTTTCTACAGGCTAGGGTTGCCATCATGTGTCCAACCTTCTCTTCTCCTCTTACAACACAGCTGGCAGGTCATAATACACTATTGTTTTGCTATACTTAATCAACGCGTTTTCTTACTCATCGTTCGCTCTCGAATAATCACAACTAATTCCTACTTAACCTTCAGCACGCCAGGGGTTTTTTGAAAAAGTGACCTAATTAATTTTCCCAATTTCTCGATATGGAAGTCGTCTTAGAAATTTTTTAATTTTTATGTTTGTTTGTCAATAAATATGATTTTCTGGCGTGTAGGCACACAATAGCATTACGAACATGTGGGTGTTATTGTTGTTGTTGTGTGTTTGTTAGTTTTTGAAATTCAAAAAGATAAAGTTGAAAATTTATGAAAATCTCGGAAAAAATTTGGACTCGACCACTAGGCCTAGTCGCTTCGATAGAAAACCATGGAAACCACAACAACGTATCGATACTGTGTTTACAATATCGACACAACTGTTAGTTTCCAATTCAAACGTAGTTCTTTATTTAAACAAACAAAATAAACAGATCTACTCGATAAAGATCTTTCCCAACAACCTACTTCCCCTTTCGCGAAAAGTTGGCTTGCTCCAATAGGCGTATACAAAATTAAAACTGTTCAAAAGCCATTTGTAATCGAACATACGATACTTTAACCGGCAAAATATTGTGTATATATGGAGGGTGTATTGAGCAGTAAAAAATGGCTGTCGGGAGTGACTCCGTAAAAAAAAAAAATTTTTTTTTTCCGTACACCGTTTTTGTAGGCCGAGTTGGTTAGAAAGAATCGGAAAAAGCGTGCTTAAGGTTAAGTCTGCCATGAATTTCTCCCCTTGCCATACAGTTTATCCTTCAGCAGGGTTGGAGATGGCCATGTGTCAATCTACTCCTCTAATGGAAGTGACATGACTGGAGAACATGTTCTGTGTGTTCTCACTATTTGCCGTCTATATGGGCACATTAATATCTGACGGATGGTATCTTCTTCTTCGACATCCGCCCTGAAAAGGACGTTGTGACTTAGTTTACAGCGAGCCTACAATATCTGCACCTTTCTGACCCAACACATCCGATTTCAGCTGACTTTTTTTAGTACTGGGTTTGCATTCTCACTGTGATCCCTTAGCCAGACTACACTAGTGACCAGGTGCAGTCTGTTTTCAGAGCCACCACGTGGAGGCTGTGGTTTGCTGACCCTGATGCAAGCAGTCAGCTATGAGTATTGCATCTTGATCCCAGATGGTATCTTCTTCGCCGTTCATTTTCAAAATCCTTTTTACCAAGCCCTGACAAGGGCTTTGCAAGTAGCAGGATTCTGTCCAGAGAACAAAATGCGTTGTTGTAGTTTACAGCTTGACCGTGATATTTGCACCTTCCGGTCCGACATATCCGATTTCAGCAGGCATTTTTGGGTACCCGGTTAGCCTTCCCTCTTCGATTCCTTCTCCTTAACCTTTAGCACGCCAATGGCCTGTCTCTTCTAACCAGCTCGGCCTACAAAAACGGTGTGCGGAAAAAAATTTTTTTTTTTTGAACGGAGTCACTCCCGACAGCCATTTTTTACTGCTGAATACGCCCTCCATATATACACGATATTTTGCCGGTTAAAGTATCGTGTGTTCGATTACAAATGGCTTTTGAACAGTTTTAATTTTGTATACGCCGTTTGGAGCAAGCCGACTTTTGCGAAAGGGGAAGTAGGTTGTTGAGAAAGATTTTTATCGCGTAGATCTGTTTATTTTGTTTGTTTAAATGAAAGAACTACGTTTGAATTGAAACTAACAGTTCTGGCGATATTGTAAACACAGTATCGATACGTTGTTGTGGTTTCCATGGTTTTCTATCGAAGCGACTAGGCCTAGTGGTCGAGTCCAAATTTTTCCCGAGATTTTCATAAATTTTCAACTTCATCTTTTTAAATCTCAAAAACTAACAAACATACAACAAAAACAATAACACCCACATGTTCGTTATGCTATTGTGTATCTACACGCCAGAAAATCATATTTATTGACAAACAAACATAAAAGTTACAAATTTTGAAAGACGACTACCACAGCGACTAATTAAGAAAATTAATTAGGTCAAATTTTTTCCATACATTATGTAGCGTGCTAAAGGTTAACCAATCTGTTCTATTGCAGCCTATTATCCAGAACCACCGCCTGGAGGTGTAGAAGGATTTTGGCAGATCTGGTTCGCTGGCCCTGACGCTAGCAGTCAGCTATGATATATCTAATAACTCAACAGATTACATTAACTTTATTCAATATGTATGAAAATAAGAAAGACTGCAATGGTTATAATGAATATCACTTACATTTTGTTGGATTGTCCTTCTGCTTGCGTTCTGTCTTCTTTGTCTTATTCTGAGAACAGACAGAAAAGTGTTAGTGACAAATATATTTAGTTACATGAGATAATCCATGCTGATGATAATAATAATAGTTGCCCATCTCACGCAAAGATGGCAACAGCGACAGATAAGTGGAAATCAGACATGACCAGATATGACTATACTTCTATCTTAGCTCAAAAATGTAACCGCACAGTTACATATGGATGGTGTCTGCAATTGGGCCGACTTGCATTCTGCCCTTTCGGGCAAATTTGTTTGTTTGTAGCCATAGGAATGATTCTGTTTGACTATGAGAGCACCTTGTGTGATGGCAATGCTTATGGCTGAGCAGCCCAAAGCAAGCATCTACAAGGAGGCATCATTAATGAGGAAACTATTCAGAGACACTTCTGTTCATCTCAATTGTCATCTTAAAAACAAAATGAGGATTGGGACAGATGACAGGTGCCTATGTGGGGAGCATATCATGACCGTGGAACACATCCTGCAAAGCTGCACGCTCACATAGGAAAAGAGAGAACAATACTGGCCTTGTGAGACCGATATGAGACAAAAGCTGTATGGAGATGAAACAGCCTTACAAACAACAGTGTCCTTTGTAAGAGAAACCGGAACCTTGATCTGAGGATGAACAAAGAAGAATTTTCTTCTGTTCTCCTGATGAGCGCTTGCCTGTTCTGAGCTTAGGGAAACATTTATTTGGCATTTAAAAAAATATGCTCACTGCATCTGAATTTGGTCTCTCGGCCGCAGCGAGATTTGCTCCATTGAGTATACAAACAGAGCTGGATGCTTTATCTTACCAGATGATCGTATGCAGTCTGCGAAGACAGTTCATATGAAAATTGTTGAGTATACTGACATTACCTGCTAGAACAAATAAGGGTATTATGAAAAAGAAGTGGCTTGGCTTGGTTCGTTCTCAATCTCCCGCTACCAAACCCTAAAAGAGCTTAAGTAGCAGAATTTAGTCCAGAGAAAGGAATGCATTGTGTCATAGTTTACAGCTTGACTGTGATATTTGCGCCTTTCGGTCCAACACATCAGACTTCAGCAATCATTTTTTGAGTACCGGGTTAGCATTCCCTCTTCGATGCCTTCTCCTTAGCCAATTTGCCCTGCTGAAAGCCTGTTATCCAGGATACCACGTGGAGGTGTAGAAGGGTCTTGGCAGCTCTGTTTCGCTGGCCCTGACGCTAGCAGCCAGCTATGGGTCGCTGACCACAGCAGCTCATGTGCTGCTCAGCATCTTGATCCCATTAAAAAGAAGTGAACCCTTTCCTGTCCATGAAAAATGGAAAAATAGCTCTTTCAGTCAGGGGCAAGTGTCGCAACTCTGTATGTCAAAAAGTTGTTTTCAACATAAAATAAATGAATATTTAACCAAATTTAGCTAACATTATGATCTAAGCATTGTAAGGCACAGAATGAAACTATCCATGACATGAAGTATTCATTTAAAAAAATGTGTATATAGTATGAAGTGTCAAATGCCATTAATACAGGTGGATATGTGTGTAATATTCTTTTTTTTTTCCCCCTCGCTCGCCATGACGTCTGAATTGCACCATCAATTACTTAATTCCATTACCACAGACATTTTGTTCCAGTCCAGTCAAATTCTGAATCAAGCACATGTTGAATATATTTGAGTTATCCAGTTACATGATCACCAGTCTGATCAAAGAATAAATAATTTCTTGAGCATAGCTGTCTAATTTTCCTCGTGATAAATGTGTTGACTTTGAAACTTCACTGGAATCAAGGTGCTGAGCAGTGCATGAGTTGCAGCAGTCAGCGAACCAGAGCTGCCAAAACCCTTTCTACACCTCCATGCGGTGATTATGGATAACAGGCTGCAACAGAGCAGACTGGCTAAGGAGTAGGTTAACCCTGTAACCCAAAAATGTTCACTAAAATAGGATGTGGTGGACCGAAAAGTACAAATATCACAGTCAAGCTGTAAATTATGACAACACATTCCGTTCTCCAGACAACCTCCTACTTGCAAAGCCATTTTCATGTCTTGATAGCGGGAGATTGAGAACGAATGATGAAGAAACTAATACATTCTTAAATGTCTACTTGGGATCAAAACGCTGAGCAGCAGTGGTCAGCGACCTATAGCTGACTATTAGCGCCAGGGCCAGCGAACCATAGCTGCCAAGACCCTTCTACACCTCCAAGCGGTGATCCTGGATAACAGGCTGCAGCAGGCAGACTGGCTAAGGAGAAGGGATCGAAGAGGGAACTAAAAAAATGCTTGCTAAAGTCGGATGTGTTGGACCAAAAGGAGCAAATATCGCAGTCAAGCTGTAAACTACGTCACAACGTTCTCTGTACTACATTCTGCTACTTAAGCCCTTTCAGGGTTTGGTAGCTGGAGATTGAGAACGAACGAAGCCAAGCCAAATGTCTACTTATAAGATTTAGCTCTACAGTTCAACAACTGCACATCCACAAATCATCAAAAACTGAAATTCCATAAACTGAATGACAGAACGTAACACATGTGCTAGAAGTTGGTGTCAGTTAAAATCATGGCGTTTTGCAGGCATTCAAATAGGACTGTAATGGGTTAATTTTTGGTTTCATTCCATCAAAATCAACAGCTAACTTCTGTGACCTGCTCTGTTACCTATCGATGACCTTTAGGCTTTTTGGAATTACTTCATGTATGGCAGAATTTCTAAGTGCATGTTTAATGAAGAGTTCTTGTGAATGTGTGGGTATTTGTTTTGGGCAAATTATTAAATGTGCATTATGTAATTTGAACTTCAGCAGGCGAGAAATAACTATTTGATCGAGCCAATGACCATGCATCTGAATTACATTTGCATATTCATTACGTGCTACGGGCACAAGAAAGTGAATATGGTAATGCTATTGATGGTATAATACCAAAATAGAAATACTATGCGGTGAGCAAAAATTAAGTGGTATATCCAAATTAATGCTTTATATTAATATATGCTTTTAGTATGAACATTTCATGTAATAGATAATTTAATTTGTGTCTTTAGATCATAACTTAATTTAGTGCAATATTAATTATTTTATTTTTAAGGAAAAAAAAACTAACAAACAGGGTTGTTACTCGTCTGGTACTGTAAGTCACACATTTGAAAAAATAAGGCCAGACTGTAGAGGATATTTTGAAAAATGAACCTGTAAAATAAACTTACTTCTTTTATTTGACTTTCTTTCGGGCCTTTCATTTTCTTGATCTCCTTTTCAAGCCATTTGGTTGCAACTGCATAAATAATAGCAACATTATTAATAAGCTCATTTAAAGTGAAGTAACAGAAATTATGGGCAAAGTATGGGGTGGATTTATACCATTGGGTCGCAACAGCAGCCATGAAAGCTATCCCAGGTTGTTCTGAAAGCTGGTCAATACTATTCAGGGGGGACGGCGTGGCCTAGTGGTTAAGTGGCACGGCTCACGCACCGAAGGTGCTGGGTTCGATCCCCATCACAGCACCGGCCGTTACCCCGGGAAGCAAACCCTTAGAAAATGCAGGAGGAAGCAGACCCTTACATAAAATGCGTGCTGAAGTCGGATGCACTGGGCCGACAGGCGCAAAATAAAAACATAGTGCAACGCACACCGCCTTGGGGATTAGAGAAAATAAGGCGAACGCAAAAAAAAAAAAAAAAAAAAAATACTATTCAGGCAAGCAGTTGGGATTTCCAAACGGATCAGAAGAAACAGGCAAAAATTGTAATTTCCAGTAATTCCACAGAAAATAGAAAGATTTTTAAAAAAATGGATTGACTGTGTCAAAGAAATATTCCAGAAATGTGGGTTCAAACAACCCCACAGATGACGAAACCAACAAATGACATATTTAATCTAATTTTTCTTGGCCCAAGTGGATGAACAATTGAACTTGGATTTTTGTTTTCCTTGACATATACTGTTTTATTGCTGCTGAAGACTGATGCGTTGGACCGAAAGGTGCAAATATTCCAGTCAAGCTGTAAATTAGGACTACATCCTGCTACTTGCAAAGTCCTGTTCATGGCTTGGTAGCGGGAGATTAAAAACAATGCAGACGAAAAAATGTTTTATGCAACAATTAAATATAAAAATCTATGGCATTGTTAATAGAATTATCATATCTAAACACAAGTATTAATTGTCCTCACTATGAAATATATCATTGGAATAACTAGATGCCATTAAATAAATCATCTGTTTAAAAACAATATAAAATTAATTTTAAGGCATGCCCTATGTCAGTTATGCTACAAAAAAAATGAAGATGCTCAACAAAAACATATATAAACTTTATCGAGCAAGTCATAAAAAATATATTAGGCACGTACAACTTCATCAGGAGTACGGGTCGGATAGTGAATTTTAAGTTCAGTTCTCTTACATTTTAATTAGTTCCATTTGCAAGGGTGGAGTTTTTTCCCCATTTCATCATTAAATAGAGGAAGCTAATATTTTGTATTGTGCATCTTGTGCTTGAATCTGGTGTTGAATTTTTCATTTAATAACAACTCGTCCACAAATGAATTGCAATCAAAATTATTGCATGTGTGGGGAAAATGATGTAATGCCTATTTTCCAGAGTTTTAGTGTATGACTTAATGTGCCCATACAGCTCATTAAGTTATAACATAAGAAATGCCAGATTATATAGTCAGCACTTAGTCCACGTGCTTGGCTGATAAGCCAATGGTGCGAGGCTACCATCTGAGGGATTACGGCCGGACGCCTCTAAGCCAGAATCCTGCCCTGAATCTCAGCACCGGCGGCAACGATATGATTGGGAGCTGGCGCTCGCGTCTCAGCCCGACCCGGTCGAGCCGCAGAAAAAGGTCGCTGACGCCCTGCCGATCAAAGCGGGCGGGGAGCTGCTCGATATTCACCCCATTTGGCATGAAACCACTAGTAAAAGACTTAGTTCTCGGTCGGGGTGTCGTAAGCAGTAGAGCAGCCACCTTACTGCGGACTATTGAGACTCAATCCTTGACCATGAGATATGTCCGCACACCAGGCGAACAACATCTCTGTGCCATGACCAGGCTTGTCTCCTGGTTAAATGCACTCCTGCCTCGCTCTTTACCTCTGTCTGTATGGACGCAGAAGATATGCAGGCCAGCAGACATTGCACCTCCGCCCTATTGTGACAACCTCCCAGGTGGCGGGGAATGCTAGGCGTACCATCACTGCAGAGGAGCCGAGAAAATAAAGGGAGCAAGGAGATACCTCACTCACATGCATATACTAAGTTTCTGGCAGGACGTGACGATCCTGGGACACAGACACACTGGACTGCATCTCTTCCGGGATACTTGAAAAACTAGTACATACAGTCCATCATATCATATCATATCCCCACCCTATAGACACGAGTGATAGTCCTGCAAGACAACTCTGACCATAAACAACTGCTGCCTTGCAGATAGGATGGGGACAGCTGAAGGCTTAGGAGGGCATCCCTGCAGAAACGCCTGCTGAAATCGGATGCACTGGGCCACAGGCTTAACAAAACAGTGCAACGTATATCGCTGTAACCAGCGTACGAAGAAGAAGATAGTCAGCTTTTGTTTTCTAACTCACGTAGAAGTTTTCCTTTCATGTCCATGAAAACATACTTCATCTTTAAAATTATAAAACCACTTCAGCATCATCCACTAACATTTTAGCCAACGCACTTCAAAGTAAAAAATGATGAGGCATCTATGCGCATACTGGAAAGTCTTCCAGAAATTCTTGAAAGTGACAGTGGTGAAGTTTTCTCAACTTAAGGAAATTTATGCAGGAAACTACAAGTGTCATGACATCGCAGAATTTTATTGATGCCGCAGTTGGTGTAAAATGCAGTGAAGCACACCCACATATTTTTTGTATTGATGTTTCCATCAGATAACTCTGACCTGATTTTAACAACATTGTCTAAGCTTGACACAATCGTTGTTGGAGCCTAATCAGTTGATATTCAGTTTTTCAAGGGGGTCACTGTGATCGAGAGGTAAGGCACTTGCCTATCAAAGCAATGAACGGAAACGGCGTGGATTGTGGCCAGCAGGTTTTAAGCAACCCCTGGTCTGATAGGAAGTCAGACCAGAGTGCATGTATCCTGAATTACCTACAGGTGTCTTGACTTAAGTCTTGCCACTGGCCCAAGGTAGTTCAGGACCATAGTGAGGTTGATGACCAGCGCAGCTTCTTCCTCACTATAATCCAAATACAGCCCAGGTTATATCATCTAGACAAAACCGCCTGATGTTGCCATAATTGGTACGATGGCCAAATAACATTCAGTTTAGCTTCTCACACGTAACATACGATTTACTGGAGAAAAAAAGAAAATATCGCGATCATCGCTTCGATGGACAAATAACATTCAGTTTAGCTTCTCATGCGTTACGTCGGATTTACTGGAGGGGAAAAAAAACGTTTCATGCGGGCCGGATAATATCAGGATGCGGGGCGAATGAAGCCATGTGCATTAATTGCACATACCTATAATATTTAAAACGAACTAACAGAACTCAATTATTTATGATCAACAGTGCTGATGTTTTACCTTCAGTGGAGACCACTTTAATTCCAAGTTTTTCAGCATTGGCCACAACAGTGCTGGCCTAAAAATGGTAGATCAGAAATTATATATTACTTGAAATATGAGGAGAATCTACATAAAACAAACAGATAGATAGAAAGAAATCAATTTTTTTTAAAAGTTTTCCCACAAAGAGAGATGCACTAAATTTCTTGCCGAGGCAGTCTGTTCTGATGCAGTTGCTCTGTCTATGTGTGACTCGGGGGATGGCGTGGGCTAGTGATTAAGTGACACAACTCACAACTGATGGTGCTGGGTTCTATCCACATCACAGCATTGGCCGTTACCCTGGGGCAGCAAACCATTAGAAAATGCAGGAGGAAGCAGACCATAACATGCAAGCTGAAATTTGGCGCACTAGGCCGACAGGCGCAAAATAAAAACACAGTGCAACGCACACCACCTTGGGGAATGGAGAAATAAGTTGAACGAAAAAAGATTTGTTTAAATGTGTGATTCCACATTTCCTGCAGTCCAGCCATTTCTGTGAATAGGAAGTAAGGACAAGATGCTGGTGTTGGAAAGTATACAGCCTCTCTTCTAAAATCCTGAGAGCTAGAGTCAAGCTACAGCAGTGAATGAACTGAAACTCAAGCTGGCTGTTTGGATCGGGGTCAGTATACTATAGCTGACCAAGATCCTATTCCACCTCCATGTGTAGGCCCTGGATACTGACTGCACTAGTGTAGTCTGGCCAACAAATACGAATAGGAGTAGCAGTGGGAAATCAAACCTAGTACTCCAAAAAGCCAGTTGAATTTGGATGTGTCTGGCCAAAAGACTCAAGATATCGCAGGCTTGCTGTAATCTATGCCCACATGTACTTTTCATGAAATCCAGAGAGCACAAGAAGCATATATAAAAAAAAAGTAAGTAGCATGTCCTTGTCTTTTGCAAAACGACGCTCATACAACTGTCCTATTTGGCTGATATAAGTTTCTTGGCATGTGTGCAGTACACCTGTTTGCCATTACTTTCCATGTGTAAGAAGCGATTATACCAAGGAAAAAAAAACCACATGTCTGCCAAACTGGACACAGTGGGATTCGTACACGATGAATTAGGAGTGGGAAACCAATTTCAAACAAACACGTTTCACCCATAGGCCATACAGCCTCCACAAGTATAAGGAGACTAAAATACATCTCCCGTTACCAAACCCTGAAAAGGGCATAAGTAACAGAATGTAGTCCGAACAGAATGTAGTGTGACTGTGATATTTGCCGTTTCGGTCAAACACATCCGACTTCAACAAGCATTTCCTCTTCAATCCCTTCTCTTTAGCCAGTATGCTCTATTGCAGCCCGTTATCCAGGATCACCGTGTGAAGACGTAGAAGGGTCTTGGCAGCTCTGGTTCGCTGGTCCAGACGCTAGCAGTCAGCTATGGGTCGCTTACACCAATTGGAGCCGGCCTATTTTTTTAGAAAGACAAAGTAGGTTGTTGGGAAAGATCTTTATCTTATCGGTTAGATCTGTTTATTTCGATGTAATAACTACCTTTGAATTGGAAACTAACAGGTGTGCCGATATTATAAACACAGTATCGATACATTGTGGTTTCCTTGGATTTCTATCGCAGCGACTAGGCCTAGCCGTCGAGTCCACATTTTTTTCATTCAATAAATTTTCACCATCTTTTTTGTATCTCAGAAACAATAACACCAACAAGTTCTTTATTCAATTGTGTCTCTACAGAGAAGAAAGAAGAAAATCAGATTTAATGACCAACAAACAGAAACGTTAAAATCTTTGGAAGTTTAACTACCATAGCGAAATATAACATTTTTGCCCAAAACAATGTAGCGTTCTAAGACTGCTTTTCTCTTGCAGTTAAATTTTTTAGTTTTTTAGCTTTTATTATATGTCAAATCTCATATTATGATGCCACATCTAACTTTGTGGGTTACACAACATGCTTGATCTAGAGCTTGGTGCAGGTTTGATATTCTCTATTCTCATCTTAATCATAATATTTAAATCCAGGGACAGACTTGTTCATTTCTCACACAACTGAGCATTACTATTATTAACCTCTATCGTGGTTCTCAAAATTAACCATGTCGTGATGTGTCGAAAAAGTATGCACCTGCAGGAAATAGCCGTAATTTTTTATTCTGGTATTCTTCTTCTTTTGCTCACTTGGAGTATGTCTACATCTGCAAAGTTCTCTTGTATGAACCTCACTGTCTTCTGCAGCTCACACGTCCATATAGTTTCCCTTCCAGTGTTTTTCATGGCCAGTATCTCATAATCTGGGCAGTCCTGAAGTATATGCTCCGCAGTCTGAGGTGCCAGTCCACATGCACACATATTTGAGTTGTCAACCCTAAATGTTGTGTACATGTGGCTGCGGAGTCGGTCGTGTCCTGTTCTGAGGCGCAGTATGACAATCTGCTCTGGCCTGTTTATATTGTGATTGTCCTCTTGTATTTGTGTTAGAAGCTCTCTCATTGATTTAATCTTTTTCTTTTGATGATATGTAACGAGTACATCAGGTTGATCGTCTGCAGCACCTTCCCTCGCCAAGTGTGCCAGCTTTCTCATTTCCTGGTATTCCGCAGTGAGACGGTATCCACTGCACCGTGATTTTGCGCTGGTTGCTTAATGTTGACAAATAAACTTGTAGACGTGACAGCTTCTCGGGTGACAGTGCTTGGAGTACTGATTTTGCACCTGTCAGATATACCACAGAATACAGGTCAAGCAATTTTTCTGTCGCCAATTTCATCGCGTGTATCTCTACTTCGTAATTATAGCAGAATTTCTCTCTTGAATAGTTGTTTGGACTCATACTGGTATTCTATGCTTCTTTCTCCAGAATGTTTGTTCTCGCACAGTTGTTAAAAAAATATCAATTTCTGGTCAGGCACAACATACTGATCAGACAAAATATACTGGTCAAGACCCTCACATCGGCTTCCTCGTAGCCCTCCCTGGAAACGGGTTGTTTTCATGGCAGCCTGGCTAACGAGGTGAGGGATCGACATGATCCCGTAGTAGTGAGCGACATGCAGATGAAGTAAAGCATAGCACAACCGCCTGGAGGATCCCGGCCCATCTTCATTAGCAAGCTCAGAATGTGAGGAACGCTACTGCAACCCATTGGGCATTCGAAACAACAATATTAATAAATACAAATAATCAGTAAAACATGGTTACAGACTACATACCTTATTCTTTGCACAAGCAATCTGAGCAAGGGCTTTTCCTCTGGACACCTGGCATAGAAAAAAAACCCATTAAGCTTAAACAGCCTAACCATCTACAATCTCAAATTATCAGTCTCTATCTCTTCCTGGGGTTATACCAAAAATTGTCTAATGTATCTTTACTGAGCTCTTCTAGAATGTTCTTTACTTAAATATTGTCTTTGTTTTAATCCAAATCTTGTTCTGTATTTTGATAGCATCATCTACAATATTTCTTCCATAAAAAAATTGAATAATATCCTTGCTGTATAATATATGTTTTAAATAATGTGTTTCTTTACAAGACAAATGTAGATATATAAAAGAATGTAGTGCTCTTTAACCTTTAGCACACCCTTGTTCGTTCCCTTGGAACCAACTCGGTCTACAAGAACAAGGTACGGAAATTATTTTGTTGTTGAACGGAGTCACTCCCGACAGCCATTTTTTACTGCTGAATACGCCCTCCATATATACATTATATTTTGCCGGTTAAAGTATCGTATGTTCGATTACAAATGGCTTTTTGAACAGTTTTAATTTTGTATTCGCCGTTTGGAGCAAGCCGACTTTTTGCGAAAGTAGGTTGTTGGGAAAGATCTTTATCGAGTAGATCTGTTTATTTTGTTTGTTTAAATGAAAGAACTACGTTTGAATTGGAAACTAACAGTTGTGTCGATATTGTAAACACAGTATCGATACGTTGTTGTGGTTTCCATGGTTTTCTATCGGAGCGACTAGGCCTAGCGGTCGAGATTTTCATAAATTTTCAAATTCATCTTTTTGAATCTCAAAAACTAACAAACACACAACAAAAACAATAACACCCACATGTTCGTTGTGCTATTGTGTGTCCACACGCCAGAAAATCATATTTATTGACAAACAAACATAAAAGTTACAAATTTTGAAAGACGACTACCATAGCGAGAAATTAAGAAAATTAATTAGGTCAAATTTTTTTCACAAAAAATGTGGCGTATTAAAGGTTAACGCTGTATTTTGTATACGCCTCCATTTACAGCTTCCCACTGCACCATATGAAGCAATCTCTGAGATTTCAATGTGTTTTAGAAAATTGAAACGAAACACCAAACTGTCACTCATATTAACACAATCTCAGACGGGGAAAAATGTTTTAAAAAAACCAAATTACCACAACCGCTCTGGATTCTGGTTGTACAGTGGGGGAAGGACCACAATTAAAAGGACTTGGAACATTTGGACTCTGCGGATTTTCCTCCCGGCTGTTTGGTCTCTCATCAGCTTTTGACGGTCCTGAACTTGATATGACATAGTTCACTTCAAGGCTAAGAAATTTTTCCACTCTCTGAAAGTAAAATAAGTGAATAAGTAACATAAAAAGCTAAATACTTTATCAAAACAATATTCAAGGGGGAATGAAAATGGTGGGCAGAGGAATAGAGATACAAAATAATGAAAAACATATTGCAGACTAAATATGACAAGAAATTATAAGAGTGACCAGGTGAAATAATTAGCTAGCCTATTAAACAAATGGTGCAACCAACCAGGAAAATGGTAAGGATAAATAATTTTACAGCAAAGTAAACAGAATGGAAAGAACATTAATTTATACACATGCAACCATACCTGGCTCTTATATATGGTTGAAGATTAGAGCACACTTATTTAGATTGCAAATGTTTTTAGAACGTCGAATAAATTACCAACATTAATATAAACAAACATAAGTACCACAAATATAAAAGATTCAATGCTGATATTTTCACACAAAAACGATGCACACTGAACATCTATCGAAGAACAGAACGCCAAATTAAATGATGCATTATGTTAGTCAAAGTGAGAGTCTTTTCACTGATACAGTCGGACTATGTTAAGGTATTGCTGTAAACGTTTTTGGACATGATGGATTAAGAGCGCCCCCAAACAGAATTTCAAACTTCAAGACAATCTCATTACTGAAACCCATGCATGCCCATTCTCTGTGCCAGGAATGGAGCAACATCCTAACATTTAGAAAACAAAGTCGTCAATGCAGTAATTTCTTTGAAGTCTAAAATATAATACAGTTGTATAATTTTATTCAAATATCAAGAGCAAGGCTATCAAAGAGGGTACTGTATAGTGAACTGAGTGAAGAAAGATGATCAAGTGGGAGCATGCAGTGTGCTGATAATTTATAAGAAGCACCTAGTACATTGGCAATGTGAAAAACAAATCACTAATATGATTACATAAAATTTAAGTCAATAATATTATACGCCTGAATGCATTACAGGACCATCTGACCTGGTGATATCGTAAAGCAAAACAATTCATATCAATACCCAGTAATTACTCAGTGGTGTCATGTCTAAAAATAACTGAACAATGGTCAACCCAAAATAATACAAATGGGGGGTTTCCATTAAATTCAGGGCTAAATGAGCAATGAATCGTATTGGATAAATTCAAAACGTGTAGTATTCCTTCCTGAACTTATTTTGGGGGACTACCTGCAGCACGACGTCCTCAACCGCCCAAGCAACAAACCTGGAAAACTTTAAAGATTTTGTTAAAATCTTTTTATCTGAAATCACTCTTTGCACTTTAAAAAAAAATGTAAACAAAGGGCTTTGATTATCAAAGTGATCAAGTGTTTAGCCATAGTCTGTTTCACTCCATTTACTTTCGCTATTACTACTATTAGTCATAAAGTAAATCATGATTAGACAAATTCACTCATTCACCATGGTACCTGAAAGTTTTGTCTACCTCTGACATAAATTTTATACAATCATAAAATGAACCCACATTGATTACAATAAAATCACACTTACAGCCCCTAATTTTTTCAACTGGTCCTCTATTAGATTGGCTTGTTTTCCATTTTTTATATCCATATACACGGCTTTGTTCTGCAATGGCAACTGATGTTTCTGTGTGCCAAATTCAAGTCTTCTTCTGCCCCTAGGGCAATCCCCTGCAAATACAAAAGATGTAAATATAATAAAAAACATTTTGAAATGCATTTAATTAACTATAACTTGTGATTCAATGAACATCAAGATGCTGCGCGGTGCATAAGCTGCAGTGGCCAGTGACCCAAAGCTGACTGCTATCATCAGGACCAGTGAGCCAGAGATCCTGGATAAGAGGCTGCAACAAAGCAGACTGACTAAGAAGAAAGGATTGAAGAAGGAATGCTAGACCGGTACCCAAATGCTGAAGTTGGATGTGTCGGACCGAAAGGTGCAAATATAGCAGTCAAGCTGTAAACTACGACAACGCATTCCATTCTCCGGACAACATCCTGCAACTTGGAAAGCCCTTTTCAAGGCTTAGTAGCTGGAGCTTGAAAACTGTTGACAAAAAAGATACATTTTCTCAATCTCAAGTTTAATACCATGTCTGTTTCATTTTCTCCCGATTTCCGTATTCTTATTTGCGTTATTCTTATGTTTCTGAATTGTAGCACAGAACAGTTTTTTTCAGTTTACGATTCATTTACTTATTTTAATGCTGTTAAAGGCAAGGTATAAAAAAATCGGTGAAGACATTTCTTGACATTTTACAAACCATCGGACTGCTGGTCAGGTACTTAATTATACATGCATGTATGAAGAAGAATATGGTCTACATATATTATCAACAGTTCTTTGAGATTGCTCCTATTACTAGTAGTTTTACCCGAAAGAAATTTTTCCTAGACTAGACAATATATAATTATGTATCTTATTTCTAGGGGAGGAAGACGTCTGGCCAAGACTCTCACCTTGACTTCCCAGCAGCAATCCCTGGACTGGAAACGGGCTGTTGTCATGGCAACCTGGCTAATAAGGCGAGGGATCGATGTGATCCCTGCAGTAGTGAGGAACTAGCAGTTGAAGTCAAGCATAGGACAACTGCCTGGAGGACCACGGTCCACCTTCATCAGCACACTCGGGATGTGAGGAAAGCTACTGCAACATGCCACTCTAACGTCCCTTTCAGGGCGCACAAAAAAGTAAACCTACTCGTTGTAGTCATTTTTTTTCTCTAATAACACATGCCTGTCTTCTGTGTTCAAAAATATAACGGATTACTTGCTAATTACATTGAAAATAATTCAGAATATTCCAGGAACTTACGTGCTTTGTCCCGCGTCTGTCTCATGTTCAGTGATAAGTTGTAATCCTCCTTAAGATGTTAAACATGAGCCCTTGGTGGTATTACTTGATAAAAATGTTCTTAGGACTCCATAGTAACAAGCACTGAGTAGGCAACAAAATTGCCAATTGTAGTCCTGACTAGATCTGCTAGTAAGCAAAATGGAACAATGAAAAACATAGGCTTGATATGACAAAAAATATCCACATAATTATTTACAGTAGATCAACCGAAAGTTGCAATATATCTAGAATATGCTTTATCACTTGTTTTATCAGCAACTGGTTCATTATGATAATAAAACTTGAAAGGTGTTTGAAACAACCAAATGCACAGACACACGTGACAAGATTAGAACTGTTACAAGTAAAACTAAAGCAATCTCACAGAATGGAGTAATGGCATATTTAAGTTTATGACAAAACAAACAGGACCTGAAATTGAAATAGCATTCAAACCATAAGCTTATATTCTACTAAGTATTGATACTTAGTTGAACTAGCTGCTCTCAGTTAAATTTTCCCAAAGTTTCATGATCTAGCAATAAATTGAATAATTTTGGATAGTCCTAGTTGACCTGTTCTACAAGGGCAGATGCCACTGTGCAGGTTCCAGCTATGGTATGAGCTGGATGTAGCCGGGAGAAGGTTCTCCCACTTACCGAGCTAGGCTGGAGCAGCCTAATACTCCGCTGCGTTGGGACAGACACTTACGGAGGGTGGTTAACCAATGTGTGAGTCCATCTTAATAGACAAACACTAGAGCAAAGTAGACCTGCAGCCTGTTATGCGCCATCTATGCTGCTCTAAACAAACAACCTAACAGTGGCCGGTGTTATGCCATGTCACAGTCGCCTCTTACGACATGCTCTCTGTGAGGCAGTGCTGCTATTCTTATCCTTGTCATCGTAGATATTCCTTAAATTGAATATGTGGTCCCTCTGTCTTTCCTAAAACCTGCCTGGACTACGTGAATTTCAGATTCAAACCTTTTCTCTATCCTTTTTAATAGGATTTGCAAGAGTATCTTGTTAGCGTGGCTGATCAGCGCGATAGTTCGGTAGTTTGTGCACAGCTTCATGTTGCCTTTTTTGGGGATGGAAATATAAATTGATTTCTTCCATGCTTCTGGCCACTCTGCACTGTGCCATATCTGTTTACACAGCTTGTATTAGCTCTGCTTGGATATCATTGCATCCTGGGGACTTTCCCTTTTTCAGGCTTAATTGCAGAGCGTACTTCTTCCAATGTTGGTTCAGGTTCTTTCTCATCCTTTGGTAGGATTGTAACTGAGCGCTTTGTAATATCTCCATATATGGTTCTGCAGTACTCTCTCCATCTATTCAGTATGTCCTGGTTTCTGTGATTGTGTTATCCTCTTTGTCATTTATGATATCCACAAGTAACAATACATATTCACTTATGACATCATTTTCATTCTTAAGTTTAGCATTTAGGTCTTTCCTTCCTTTATCCATAATATTTTGAAGTAAAATTCTTCTTTCAACTGGTCTTCCTTGTCATATGTTGATCTTTATTTTTGTTCATCAGTTTTGAAAGTAGCTAGTATCATTCTGGGTCCTTCTGTCTCTCATTCTATAAGTGCCTTTGGCACTTCATTTGATAGCATTAAGTTCACACCTGAACGATATATGTGCTTTCAGTGTGCCCCGAGGACAACAGCATTTCCTGTTTTGAGTTTCGTCTTCTCAAATCCTTCCACCTTGTTTCAACTAGTCCACTGCTGGAAGCATTACTCATTACCAGAAGTCATCAGCCACTTCATCTCATTTGTCTTTTTTTTCTATGTCTGAAATGGCACCTCTTTGACTGAACTGACACTGTGAGTCTTGGAAAGAGCCAAAAGTCGCAGGCAGTCATGTCTTTGGAGTAACTTATATGTCCAATGCAGCGTTTCAGCAAAAAAAATCCTGAATCAGGTGTGATATGTGGATCCATCACAACAATGCTCCAGCCCACACATCGCACCTCATCCAAGTTTTTGCACAGGTTCAGTACTCTTCCCTACTACTCAGATATGGCTGATTTAGACTTTTGGCTCTTTCCAAGACTCAAGGTGTCACTCAAACAATCAAGGTTTCAGGACAGAAAGTAATCAAGACAAATGCAACAAAGCTGCAATGCTTCCAATAGTATCTTCTTCTTCTTACGCTGTCAGACGTCAACTTGAATTTGTTCGAAGAAAGCAGCTGTTATCCTGAGGCTGTCAACACTGCCATAGAGCTTGTCTAGTGTTGGCACTGGTGATGGCCACATGTGCTTTCTCTGGTCCTCGTATGTCGGGCAATTTTGCAGCAGATGTTCAGCGGTCATTTTCCCTGTACCACAGGTGCATTCGTCAGTGCCACCTATCTTCAGTTTATTGAATAGATGGTACCTCAGTCTGTTGTGGCCTGTGAGGAGTCTAAGACCACAACCTGCTCTCTTCTATTCAACTGGTAAAAGGCATCATTTTTTGTGTAGTCAGTATGCTCTGTTTCCCATTTAGCCATGTATCTGTCCCTAATAAACTTTTTGGACTCTTCATAGGTCACACTAGAATCTGGTTGTAGTAGTCTTGCACCTTCTTTTGCCAGTCTGTCTGCCTCCTCATTGCCTTGTATGTTACAGCGGGATCGAACCCACTGTACCACTACTCTTTTTGATGCAGACTGCTGGCATAGTTGACAGAGTACTGCTCTTAAATCATTAAGTTCTGTATTTTTCTGGCTTTTTAGTGCTGTAACCACGGACAGGGCATGTGTAAACAGGACTATCTAGCTATCATTGCTTTCGCCTGTCACCTTTACTTCTACTGCAACATTCAGTGCCTCTGCTCTGAAATTGCTTGAGAATTTTCCAGTTGCAACTGACAGTGTTATTTTTCGACCATTTGTTAGGCTCAGGGCCTCCCCCTCCATTCTGTGTTGTGTTGGTTACAGAACCGTCGATGTACGCATGGGTCCAGTCCATGCTTGGGTAGTTTTTGGCTATGTGCCTCAGGGTTATGTCTCTTCTTTCTTTTTCAGTCTGGCTATTCTTGTTTCCAATACCTGGTATATTTTCAACTACCTCTGGAATGATATGCTGCTCCCAGGTGGGTTTGCGTACAGTAGGGATGGGCTTTGGTGTTGTTATGGTGTTTATAGGGTCTTCGCTCATCTTTGCTTTGGCTATTTCTGCAAAGTTTCTCCGCTTTAGTTTCCCTTTTCTAAATCTACTTAGTCTCTGATGCATTGGATGGTCTGTCAGTCTTCTGAGTTTCTCTGCTTGCTGCTGGGCTCTGCTGTCTCTTCTATCGGTCATGGATTGCAGATTTGTAATCTTTTCAAGTTCTACAATTGGTGTTGACTTCATGCCTCCTGTTATAACTCTCATGGCTTGGTTTTGAAGTTTGCTAATTTTTTCAAAGTTCGCCTTTGCTGCTGTTGCCCATGCCGCACTCGAGAACTGGTCTCACTCTTCCAGTGTACAGTTTCTTGAGTATTCTTTTGTGTGCTGCCCAGCTTGTGCCAGCAAGTTTCCTCATGATTGCCATTCTTTGTCTTGCTCTCATTCGGTTTCTCTCGATCTGACTTTTCCATGTCATGCACCGATCAAATGTGACGCCCAAGTAGTTTGGGTTGTTGTTTAGCCGCAGATATTTGCCATTAAGACATTTTGGTGTTCTTCGGTTTATTTGAAAGAGAAAATATCGTACACGTTTTTTCTTCATTCATTTTGACCAGCCATGATTTCGCCCACTTCTCCAGCGATTGTTTGCTACGGTGAAATTTTCTTCAGAGGTCCACATAGCCAGATTGTCTGCAAACATGGAGCTGTGGACTCTTCTTGGTATATTCTCTATGTTGTTTATATACACTAGAAAAAGTGTGGGTGACAGTACTCACCCTTGGGGTACTCCTTGCTCCAGTGTCACCTTTTTGCTCATCTGCCCTTGTACTTGAACTCTGGCTGTTCTGTTTTCGAGGTAGTGGCTGATCCATCTGTACATTTTTCCAGATACTTAACTTCTTCAAAGCTTGACTTTAAGTCTCTCTTTCCACACCTTGTCAAATGCCTTCTCTAAATCGACCCAAACCGCTACTGTATGCTTTTTCTCTTGGTAAGCATCCTCTATTTCCTGAGCTATGAGAGTGATCTGGTCCTCAGTGGATCTGTGTTGTCTAAATCCTGCTTGGTGTGGAATTAATATGTGTTTTGCTTCCAGGTGCCACATCAGTCTGGTGTGTATCATGCGCTCCATCAGTTTACCTACACAGCTCAGTAGACTGATAGACCTGTATCCATTTGGATCTGTTCTATCTTTTTCTTTCTTTGGTACTGGTATAAGTACAGCATCTTTCCATGCCTGTGGTACAATTCCCCTTTTCCAGCTTTGGTTCAGGACTGACAGTAACTTCCTCTTTGCTGTTTGGTCCAGCCCCATCAGCATTTCATTTGTTACCCCATCTTTTCCGGCGATTTATTTTTCTTTAAAGTTCTCATGGCCTCATTCATTTCATTCATTGTTAGTTTTGCCATCATGTGCTCCTCTGGTGCAATCTTGATGTTGTCATGGCTCTTTTGTTCTTCACTTATGTCTGTCTGTAGCGACATCAATGTGGTTTGCTCTGGCATAATGTTCTATAAAAGTGTTTGCTGCTTTTTTTCCAGTAAGCATGTTGTCACCCTGCTTGATGGTAATTTGTTTATTTGATAGTATTTAATCATTCATGGCTCTGACTAATTTCCATAGTTTGTTCCCTTCTTTATCTAGATTGAGACTTTCTGTGTTTTTTTTCCAACTGTCTCTTGTTATTTGGTTCAGTGTTCTTTTGTATTTCGCAGTGATGGCCTTGAGGGAGATATTTGCTTCAATAGATTGCTCTCTCTCTGCCGTGTTCCTAGCTTGTGATACTTCATCCTCGGCTTTCTGCAGATCATGATTCTTCCAGTAATTTGACTACACAATCCATTTTATTACAATATTTCTCTTCGTTTCGTGAAAAACGATTATATATGCTGCCACCACCAACTCAACTGTGCATTACCACTCACTGAGATTCCAGATCAGATGATGGATAAAAAGCTTTAAAATATGTATTTATTCAACAAACTAAACTATGTCTATTACCAACGCCAAAACAATTTCAATTAGACCCTATTGACATTGCAGCTATTGGTATTGCTGAACAATTTGTTAATTGCTGCAAAAGTTCTAACATAAGTTATTATAGGGCCTACATACAAACATGATACGAGATGACCAAAGAAAACCAATATGACTCTATTGACTGTCTAAGTTAGGTCTAAGTAATACTATCCAGTATCAGTTCAGTATCAATACTATAGCATCATTCCTGGACAAGGGTCACAAGCCTTGACAGTTGACAAGCTCTGCTCTATCAATATCAATAAAGTATTACTAAACTGTCTAAACTTACTAATGCTATTTTTACTAAGTATGACTATGAGTAGTATGAGCATTCAGTCCCCGCTGATTCTTTATTTATATATAAAATATAATAGTTAATAATAGTAATACATATTCTTATCAATTTGACGTCTGAAAATGTAACAATAAAACTTAATATTAGCCAAGAACTTACATAAAAATGCTAAATACTAAAGATGCGCCATAATTCTTCAGGTAAGAAAAGGGCCTTCTTGTACGAAAGAATATGCATCCTCTCGACAGACGACTAACTAGAATGCCGCAGTTCACGTAATCGCCCACTTCTTCGATTTGTTGTTTGGTTTCTCGCGCTGAAATACAATGCCAGGAACAAGTCTAAGAATGCAAGCCAATATGTTTCCTGACCAACAGATAATCGTGTGCATACAAATACTCTAACTGCCTAATGTAAACTGAAATAATATTTTAATCAAATGTATATATGCATTTTATTTTAAGAAAAAAGTGCAAGAGAGCATAATTTTTTAAAAACTTGGCGTAGAAAGGCAAATCTCATTCAAGGTCTAATAGTTAAATTGTATAAAAACCATGAACAAATATTTTAATCGCACGGGAAAAGGACATAATAAGGCAAAACAGAAATTGTATAACAGACTTCAAACATCGAGCAGGGATTTAATTGACCAAAGAGTATAATGTTGCTATTGTAAATTGAAAGGCAAATCATTTGCAAATTAATCTTCGTTCACCACGAGGAATATACTCAGACAAACTAAACATGAAGCAATAATGGATCAATTTTACTGAAGAAAGAAACCAATGATTATTTGTATAAAAAACAAAGTTATATTGCTTTTGCAATTCATAATTTGTAAACATAAGAAGCAATATAAATCGCAAAAAATGTAGATTGTTCTCCTTATATATTGATTTTTTAGTTCAGTATTGTTGTCCCTGACGAAAGCCTATTGGTCGTAACGTAGGTTTTGTTTGTGTTCTCGTCTCGGTGCGATATCTGACCATACACATTTTTAAATTTGAATTAAACTCAACCTTAATCAACTTTAAAAAAATTGTTCATGTTTTTTTCCTATAGAAATGTAGATTAAGTTCGCCACTCAAGAAGGAAAAACTCTTTAGCCAACCTGGCATTATTTCAACGGTCATGCGCATTATGGATCCTTCTGCAAATGTAATTCCGTCTGACACAGGCGACCATGTTTCTTCACAGCTTCCGGTACCTGGTTCTGTGATTCAATTCTTGTTGTGTGCGTTGTTATTGACACAGAATATGATATTAAAATGTCCAGTATATTCTCTATCTACCTTCATGTATTCACTTTTCCAGAAAATTGGTCTTCCCCTTATGTACACAACTTGATGTCATCATTTGAGCACAAGTGCATTACAACTTACTTTTAAATTTAAAAGTTGTATATGCCATTATTCATTATGATTATATCTTTCATTGTTTTTGTAGTTCTAACTTACAATGACATTCTTTACAAAGTAAACACAAGGGCACGCAGCAAACACAACATACACACACCAAGAAGCTCTGGGGAAATTCAGTGTAGATAGAATCACTTACCTGTGTAATGACATCTACAATACAAAATATATACTGAGGAACCTAAATACAAATGTCTTTATAATACTACCCTAGAAACCTCGCGCAATATAAATGTTCAGATTTGAGAACCATGAGCCCCACCTTTAAGATACTGCTTTAAATTATACAAGAGAAAATTATGAGTAGAGTAGACAGCAAACTTCAAGATGAATATGTTGAATTTAAACAGAAGCGAAAAACAATATTCTATATATAGACACTGGTAGGAACATTTATAGAAGTACACAAAAATATGTAAGTGTGCTTCATAGACAGAAAGACATTTGATAGATTCCAGCATGGGAAACTAAATACATGCCTGGAAAACATAGGTTTGAATGGAGAAGACACAAGAATACACAGTAACATCTTATCATTATCTGGTTGATCAGTCCTAAGACAGGTTGTTAGGGTGTCTGAACATGTCTATACTATTCATTTGGCCCTATCCTCTGAGGCTCTCTTTATTTCAGCATATGTTCCTACTTTAATGGCTCTGCATTCCTAAGATATAAAGGTCTTTATCGTTCAATTCCCATCCCCACTAGATCTTGTTCTCGATCTAGTATCTTCTGTAGTAGACTTCTGCATACTGTGTATGCAATCTCAACCTACTCAGTCTTTGTTTTTGTACCATTTTAAATATGTGTCTATATGCGTCTACCTCAGTGAGGACATTGTCATTATATTTTCTTTCTGTCCAACTCACTCTTTCCATTCTGCTGCAGTTAAATGTGCCCTAGTTGTTTTATCAGTCAAGTCTAATCATGACTTCATAGTATTTTATCATTTTCTTTTCAGTGTTCATAAAGAGCTGATGACTTTGCAGGCAGATATGAACTGAATATGAGCAATGATTACTGCTATAGCTTTTATGTTGAATCTTTTAATTTGAGCTTCTTTCTTATTCACATGTTTTATTTGTTCATTCTCTGACGATGCCCGGCAAGCTGATACATAACATTAAAAAAAATATTCAGCTTCAGAAAAGTAAGGACTCATATTCTGCCAACTTAGTTCATTTTTATTGTCTGTGCCATTCTAGTTTGTTCAGTCAAAACTTTTTTTTTTTTTTAGGTTGAAATGTTTGTACATGACTGTTTTACTCACTTCTGTTGTGTCCTTTCCGGTTCTGTTTCTAAAAATCGACTTCACTGAACTTTATACATGCCTACATGTGCTCAGTCTCACTCAGCAAATGGCGAAGGGTCTTGATACTAATGGTACATATAGCTCATTGGTTGTACATATTCCTGCTCTGTCCTCGCATGTGCCCCACTCTGCTCAACCCTTATTGAATTTCAAAGCTCTGAAGTCTGTGAATTACTGATTCATCTATTGTGATGTCACCATCCTACATTTTGATAAACTTCAAAATGCAATCCTATTCATCGCATGTGCACATAATGGTTGCTTGGGAAGTCAGGATGTCAGATCTTTGGCTGCCCTGAACCCCAGAATGACCAGGACAGTATATCCACACCAGTCTCTGAAGGTTGCAGCTACTATCTACTCATTCCTTTGTCTGTCCTTTTATACCTTTCGAAGTAAGTAAGGATTGTGAGTCTGACATGATGACTACCCTTGTGTTAAAGATAGCATCTTCAGGAACAGTCACACAAGCAGAATCATCCCTTTTATATCGCCTTCTTTGCTCTGCCAAAGGCATTTGATTTGGTTAGTGGAGATGGACTCTTCAAAATGCTCTCTACATTTGTTATCAAACTCGAGAAAGGGCTTTGCAAGTAGCAGGATGTTGTCCTGAGCACGGAATGCACAGTTTTACTACGATATTTGCACTTTTCGGTCTGACACATCCGACTTCAGAATTTTTTTGGTATCGGGTTAGTCTTCTCTCTTCGATCCCTTATTCTTAGCGAGTTTGCCCTATTGCAGCCTGTTATCCAGGACCACCACGTGAAGGTGGAGAAAGGTATTAGCAGTTCTATGCCACTGGCCCTGGGCAGTCAGATTTGGGTCGCTGGCCACTACAGCTCTTGCACTGAGTTTCGTTGCTTGAGGCCACTAAAGGAACAGTGCATATCACAATTGATTGATATCAGAACCATTTGGTAATCGCAAGTTAAGCTACGCTACGCCCTGGCTTCGACACTGTTTGGAATCTTCTTTGCTCTGCAACCGAAGCATACATTTGGTAACGCAAGTGAAGGAATCTGCCTTCACACTAGGTCGGGTGATCAGCTGTTTAACCTTGCATGACTCAAGACCAAATATAAAATTAGGGAGGTCACAACCAGGGACTTGCTTCTCGCCGATGATGTTGTATTTCATTTGTTACCTAAAGTAGGCAGGAACTTCGGAGTTTGATAGATAGCTTGTCTCACAATAAGTCTCAACAAAATAGATGTGCTGGGAAAGTACATGCCACGTCTACTTTTAACATAGATAATGATGAATTGGTAGCTGTGCGCCAATTAACATACCTGGGGTTCCTCATCAACGACAAGCTCGCTCTAGACCCATAAATAGACATTGGCAGAGATGTTGCTACATTCGCTAGTCTCAAAGCGTGTTTTTAGAAAACCAGAAATTTACAATTCAAACCAAAGCCATGATCTACAATGCTGGTGTCGACAGCACACTTCTATGTGGAGACGAAACGACCAACCATTGCCAAACAAGAGCACATGCTTAATACATTTCGTCTATGACGCCTGTAATCCATTCTTAGAACCAAATTATTATTTATTTATTTATTTTTTTTGGGGGGGGGGGGAGGTGCAGAGTGACAAATGCATAGGTGCACTCCCCAAGCCTGTACACTTCCAGTAGACAGCGAAGACTACGTTGTCGTATTTAAGGTCAGGAAACGCACCTCAACAATAATCATAAATTCTCATTCAGAGGATACCAGACCTTCCGTCTCGATAGAGGTCACAAAGGAGGGGTCCTGATACTGACCCGAAACTGCATACCGAGTAGCGCGGTATCTGTCAATCACACCGGACAAGCAGAAATTGTAGGAGTTGACATAATGGCTCAAGAGACGAAGCTCCGCATTTTCAATCTGTACGGACCACCAAATAAAGACATATCGCTTTCGAGTATGGAAGTCAAAGACTCCAACTGCATAGTAGTTGGAGACTTCAACAGCCACTCGGAGAGATTGGGATACTCGGACACAGACAGCAGAGATGACGAAGTGGAAGATTGGGAGATAGATACAAATCTCTCCCTAATCAATAGGCCGGAGGATAGCCCTAGTTTCTATTCTAAAACATGGCATACCACCTCGACTCCAGATTTGGTATTCTCCACACAGGACATACACTATAAAATAGACCGCCAGGTGCTAAACCAACTGGCAGGTAGCGACCACAGGCCGATCAGGCTAGACATTGATATGGAAGTAGGCCCACAGGAAACAAAACCGCTCCCACGTTGGAGTTACAAACGAGCTGACTGGGACAGATTTGCAATCCTGACAGATGGGCTGTGTGAAACCATCAACACACGAAACAACAAAATGAAGCCCGTGGTGGAAAGCCTAAGCAAGGCAATAATGCAAGCCGCCACTGAAACCATCCAAAGAGGAGCTAGGAAAAACTATAAGCCCTATTGGAATGATGAGTTGCAGAAAGCGGAAGATGCAGTAACAAATGCTAGGAACATGGCAGAGCAAGAACAATCTATGGAGGCAAACATCGCCCTCAAAGACGTCACGGCGAAATACAAATACACTCTAAACCAAACAGCAAGAGAGAGCTGGAAAAACAAAACCGAAAGCCTCAACCTAGACAAAGAAGGGAACAAGCTATGGAAGCTAGTCAGAGCCATGAATGACGAAACCCATTCAAACAAATTACCATCAAGCAGGGCGAAAACTTGCTCACTGGAAAAAAAGCCGCAAACGCTTTTGTAGAACACTATGCCAAAGCAAATCACATCGAGGTCCCTGCAGATAGGCATACCGACAATAGTGAAGAGCAAAAGGGGCACGACAACATCAATTCCGGCACCATAAGAGCATATGATGGCCAAATTAACAATGAGTGAAATGAAAGAGGCCATGAGAACATTGAAGAAAAGAAAATCTCCCGGAAAAGACGGGATAACAAACGAAATGTTGATGGGGCTGGGCCAAACAGCGAAGAGGAAACTGCTATCAGTCCTGAACCAAAGCTGGAAAAGGGGTATTGTACCCCAGGCATGGAAAGACGCAGTACTGGTACCAGTACCAAAGAAAGGAAAGGACAAAACAGATCCAAATGGATACAGGCCTATCAGCCTACTGAGCTGTGTCGGCAAACTGATGGAACGTATGATAAACACCAGACTGATGTGGCATCTGGAAGAAAAACGAATACTAATTCCACAGCAAGCAGGCTTTAGACAGCACAGATCCACTGAGGACCAGGTCATCCTCATAGCCCAGGAAATAGAAGATGCCTACCAGGCACAGAAACACACAGTAGCGGTTTGGGTGGACCTGGAAAAGGCATTTGACAAAGTCTGGAAAGATGGACAGAGTCAAGCTAAGGAGAAGTGAAGTTTGTGGGAGAATGTACAAGTGGATCAACCACTACCTCCAAAAAAGAACGGCCAGAGTCAAAGTACAAGGGCAGATGAGCAAAAAGGTGACACTCGAGCAGGGAGTACCCCAAGGGGGAGTACTGTCACCCACACTCTTCCTGGTGTATATAAACGACATTACAGAGAATATACCACGAAGAGTCCATAGCTCAATGTTTGCAGACGATCTGGCTATGTGGACCTCTGAAAAGAATCTCACCATATCAAGAAATCGGATGCAGCAGGCCCTAACATCGCTGGAAGAGTGGGCGAACTCATGGCTGGTCAAAATAAACGAGGAGAAAACCACGTGTACAATATTCTCGCTTTCAATCAAACCCCAAAATACTAAATTAAGTTTAAATGGCAAATTCCTGCAGCCAAACGACAACCCAAACTATCTGGGAGTCACATTTGATCGGCGCATGACATGGAAAAGTCAGATCGAGAGAAACCGAATGAGAGCCAGAGAAAGAATGGCAATCATGAGGAAAATTGCTGGCACAAGCTGGGGAGCAGACGAAAGCATACTAAAAACTGTACACTGGAAGAGTGAGACCAGTTCTCGAGTATGGCATTGCCGCATGGACAACAGCAGCAAAGGCGAACTTCGATAAAGTTAGCAAACTTCAAAACCAAGCCATGAGAGTTATAACAGGAGGCATGAAGTCAACGCCAATTGTAGAACTTGAAAAGATTACAAAACTGCAATCCATGACCGATAGAAGAGACTGCAGAGCCCAGCTGCAGTCAGACAAAACTCCGAAGACTGACTGACCATCCAAGGCACCAGAGACTAAACAATTTGGGAAATGGGAAACTAAAGCGGAGAAACTTTGCAGAAATAGCCAAAGCAAATATGCACGAAGATCCCATAAACGCACTAACAACACCAAAGCCCATCACTACTGTACGAAAACCTACCTGGAGGCAGGATATATTTCCAGAGGTGGTAGAAAATATACCAGGTATTGGAAACAAAAACTGCCAGACTGAAAAAGAAAGGAGAGATACTACCCTAAGCTTTATATCGAAAAACTACCCAAGCATGGACTGGACCCATGCATACACCGACGGTTCTGTAACAAACACTACACAGAACGGAGGGGCAGGAGCATTCCTGAACCTACCAAATGGCAGAAAAATAACACTGTCATTCGCTACTGGTAAGTACACAAGCAATTTCAGAGCGGAGGCAGAGGCACTGAGGGTGGCAGTGGAAGAAATGGTGACACATAAAGAAAATGAAAGCCATACAGTCCTACTTACAGATGCTCTGGTCGTAGTCACAGCGCTAAAAAGCCAGAAAAACACTGAGCTTAATGACTTAAGAGCAGCACTCTGTCAACTATGCCAGCAGTCCGCACCAAAAAGGGTAGTGGTACAGTGGGTCCCATCACACTGCAACATCCAAGGCAACGAGGAGGCAGACAGACTGGCAAAAGAAGGTGCAAGACTACCACAAACAGATACTAGTATGACGTACGAAGAGTCAAAACGGCTTATCAAAGCCAGATACATGACCAAATGGGAAACCGAACATACTGGTTACACCAAAAACGATGCCTATTACCAGTTGAACAGAAGAGAGCAGGTCGTTGTCTTCAGACTTCGCACTGGCCACAATAGACTGAGGTACCACCTATTCAACAAATTGAAGATAGGTGGAACCGACCAATGCCCGTGTGGTACCGGGAAAATGACCGCTGAACATCTGCTGCAGAACTGCCCGACATACGAGGATCAGAGCGAGCAGATGTGGTCATCACCAGTGGAACCACAAGACAAGCTCTATGTCAGTGTCGACAGCCTCAGGATGACCGCCGCTTTTTTCGAAAAAATAATGGTTACTGTCTGACTGAGTACGAAGAAGAAGAAGAAGAAGTATTTAAGGTCGTCGCATCTCTAAAGATATCATATATGAGCAGTTAGTGGATGGTAAAAGAAAGGGTTCGCTAAGACAAGAAAGGGTTCGCTAAGACAAGAACAGCACAAATGGATTTATAACCGAATATCGAATGAAGTGTAGGCCATTATATGATTATAGACAGATCGAGGATGACAGCAAACCCAGCTGCATAGCCATAATCTCCTACGTCTCCAGAGCAGACAAATCGGCATACACCAAGCTAACTAACTCTGACTTCTCAACATTCCTTGACAGTGTTAGTAATAATTGCCCGTCGCAAACGAAGATGGCGCATCGCCAGACATGTTCATTCAGATGTCTTTCTCTCCTCACCAATGCGAGCACCTTGTGTAATGGTAGTGCGTCAGGCTTATCGGTTTGGAGCAAACAGCTCTCAGGAGACAACATCAATGGGGAAACTGTTCAGAGACACTTTCAAAGAGTCGTATCATTTCTTGTGCCCAGAGCTCGCAATGCAATAACTGCTTAGGAATGCGCTCATCGGACATGCGAACAATATGCCCAGACCATCTTATCTGCGCTCTCTGCAACAGCGTATTGATGCCCAACAGCTGAGGACTTTAGAGTTTGGTACTCCATCCTGCCAGACGGGTGATCCCGAGCAGCCTGCGGGTATAGCTTACATGGAAATTGTTGTTTCTTGATATTTCTGCTATAGACTGTCCGTGTTTCGCAAATGTATAGAAGGGCGGTTTGTACCATGGTACGATTTATCCTAATATTGGTTTCCTGCCGATCCCAAACATTCGCTTGCAGTCTTCCAAACAGCATTGTTTGTCGTAGCAATCTTGCTGTGGACCTCAGAATCGATATTTTCTTCTCTGTGAGGGTACTACCAAGATAAGTAAAGCTATCAACTGATTGTAGATGGTTCACTACAGTGGTGTTTGGTTTGTGGTATGGCTTAACAGGAACCGACATAAACATTACTTCCGTTTTCTTTGTGTTGACGAATATATATGACAGTGAATGCCAATGTGCGTGAGATATTCAGTAGGGGTCGTTCTAGAAATCTCTTCATAACCTGACGATGAAAGGCAAAACTGAATAGGCAAATAGAAGAAGAAAAATAAACACAGTGAGACCAAAGTTAGGGTGCGCAGTTGAAAACTCATTCACAGTGGCCTGCATGTCCAGTTCTGAACCCGTGGTGCAGTCAACGGCAAAGAGCAGATCTAAGATTGTTGCTTCTTTCACTTCTACGAGGGATCTTAGGCGTCTCATATTGAAGAGCTGTCCGTCCGTCCTGGCATCAAATACCATGCCAAAGAGTGTTGGGGCCAGCACACAGCCCTGTTTTACTCCATTTATGACTGGGAAGGTTGCATACAGTTCACCATCAATTGTTACACGAGCCGAAGTTCATCATAAAGCTGAAGGACAGCTGAGATGCCCCGAAATGTTGCCATGATTTCTCCCGAGTTCGTCCCCGTTGACAATGTCAAATGCCTTGATCAGGTCAATGTCTGCTCTAGTTATTAATTACAGATGGCCGTGGTTATGTCAACAAAAGTCGTGTACAAAAACGTTGTCGTTCCTGACATTTCTCCTGAATTTGACTCGCTGCAAATACCATGTCAGTTCTCTCATAACCAGCTCGGAAACCACACTCTGGGGAGTAGCTTTCTCTCAGGATGAGTTATCAACTTAACTGATTAATATACTGGTTTATAAGACTGCAGAGTATGCATACAACCTGTTTCTTCTTCTCTCATTGATATACACATACCTATATGTATATAATCCGTCTTTTAATGCATTGACTGACCCTTACCCCACCCCACACACACTATTTTATGTGGCAGACATTAAAATCATTCACCACTCTCTGAGTACGAAAATATTTAATATTTAATCGGCTGAGAAAGACCAGACCATAATTTTTCCAACGATTGATATTGACTGAGGTCTTATCCCGATGTCATTCTCTCCCAGCTGGTTAACTTCATTGCTCAAGCTTGTCGTCCTAGAAAAGAAAGGGCGACATGCTGGCCAAACAAAGTGGACCGGGTTTGCTCCACGAGAGAGCGCCGTAAACAACCTTGTAGTTTCCGAATCCGTCCATATGGAAATGTCGGCATCCCTCGTAGGACAAGTGGATTAAACGCAAGATAACAATGGGCAGACTTGGAAAATACACTCGCATCCTTTCACAACAATATGTGTTTGACGACTATAAGTACCAGAACAACATAAACCGAAATCCTGCCTGCAATTCCTTTACAAATTAAATGAATGTAAATATCACCAATCACAGTCATCCACTTCACCAAAACGTCTCATTATCTTTCATTTCACGGCCAGCCTTATCCCACTCCACATGCTGTATCACCATAAATTATATTGTCAATTTCATAAATGCGCAATAAAGATGCGAAGAAAAAGATCCTGATGTCATTAGACACTTAATAGACGAACATATTATTTAAGTGCTCACCATGATCGGAATCGAGTTAACTGCCATTTTCGAATCTAGATTTGCTGAGCAGCACTCTTTCAGATTGGTTAAATACAGTACTGGTTACGGGACTGAGGTAAAATAGAATAATAGCCAAAGTGCGAACTGTAGAGGTAGTCGCGACAGGTTTAGTGATAGCATATATATATAAATATGTGAAAACACATCATGCTGGCTGTGGAACAACTACAGTGGACAACATCATATTCTTCTGCTTCGTCGTTCACCCTCAGATCAAGGTCCCGGTTTTTCTTACAAAGGACATCGTTGTTTGTAATAATGTTTTATCTTCACACGGTTTTTGTTTCTTATCTGTCTCGCAGTATCATTCTCTCTCTTCCTGCGTAGGCATGCATCCATGTAGGATGTGTTCCGCGGTCATGGTATGCTCCCCACACAAACACCTGTCCAAATCCTCATTATGTCAATGACATATAATCAATCAATCAATAAAAACCTGCGGAACATGGGTCTTCAACAAAGACAAGTCTTCCTGTCACGGGTCACTTGAGCTAGTACTGTCCACGTCTTGACTGATATTAGCATCCAACTTCCTATTCTAAGGTGACGAAAAGGGACAAGATCCGTAACCAGACAATACGTAGCAGTCTTGAAGTTCAACCCCTGCAGACACGAGGGGAGCAGTCCCAACTACAGTGGTTTGGCGATGTCTGTAGAATGGAAGAAGATCGGATACCAAAGCGGTCATGGGAGATCAAAAGTCAAGGACGCAGACCACGAGGACGTCCCAAAGTACGTTGGGAAGACAACATACGACAGTCCCTAAGTGATAGAGGGATGGATTGGAAAGAGGCCAGGAAAAAGACGGCGGATAGAGCAGTGTGGCGTTCTCTTTGGCAAACCTCTACACCTCACGGTAGAAGAGGAGCGACTAAGTAAGTAAGTAACTCCCTATTCTATGAGTGCCTCGGTCGTCCACTATTTCTCTTGCCCTGCGAATTACAGAACAAAGACCGTTTTGTAATGTTATCAATTGGTTTCCGTAATATGTGACCGATCCAGCGTCTATTCCGTTTATCATTCACCATTGGTACCTGCCCCATTCTTTACAACAGTTACGCAACAACAACAAATTTGTGATCATATTGTACCATTTCTATCCTTGTAATCTGCGCATGCAACCATTTACGAAAGCGTAACTTTGTCGTAAGCGCCTCTATGTTTTAAAGTCATATAATAGAACGAACGTTGCGCGTTGGAGTTGAAGATTTTGGTGGTAATTTAATTGCAATGAAAGCTAATCTCCCTATTTGTGTTCCCAACTTAACATCATTTTCTGTACCACCCAAAATATCTATATTTGCTTACAAGATTTAAGTCAGATTCCACATTCTGAAGGAGTGTGTCTTCCAACCCAATTGTATCGCTGTTCGTTGTATTTATTTTCAGAACCTGTGTCTTGTCTTTGTGTATTTTCAGACTCAATTAGCTGCCGAAGACGGATGTGTCAGACCGAAAGCTGCAAATATCGCAAATGAAGCTGTAAACTAGCGACACAACGCATTTCGTTCTCCGGAATACATCATGCTACTTGCTAAGCCCTGTTCAGGGCTTGGTAGCGGGAGATTGAGAACGAACGCAGAAGAAGAAGGCCCAATTACAGTGACATCTCAAATATACTTATTTTATTTTGCATCCCATTGTAGTTACGAGACGGAAGAGTCAAATCATCGGCAAAGTTGAGATCGTTATTGTCAATTTAGTGGCATTTCCGCCGGACGATGTTGTTGACTTCATTAATCCAGCCAATGAGCAGCAGGAAGAGTAACGGCGAGTAACTGTCGAACCCCAGTTTTTATTTCAAATGAGCTCAGAAAAGTGACCTTTCCTGTAACATCTCATAACGTGATAACTTCATGTTTTATGGATGATGTTCGAGAACCATCTAAGGGCACACCATGGTGGCTGAGCAACTTCCATAGTGATGCCCTGTTAATGGAATATGATAGTACATTTCGCCAGTCTATACAAACCCCAGCTACCCCCCCCCCCCCACTCTCTCTCCCATGTTTACCCATTACAGTGTTAAGAAACTAAAGGGACCGCAACACTGGCGTAATGGTTGTCTTCTGTTTTCTTTTTCCTTCGCCATTTATATTTGATAAATGTATACTTGTTATCCTGGTATTCAATCATACATTGGATGTCTGATGCCAGGTAGCCAAATGACGTCTAAATACATTAACGTCCTTTGCTTTGGAGAACCACGTCGTACCAAGAACCTCTCGCAGGCCATCTCCCCAGCTCATTGGTGGTAGAAAGTTGTGGGGCCACCAGTACATTATGTGTCCTTCGGTTGTCAAACACGCGTATAACATGTTCCGCCCATCTGTATTTTCTTAATAGCGTTGTATCCACGACGTCGTTGAAAGAGGTCTGGCGCCTAATTTCAGTGCCGTGTATACGGTCTCGTAGTGAGACTGGCATTGTTCTTCGCTCGTTGGGTCAGTCACTGACTCACTCGAAGTCTGTCGTCAGCATCTGTTTCTCTGAGACTCCAGACCTCAGCTATATATCATAAATAAATATATGTGCGAGTAAAATGGCAGAAATATTTCTCAATGCCACACTCTTACTACTGCAGTGTTTTCACCGAAAAGCTGTTTATAATAAATAATATAAATATATAACGCAGTCCCGCAGGTTAAAGAGAAATGTACTGCACAATGTGGACATTTTCGATATTCCGTTATTATTGTTTTTCTATTTATACAATAACATTTGTTGTAGAACGTTTGACAAATAAATACCACACACGGGTGTTGTAAATAGTCAATGAAAATAGAAAAAGTGGCTGTTGATGTTATTGTAATTATGCACACGGGTTTGCAGGTGAAAGAAATGTAAATATATTTATCAATAAGCAATGAAGCTTGGTATAACTTCTTAAATAAGATTAATAGTAATTTAATAATCTCGTCATTTAGACAAAACATATTTCAGCAACTTTTACGTGAATAATTTTAGTATTTCTTCTTCGTTCATCCTCAGATCAAGGTTCCGGTTTCTCTTACAAAGGACACCGTTGTTTGTAAGACTGTTTCAATCTCCATACAGCTTTTGTCTCATGTCTATCTCACGAGGCCAGTATTGTTCTCTCTTTTCCTTCGTGAGCGTGCAGCTTTGCAGGATGGGTTCTACGGTCATAATTGTAGTATTTAATAGTATCATCATTTGTCGGTGAAAGCAACTCGAAAGACATTCTTTTCTCATTCAGCGTCCATAGCAACTACCCCCAAATGACGGTTTTTAAATTGTATATACTCTCTCTGTCCTGATTTAAGGGTTCATAGTGCTTTAAGAAATCCGTTTTTTGCACTAGTATTATTATACTTAAACAGACATCAAGGGATTAAAATATATCTACGAACGCATTATAATTTTATTGTGGTATGGTACGCATTATCATCGTGGTTCTAGACGTCAAAGAAGGCAAGATAATCAATGTCGTCATTGTTTATGCACTGAATGAGGAAAATAGAGCAGATGTCAAAGAATAAACCTTTTAGCTGCTGGAAAAGACGGTGGATGATTGTCATGGCGAAATAATCCATCTTGAAGATTTAAATGCTAGAGTGGAAAATTATCCTTCTAGAGGGGACAGAGTGATTGAAAGATATGATGAAGATGTTTTAAAATACAATCATCAATGGAAGGTGACTCCTGAGATGCTGCAGCAAGGAATACCTGATCATCCCAACTACATACATGATGTGAATCAACAAGAGAAATTCATCATTGATTATCCAGTTGTGAGGAAAGATTCATTTACATATGCGAGAGATGCCAGAGTCTGGAGAGGACCAGAAATCAGAAGTGACCACTACGTCATGACAATTACGAGAAAACTGAAAGTGTAGTCCCACCAAAACAATGTCTACAATCAAGAAAAAACTAGAGAAAGAGAGGTCAGAATAAAATATTTAGAACAAGATATCGGGGGCTTATATAGATAGCAGTATAAAGTACCAATCCAGGAATTATAAGGTTGCTGATTAAAATTCAAGATTATTCTATAGCAGGATAGAAAGAAGACGTCCTGGTGGACAGAAGAAGTCAAAATTATAATAAGCGGAAAAAATACATAGAAACAAAACTTCAAAGCCAGGAATACAGCAAGAAAAACGGAGAAATACAAAGAATATGTACCCGAGTGATTGATCAAGGTCTTTGTATGACAAGGACAAGTATAGCACCACTGCCCCACAAAGAGTATGTTGTAAGAGGTGACTAATTGTGTGTCATGCATAACACCGGCCATGGTTAAGTGGTTTGTTTAGAGCAGCATAGATGGTACTTAACAGGCTGCAGGTCTACTTTGCTCTGGTGTTAGAGTCTATTAAGATGGACTCGCACATCGGTTAACCACCTTCCGCGGCACTTGTCCGAACGTAGCGGAGTAATAATCTGTTCGAGCCTAGCCCGCTTAGCAGGAAATCCTTCTCCCGGCTACATCTAGCTCATACCAGAGCTGGGATCTGCACAGGGGTATCTGTCCCCGTAGAAGTGCAGGTAGACTAAGAACTAAGATGTAGCAAATAAAATGGAAACCAAGATCATAGAACTAGCAGTTGTTCTTCAGGACCCTAAAGAGCACAATGAAGAAAAAAGAGGTAGATAATGGATAGATGGAAAGACTATTTCTCAGAGCTCCTCTATGCAGAGGATGATCAAGTTCCAGGGGTGAGATGCTCTAATACAGAAAATAAAATTAATGGCAGGAAAGACACTGTCATGATAGAAGAGCAGAAGGCAACATTAAAAAAACTAAAGATTGATAAAACAGCTGGATGATATAACACCAGAAATAGCCAAGTACACAGCAATTGCACATGAACTGTTATACCTGATGGTTCTTCTGGCAGCATGATACCACAAGGCTATACCAAAGGATTTGGATAAAAATGATAATGTGAAAACTATAGAGGCATATCACTCCTTAGTTTTACCCTCAAAGCATACTAAGGATATTGGAGCAGATTCTAAGATGTCTGACTAAGCCACAGATAGGCAAGGTCAAATACCAAATTACCAAATCAGAGGTTCATCATCAGACCTTCCTTAAAATCTGGAAAGAGAAGCTAGAGAAGAGAGAGAGAGATTACTATTAGTAGTTCAAAAACAAAAACCATGGTGACCTCAAGAGAAAAGAAGAGACATCACATTGTGCTAGGTGAATAGCATCTGGAACAGGTCAAGCAGTTCAAATACCTTGGAATTGTAACAGATCGGAATGGAGGTATCAAAGAAAAGTTGGCTACTTAAAGAGCAACAACTTGTAAACTTTTTCATGCCATAAATAGAGGATTCCTCAGTAAAAGAAAAAAGGTAAGAAAACTAAGATGGCTGTAGAATGCCTCCACCTATGTACCAGTTCTGACTTACTGGCCTGAATCATGGGCAATGACCATAACCCAGAAAAACAAGCTCCAAGTCTCTGAAATGAGATATCTAACTAAGAAAAATGGTCCAAATAATAAAAAGAGACAAGGGGTTAACAGTAAAACAATACGGCAGGATCTTGAAACCCTTGCATACTGGAGTGGAGCAATCAGAACTACAGTGGTTTGGTCATATCTGCAGAATGAAAGAAGAATTGCAACTTCAGTTGTCATGGGAAGCAAAGAGTCAAGACTACAGACCGCTCAGAATGACCCAAAGTCCACTGGGATGATGATAAAAGAAACATTGGACAACATTGGAATCAGGCCATAATTAAGACAGCAAATGGGCAGGTACTTGAGATGGTGAAACGTTTCAAATATCTTGGATCGTTGATCAGCGACGAGAGTTCGAAGCCAGAGGTAATTGCCAGAATAGCACAAACAACAGCGGCGCTGACTAGGCTGCAACCTCCTTGGCGAGACAAGCGCCTCGCCCTCGGCATAAAGGTCAGACTACTGGGCTCCTTGGTGCTGTCAATATTTCTGTATGCCTGCGAGACCTGGACCATTACAGCAGATATCCAGGGCAGAATACGTGCAATGAAAATGCGGTGCTATAGAAAACTCCTAAATGTTACATATAAGGATCGTGTCATGAACGTGGACATCCGTCAGAGAGTTGAAGACGCTATTGGTCCTTTTGAAGATCTGTTCACAACTATCAAAAGACGAAAGATCTTGGGTAGTTGTCTCGCCGCAGCGACTCAATTTCAACCAGTGTTCGTAAAGCGATCTCAGTCCCGCCAGGCGGAGCGATAGCGCGGGCTTGCGGAAAACGCTCGCCTGCCTTTCCCCGTAGTGCGAATTGGGTGCGGTTTGTGGTAGTGGCTCCTCCACCGAGGTGCGCTAGTCTGGTCCGTATCAGGAAACGTGGTCCGTCCGTGGTGATTTATCTAAGGCTTATAGCAGAGCTCGACAGTACGTCTCGCTGGTGGTCCGACTCTCGCAAAGAGCTTGTGACCGGCAAATGGAAAGCAGGAATCGTTGCCTCGAGGCCCTGCGTTCTCCCTACGGAGAAGGGCAGGCCAAATTGTGTCTCTAGTCCCAGTGAAATTCGTCGCCGAGGTCGTTGGGATCCGTTCTGCACAGAGCGCTGCCATCCCTCCTCGAGCGAGCCCGGTCGGTCGGTCGTCTGGTGCGTGTGGGAGGCCCCTGTCAGGCGGTCCTAGGTCGACGGAGTGAGGGACGGGTGGAACAACCGTCCGTCCGTCCCGTCAGTCGGTCCCTGCGGCCGTCCCAGTGAGGCTTTTTACACACCCTTCCTCCGCCGACCGGTGTGCGCAGTACGTACGTCTCCGACAGATATCTGGTTGATCCTGCCAGTAGTCATATGCTTGTCTCAAAGATTAAGCCATGCATGTCTAAGTTCACACTGTCTCACGGTGAAACCGCGAATGGCTCATTAAATCAGTCGAGGTTCCTTAGATGACACGATCCTACTTGGATAACTGTGGCAATTCTAGAGCTAATACATGCTTACCAAGCTCCGACCCTCGCGGAAAGAGCGCTTTTATTAGTTCAAAACCAATCGTCGTTTCCCCTCGCGGGGTTGCGGCGTCCCCACTGGTGACTCTGGATAACTTTGTGCTGATCGCATGGCCTCATGTGCCGGCGACGCATCTTTCAAATGTCTGCCCTATCAAATGTCGATGGTACGTGACATGCCTACCATGTTTGTAACGGGTAACGGGGAATCAGGGTTCGATTCCGGAGAGGGAGCATGAGAAACGGCTACCACATCCAAGGAAGGCAGCAGGCGCGCAACTTACCCACTCCCGGCACGGGGAGGTAGTGACGAAAAATAACAATACGGGACTCTTTCGAGGCCCCGTAATTGGAATGAGTACACTTTAAACCCTTTAACGAGGATCTATTGGAGGGCAAGTCTGGTGCCAGCAGCCGCGGTAATTCCAGCTCCAATAGCGTATATTAAAGTTGTTGCAGTTAAAAAGCTCGTAGTTGGATCTCAGGCGCAGGCGGGCGGTCCGGCTCGCGCCGGTTCACTGCCCGTTGTCTCCTGCCCTACCGTCTGCCGGCTCTCTCCCACGGGTGCTCTTCGCTGAGCGTCCTGGGTGGCCGGCGCGTTTACTTTGAAAAAATTAGAGTGTTCAAAGCAGGCCTCGGCTGCCTGAATAATGGTGCATGGAATAATGGAATAGGACCTCGGTTCTATTTTGTTGGTTTTCGGAACTGGAGGTAATGATTAACAGGGACAAACGGGGGCATTCGTATTGCGGCGTTAGAGGTGAAATTCTTGGATCGCCGCAAGACGAGCTACTGCGAAAGCATTTGTCAAGAATGTTTTCATTAATCAAGAACGAAAGTCAGAGGCGCGAAGACGATCAGATACCGTCGTAGTTCTGACCATAAACGATGCCGACTAGCGATCCGCAGGAGTTGCTTCGATGACTCTGCGGGCAGCTTCCGGGAAACCAAAGTGTTTGGGTTCCGGGGGAAGTATGGTTGCAAAGCTGAAACTTAAAGGAATTGACGGAAGGGCACCACCAGGAGTGGAGCCTGCGGCTTAATTTGACTCAACACGGCCAACACTGAAATGATTGACATGCCGAGACCACTCTTCTGGGGTCTAATATGGAACTGGTGCTGGACTTAGACCCCCAAAAATCTGGGGTTATGCCCCCTGTGGCCCGGTTTTGTCTGCATCCAGTGTTTGATAAAGGAATTGACGGAAGAGCACTATCAGGAGTGGAGCCTGAGACCTAAGTTAACTTAACACGCCAATACTGCAGAATGACTATCAAAAAGTACACCTTCGTGGGGTCTAATAGAGAACATGTGCTGGAATTAGACCCTCGAAAATCTTGGGGCTACCCTCTAAGAAACTTGATTGTCTCGCTAAGGGAATTGACGGAAGGGCACCACCAGGTGTGGAACCTGCGGCTTAATTTGACTGAACACGCCAATACTGTAGAACAACTGACAAATCGAGAGCACTGCCGTTTGGGTCTAATAATGAACGTACGCTGGTATTAGACTCACGGATGACAAGTCAGCTCTCAAACACCCAAATGAAAGAACGCTACGGAAATCGTGTTTAACTCCGCAGAAACCGCAGATCTCAAATACCTGGTCATTGACAAACAAAAGCCCTCTATAAATTCGTCTGACCAAATAGTGAACGGGTGCTGGAAATAGATCATATGAAGACAGGTCAGTTTTACCCTACAAATGACAGGGCGTTGCTACGGAAAACCAGCTCAAATCGAGAGGAGCCGCAGACACTTTGGTTCACGTACCAGGCTGATAAGCCAAGGGCGCGAGGCTACCATGTGGGGGATTACGGCCGAACCCTTGTAAGCCGCAATCCCGCCCAAAATCTCAGCACCACTGCAATGGGAGGCTCCTACATGCTCGGGACCTGGGGCTTGCGCCCCAGCCCTATCAGGTAGAGCCACAGTAAGAGGTCCTTGCCGCCCGCCAATCAAAGCGGGCGGACAACTGCTTGATACTCACCCTATACGGCGATGGGGTGCGAAAACACCAACCAAAGACTTAGTACCTGGTCGGGGTGTCGAAAACAGTAGAGCAGCCACCTCACTGTGAACTGTCAAGACTCAACCACTGACCATGAGAGTTGTCCGCACATCAGGCGAACAACACCTCTGTGACATTACCAGGCTTGTCCTCTGGCTGAATGCACTCCGGCTACGATATCTACCTCTGTACGTTATCAGCCATATAACTATCATACTGGACGCAGAAGAGATGCAGACCAGCGGACATTGCACACCTGCCCCACTGTGTCAACACCCTAGGTGGCGGGGAATGCTAGGCGTACCATCCCTGCATAGAAGCCAAGAAAATAAAGGGAAAAAGAGATACCCCACTCACATGCAAATGCTACGTTCCTGGCAGGACGTGACGATCCTGGGACACAGACACACTGGACTGCCTCTCTTCCGGGTAAACCAGTCCATCTCATATATCATCACATATCATCATTGCACCCTATAGACACGAGTAGTGAAGACTCGATAGTCTGGTAAGACAACTTCCATAAGAGAGAAAACTCTGATCGTAAACAACTGCTGCCTTGCAGATAGGCTGGGGACAGCCAAAGGCTAAGGAGGGCATCCTTACAGAAACGCCTGTTGAAATCGGATGCACGGGGCCGCAAGCCTAACAAAACAGTGCAACGTAAATCACAGTATGATGGCAGTACAACCTATTAGAAAAACGTATGGCGCTCATCCTGCGGAGTCCCGCCAGGCAGCGATAGTGCCGGGCCTCACGCCTCGAAGGGGGCCCACCCTTGACTACTGGTGGTCACCCACCCATGTGTCGTGGAGTCAAGGCACATGGCTATGGGGCAACGTCTATTGGCCAAAACCTCAAGACCCTCAAAATACTACAGTGGAATGCGGAGGGAGTCATTAACAAAAAACTTTCCCTAACACACCACCTGCATGAAGGTAAGATTGACGTGGCATGTATCCAGGAAACGCACCTCAACAATAACCATAAATTCTCAATCAGAGGATACCAGACCTTCCGTCTAGATAGAGAAGGCCACAAAGGAGGGGTCCATGCATACACCGACGGTTCTGTAACAAACACTACACAGAACGGAGGGGCAGGAGCATTCCTGAACCTACCAAATGGCAGAAAAATAACACTGTCATTCGCTACTGGTAAGTACACAAGCAATTTCAGAGCGGAGGCAGAGGCACTGAGGGCGGCAGTGGAAGAAATGGCAACACACAGTGAAAATGAGAGCCACATAGTCTTGCTGACAGATGCTCTCGCCGTAGTCACAGCGCTAAAAAGCCAGAAAAACACTGAGCTTAATGACTTAAGAGCAGCACTCTGCAAACTGTGCCAGCTGTCCGCACCAAAAAGGGTAGTGGTACAGTGGGTTCCGTCACACTGCAACATCCAAGGCAACGAGGAGGCAGACAGACTGGCAAAAGAAGGTGCAAGGCTACCACAAACAGATACCAGTATGACGTACGAAGAGTCAAAACGGCTTATCAAAGCCAGGTACACGACCAAATGGGAAACCGAACATACTGGTTACACCAAAAACGATGCCTATTACCAGTTGAACCGAAGAGAGCAGGTCGTTGTCTTCAGACTTCGCACTGGCCACAATAGACTGAGGTACCACCTATTCAACAAATTGAAGATAGGGTGTACCGACGAATGCCCGTGCGGTACTGGTAAAATGACCACTGAACATCTGCTGCAGAACTGCCCGACATACGGGGATCAGAGAGAGCAGATGTGGCCATTGCCAGTGGAACTGCAAGACAAGCTCTATGGTAGTGGCGAGAGTCTCAGGATGACCGCCGTTTTTTTCGAAAAAATAATGGTTACTGTCTGACTGTGTACGCAGAAGAAGAAGAAGACAAAGGAGGGGTCCTGATACTGACCAGAAACAGCATACCGAGTAGCGCGGTACCTGTCAATCACACCGGACAAGCAGAAATTGTAGGAGTTGACATAATGGCTCAAGAGACGAAGCTCCGCATTTTCAATCTGTACGGACCACCAAACAGAGACCTATCGCTCGCGAGTATGGAGGTCAGAGACTCCAACTGCATAGTAGTTGGAGATTTCAACAGCCACTCGGAGAGATGGGGATACTCTGACACAGACAGCAGAGGTGACGAAGTGGAAGATTGGGAGATAGATGCAAATCTCTCCCTAATCAATAGGCCGGAGGATAGCCCTAGCTTCTATTCAAGAACATGGCATACCACCTCGACTCCAGATTTGGCCTTCTCCACACAGGACATACACTATAAAATAGACCGCCAGGTGCTAAACCAACTGGCAGGTAGCGACCACAGGCCGATCAGGCTAACCATTGACATGGAAGTAGGCCCACAGGAAACAAAACCGCTCCCACGTTGGAATTACAAACGAGCCGACTGGGACAGATTTGCAATCCTGACAGATGGGCTGTGTGAAACCATCAACACACGAAACACCAAAATGAAGCCCATGGTAGAGAGCCTAAGCAAGGCAATAATGCAAGCCGCCACTGAAACCATCCCAAGAGGAGCTAGGAAAAACTATAAGCCCTACTGGAATGATGAGTTACAGAAAGTGGAAGATGCAGTAACAAATGCTAGGAACATGGCAGAACGAGAAAAATCCATGGAGGCAAACATCGCCCTCAAAGCCGCCGCGGCGAAGTACAAACACACTCTCAAGCAAACAGCAAGAGAAAGCTGGAAAAATAAAACGGAAAGTCTAAACCTGGACAAAGAAGGGAACAAGCTATGGAAGCTAGTCAGAGCCATGAATGACGAAACCCCGTCAAATAAACAAATTACTATCAAGCAGGGCGAGAACTTGATCACAGGTAAGAAAGCCGCAAACGCCTTTGTCGATCACTATGCCAGAGCAAACCACATCGAGGTCCCTGCAGATAAGCATACAGACATTAGCGAAGAGCTAAAGGGACACGAAAACATAAATACGGCTCCTGAAGAGCACATGATGGCCAAACTAACAATGCGCGAAATGGAAGAGGCTATGAGAACACTAAAGAAAAGGAAATCTCCCGGAAAAGACGGGATAACAAACGAAATGCTGATGGGGCTGGGCCAAACAGCGAAGAAGAAACTGCTATCGGTCCTAAACCAAAGCTGGAAAAGGGGAATTGTACCCCAGGCATGGAAAGATGCAATACTGGTACCAGTACCAAAAACAGGAAAGGACAAAACAGATCCAAATGGATACAGGCCCATAAGCCTACTGAGCTGTGTCGGCAAGCTGATGGAACGGATGATAAACACCAGACTGATGTGGCATCTGGAAGAAAAACGAATACTAATTCCACAGCAAGCCGGCTTTAGACAGCACAGATCCACTGAGGACCAGGTCATCCTCATAGCCCAGGAGATAGAAGATGCCTACCAGGCACAGAAACACACAGTAGCTGTTTGGGTGGATCTGGAAAAGGCATTTGACAAAGTCTGGAAGGATGGACTTAGAGTCAAGCTAAGAAGAAGTGATGTCTGTGGGAAGATGTACAAGTGGATCAACCACTACCTCAAACAAAGAACGGCCAGAGTCCAAGTACAAGGGCAGATGAGCAAAAAGGTGACACTCGAGCAGGGAGTACCCCAAGGGGGAGTGCTGTCACCCACACTCTTCCTGGTATATATAAACGATATTACAGAGAATATACCAAGAAGAGTCCATAGCTCAATGTTTGCAGATGATCTGGCTATGTGGACCTCTGAAAAGAATCTCACCATAGCAAGAAATCGGATGCAGACGGCCCTAACATCGCTGGAAGAGTGGGCGAACTCATGGCTGGTCAAAATAAACGAGGAGAAAACCACGTGCACAATATTCTCGCTTTCATTAAAACCCCAAAGTACCAAATTAAGTCTAAATGGCAAAATCCTGCAGCCAAACGACAACCCAACCTATCTGGGAGTCACATTTGATCGGCGCATGACATGGAAAAGTCAGATTGAGAGAAACCGAATGAAAGCCAGAGAAAGAATGGCGATCATGAGGAAACTTGCTGGCACAAGCTGGGGAGCAGACGAAGGCATACTAAAGAAACTGTACACTGGAAGAGTGAGACCAGTTCTCGAGTATGGCATTGCGGCATGGACAACAGCAGCGAAGGCGAACTTCGATAAAGTTAACAAACTTCAAAACCAAGCCATGAGAATTATAACAGGTGGCATGAAGTCAACGCCAATTGTAGAACTTGAAAAGTTTACAAAACTGCAATCCATGACCGACAGAAGAGACTGCAGAGCCCAGCTGCAGTCAGAGAAACTCCGAAGACTGACGGACCATCCAATGTACCAGAGACTAAACAATTTGGGAAATGGGAAACTAAAGCGGAGAAACTTTGCAGAAATAGCCAAAGCAAAGATGCACGAAGATCCCATAAACGCACTAACAACACCAAAACCCATCACTACTGTACGAAAACCTACTTGGAGGCAGGATATATTTCCAGAGGTGGTAGAAAATATACCAGGTATTGCAAACAAAAACTTGCCAGACTGAAAAAGAAAGGAGAGACACTACCCTAAGCTTCATAACGAAAAGCTACCCAAGCATGGACTGGACCCATGTATACACCGACGGTTCTGTAACAAACACTACACAGAACGGAGGGGCAGGAGCATTCCTGAACCTACCAAATGGCAGAAAAATAACACTGTCATTCGCTACTGGTAAGTACACAAGCAATTTCAGAGCGGAGGCAGAGGCACTGAGGGCGGCAGTGGAAGAAATGGCAACACACAGTGAAAATGAGAGCCACATAGTCTTGCTGACAGATGCTCTCGCCGTAGTCACAGCGCTAAAAAGCCAGAAAAACACTGAGCTTAATGACTTAAGAGCAGCACTCTGCAAACTGTGCCAGCTGTTCGCACCAAAAAGGGTAGTGGTACAGTGGGTTCCGTCACACTGCAACATCCAAGGCAACGAGGAGGCAGACAGACTGGTAAAAGAAGGTGCAAGGCTACCACAAACAGATACCAGTATGACGTACGAAGAGTCAAAACGGCTTATCAAAGCCAGATACATGACCAACAGGGAAACCGAACATACTGGTTACACCAAAAACGATGCCTATTACCAGTTGACACGAAGAGAGCAGGTCGTTGTCTTCAGACTTCGCACTGGCCACAACAGACTGAGGTACCACCTATTCAACAAATTGAAGATAGGGTGTACCGACGAATGCCCGTGCGGTACTGGTAAAATGACCACTGAACATCTGCTGCAGAACTGCCCGACATACGAGGATCAGAGAGAGCAGATGTGGCCATTGCCAGTGGAACTGCAAGACAAGCTCTATGGTAGTGGCGAGAGTCTCAGGATGACCGCCGCTTTTTTCGAAAAAATAATGGTTACTGTCTGACTGTGTACGCAGAAGAAGAAGAAAAGACGAAAGATGGCCTGGTGCGAGAACGTCGCGAGGTCCAACAGAATTCCCAACTCGATACTCTTTGGATCCGTACCGGGACAGAGAGGGCGAGGACGTCCAACGAAGAGATGGGTGGACAACATCGCTGAGTGGTTAGGCCTTCATCACGGTGAGATACGTCAGGCGGCGACAGACAGAGAGAGCTGGCGTGGGATTTTCATGTCTTCATGTGTGCCCCAACGACCTGATGGGTTACGGGATGAACTGAACTGAACTGAACTGATAGAAAGGTCTGATGCTCTATCTGGCAAACCTTTACACCCCAGGGTAGAAGAGGAATGACTTGGAAAGTAAGTAAATATTATACTTATGTATGCTTTTCTAAATGATGCATTGGTTTATTGAATTATTGTCCATAGCTGAAGTAAGCCGTTACAGTAAGTTATTTTTACCTGTTGAGTTGGCATAACTTTCGCAGAGCTCATAAAAATAACTCATTAAATGTCATCTGCTATTGACCATTCTATTCTTGTTCAGTGAATTTTATTCTTCTTCACATATCTTTCCCATTCATTCTATGATATTTCTCTTTCTATTTTCATTCATCACTTTTTTGTTTTACTTATGTGATGTCTGACTAGGAAAACCTTTGCCATGTCCTGTAGTAGTTCCTCTCCGTGCGGTTTTGGGAAAACAAAAGAAGGATGTAACAGAGAAGTAATATGTGACAATGGGAGACCCTGAGAATAACAAATCTGACAATAGGTCTATGGAATTATGGGAGTTTGATAAATTTGTAGACGAAGTAATTGAAGATGTCTATAATGTGATCAATCTAAGTCATAGAGGACTTAAGATTGTGACTGGACGACTGGCAGATGCAAAGTCGGTCCATACACTGTTACTGAACAACAATCAGCTTTTGATGCCTCCAGAAGAACTGTGTTCACTCAAAGACTTGACGGAGCTAAGCCTGGACAATAATATGCTTACAATGTTGCCATCAGGTAAAATTTTACTGTTGTCCTAATACACTACTTGCATCTTATTATTACCCTCAGGTAAACATTTCATTTAATTGTTGTTCTCATGTTATCTCATTGCTGTGGTTACATACAAATCTTAGTCCTTGCCCAGTCATGCTTTATCATAACAAGGTTTAGAGTTCATGATCTGAGTTTAACAAAATTAATTATAATGTGTTTCAATTGGTTTGATACTATTTACAACATTATGAATAATCTGAATGTTTTCTACCAGATACTATTAGGTCATATCGATACATATTGTATTTAAAACAGTGACAGCTGACGAATAGCATATTTCCAGCAATATTTTGTTACCAATGTAAAATATGGTAATTATTTCTTCTTTTTCGGCGTTCGTCCGGAAAAGGATGTTGTGTCATTGTTAACAGCGAGGCTATTGCATTGTCTGTGCATTTTGGTGCAACACATCTGATTTCAGCCGGCTTTTTTGTGTGCCAGGTTTGTCTTTCAACTGCAATCCCTTGGTCAAAATACACTAGTGGCTAGTACAGTCTGTATCCAGGGCTGCCACGTGAAGGTGAAATAGGGCTTCGTCAGCTATGATTCACTGACATTGATTCAAGCAGCCAGCTTCTTTAAATATTGTTGTCCAGTTCTTCACTGTTGTCTTCGACATACACTAGCTGCATTCTGCGATGAATGTCAACTGGTCGACATCCTTCAGCTGTTAGAAACTAAATCATCACTTTTCTGATCAACTCTGGATGGATTCCGTATCACACCCGCCATGCTTTCAACGGTTTGCTGAGGAAACTATGAGTCGGAGTATAATGAAATTTTGCAAACTTGACAATTGGTATGTGCTGGTCACATCAGAAGTGACATCATCATGCGCATCATACGTATGTTCACTTCGTGCAGTTAGATCCAGTTTCATTTGAACACGCCTCACAGTTAAACAAAGTGTGGGATGAAACTCACCAGTTTAAATAAAATTCAGGGGACGGCGTGGCCTAGTGGTTAAGTGGCACGGCTCACAATCTGAAGGTGCTGGGTTTGATCCCCATCACAGCACCGGCCGTTACTCCGGAGAAACAAACCCTTAGAAAATGCAGGAGGAAGCAGACCCTTACATAAAATGCATGCTGAAGTCGGATGCACTGGGCCGACATGCGCAAAATAAAAACACAGTGCAACGCACACCGCCTTGGAGATTAGAAAAATAAGGCGAACGCAATAAAAAAAAATTCATGGACTAGGAAAAGGCATTTTACATCTTAGCCAGAGAATCACTCTGGAAGTTGCTTAGACCCTATAGAATTTATCTGAAATTAATTAACATAATTAATAAAACATATGAAGATATGAAATACAGAGTCTTACAAAAAGGTCCGCTTTCTGAGCGCTTTGAGTTAAAAACTGGTGTGCAACAGAGATGTCTCTTATCACCATTTCTGTATTTGCTGGCTATTGACTGGATTATGAAAACATCAACCAACAAAAAATGAACCCTGACACAAACCAACTTGAAGATCTCAACTTTGTCAGGGACTAGGCGCATCTGTCCCATAACTGTAATGAGATGCAAAATAAAATAAATATACTATATGAGAGATCATAGAAGTTGGGACTGAGAATACACACAGATGAAGGTCCATCAATCTTGGATGTCGAACGTAACCTACAACTACTGTTCAATTATTCTATCTTTTCACTTTTTGTCTTACTTGTGTCTTTCAACATCAAGTTATAAAGAGGTTTCTTGACCAGACTCTAGTATGGGCTTCGTACACGGGCAGCTTTGTTGTTTCTGTTATTTATGCTATCCATTTTTGCATGGTTGGCACTTGACTTTGTATCCAATCCTTTTGCACACAAAATGAATACAAGGCCTTCAGATGCCCGAACTTGGTCAAACATCTTGCAAACACCACCTGTGGAGCAGATAAAGGGAATCTAAGGCAACAATACCTGGGTTATGTCCAATCAGTTATGGACTACAACCTGCCATTGCAAACCACAATGAGCAAAACAACTCCTAAGAAATTGGATCAAATTCTTCCCTAACACACCACCTGCATGAAGGTAAGATTGACGTGGCATGTATCCAGGAAACGCACCTCAACAATAACCATAAATTCTCAATCAGAGGATATCAGACCTTCCGTCTAGATAGAGAAGGCCACAAAGGAGGGGTCCTGATACTGACCAGAAACTGCATACAGAGTAGCGCGGTATCTGTCAATCACACCGGACAAGCAGAAATTGTAGGAGTGGACATAATGGCTCAAGAGACGAAGCTCCGCATTTTCAATCTGTACGGACCACCAAACAGAGACCTATCGCTCTCGAGTATGGAGGTCAGAGACTCCAACTGCATAGTAGTTGGAGATTTCAACAGCCACTCGGAGAGATGGGGATACTCTGACACAGACAGCAGGGGTGACGAAGTGGAAGATTGGGAGATAGATGCAAATCTCTCCCTAATCAATAGGCCGGAGGATAGCCCTAGCTTCTACTCAAGAACATGGCATACCACCTCGACTCCAGATTTGGCCTTCTCCACACAGGACATAGACCATAAAATAGACCGCCAGGTGCTAAACCAACTGGCAGGTAGCGACCACAGGCCGATCAGGCTAACCATTGACATGGAAGTAGGCCCACAGGAAACAAAACCGCTCCCACGTTGGAATTACAAACGAGCCGACTGGGACAGATTTGCAATCCTGACAGATGGGCTGTGTGAAACCATCAACACACGAAACACCAAAATGAAGCCCATGGTAGAGAGCCTAAGCAAGGCAATAATGCAAGCCGCCACTGAAACCATCCCAAGAGGAGCTAGGAAAAACTATAAGCCCTACTGGAATGATGAGTTACAGAAAGTGGAAGATGCAGTAACAAATGCTAGGAACATGGCAGAACGAGAAAAATCCATGGAGGCAAACATCGCCCTCAAAGCCGCCGCGGCGAAGTACAAACACACTCTCAAGCAAACAGCAAGAGAAAGCTGGAAAAATAAAACGGAAAGTCTAAACCTGGACAAAGAAGGGAACAAGCTATGGAAGCTAGTCAGAGCCATGAATGACGAAACCCCGTCAAATAAACAAATTACTATCAAGCAGGGCGAGAACTTGATCACAGGTAAGAAAGCCGCAAACGCCTTTGTCGATCACTATGCCAGAGCAAACCACATCGAGGTCCCTGCAGATAAGCATACAGACATTAGCGAAGAGCTAAAGGGACACGAAAACATAAATACGGCTCCCGAAGAGCACATGATGGCCAAACTAACAATGCGCGAAATGGAAGAGGCTATGAGAACGCTAAAGAAAAGGAAATCTCCCGAAAAAGACGGGATAACAAACGAAATGCTGATGGGGCTGGGCCAAACAGCGAAGAGGAAACTACTATCAGTCCTGAACCAAAGCTGGAAAAGGGGTATTGTACCCCAGGCGTGGAAAGACGCAATACTGGTACCAGTACCAAAAACAGGAAAGGATAAAACAGATCCAAATGGATACAGGCCCATCAGCCTACTGAGCTGTGTCGGCAAGCTGATGGAACGGATGATAAACACCAGACTGATGTGGCATCTGGAAGAAAAACGAATAATAATTCCACAGCAAGCCGGCTTTAGACAGCACAGATCCACTGAGGACCAGGTCATCCTCATAGCCCAGGAGATAGAAGATGCCTACCAGGCACAGAAACACACAGTAGCTGTTTGGGTGGATCTGGAAAAGGCATTTGACAAAGTCTGGAAGGACGGACTTAGAGTCAAGCTAAGAAGAAGTGATGTCTGTGGGAAGATGTACAAGTGGATCAACCACTACCTCAAACAAAGAACGGCCAGAGTCCAAGTACAAGGGCAGATGAGCAAAAAGGTGACACTCGAGCAGGGAGTACCCCAAGGGGGAGTATTGTCACCCACACTCTTCCTGGTATATATAAACGATATTACAGAGAATATACCAAGAAGAGTCCATAGCTCAATGTTTGCAGACGATCTGGCTATGTGGACCTCTGAAAAGAATCTCACCATAGCAAGAAATCGGATGCAGACGGCCCTAACATCGTTGGAAGAGTGGGCGAACTCATGGCTGGTCAAAATAAACGAGGAGAAAACCACGTGCACAATATTCTCGCTTTCATTAAAACCCCAAAGTACCAAATTAAGTCTAAATGGCAAAATCCTGCAGCCAAACGACAACCCAACCTATCTGGGAGTAACATTTGATCGGCGCATGACATGGAAAAGTCAGATTGAGAGAAACCGAATGAAAGCCAGAGAAAGAATGGCAATCATGAGGAAACTTGCTGGCACAAGCTGGGGAGCAGACGAAGGCATACTAAAGAAACTGTACACTGGAAGAGTGAGACCAGTTCTCGAGTATGGCATTGCGGCATGGACAACAGCAGCGAAGGCGAACTTCGATAAAGTTAACAAACTTCAAAACCAAGCCATGAGAATTATAACAGGTGGCATGAAGTCAACGCCAATTGTAGAACTTGAAAAGTTTACAAAACTGCAATCCATGACCGATAGAAGAGACTGCAGAGCCCAGCTGCAGTCAGAGAAACTCCGAAGACTGACGGACCACCCAATGTACCAGAGACTAAACAATTTGGGAAATGGGAAACTAAAGCGGAGAAACTTTGTAGAAATAGCCAAAGCAAAGATGCACGAAGATCCCATAAACGCACTAACAACACCAAAACCCATCACTACTGTACGAAAACCTACCTGGAGGCAGGATATATTTCCAGAGGTGGTAGAAAATATACCAGGTATTGCAAACAAAAACTGCCAGACTGAAAAAGAAAGGAGAGACACTACCCTAAGCTTTATAACGAAAAGCTACCCAAGCATGGACTGGACCCATGCATACACCGACGGTTCTGTAACAAACACTACACAGAACGGAGGGGCAGGAGCATTCCTGAACCTACCAAATGGCAGAAAAATAACACTGTCATTCGCTACTGGTAAGTACACAAGCAATTTCAGAGCGGAGGCAGAGGCACTGAGGGCGGCAGTGGAAGAAATGGTGACACACAGTGAAAATGAGAGCCATATAGTCCTGCTGACAGATGCTCTCGCCGTAGTCACAGCGCTAAAAAGCCAGAAAAACACTGAGCTTAATGACTTAAGAGCAGCACTCTGCAAACTGTGCCAGCAGTCCGCACCAAAAAGGGTAGTGGTACAGTGGGTCCCGTCACACTGCAACATCCAAGGCAACGAGGAGGCAGATAGACTGGCAAAAGAAGGTGCAAGACTACCACAAACAGATACCAGTATGACGTACGAAGAGTCAAAACGGCTTATCAAAGCCAGATACATGACCAAATGGGAAACCGAACATACTGGTTACACCAAAAACGATGCCTATTACCAGTTGAACCGAAGAGAGCAGGTAGTTGTCTTCAGACTTCGCACTGGCCACAACAGACTGAGGTACCACCTATTCAACAAATTGAAGATAGGGTGTACCGACGAATGCCCGTGCGGTACTGGTAAAATGACCACTGAACATCTGCTGCAGAACTGCCCGACATACGAGGATCAGAGAGAGCAGATGTGGCCATTACCAGTGGAACTGCAAGACAAGCTCTATGGCAGTGGTGAGAGCCTCAGGATGACCGCCGCTTTTCTCGAAAAAATAATGGTTACTGTCTGACTGTGTACGTCAGAAGAAGAAGAAGAAGAAGGATCAAATTCAAAATCAGACTTTCATGTTTATATATGGGAGCCTGCCAAAGACGAATGTGTTGGACCGAAATGTGCAAATATCTCAGTCAAGCTGTAAACTAGTGACACAACGCATTTCATTCTCCGGACTACATCCTCTTACTTGCAAACGCTGTTCAGGGCTTGGTAGCGGGAGTTTGAGAACGAATGCAGAAGAAGAAATATATGGGAGCAGACAAACCACAGCTACCGCTGCCTGTGAAAATCATGGGAACAGGACGCCATGGATCGTGTTACATAGAGGGGCAAGATTAAGCATGAAATACAGATAAAGGTAAGGTTTTTTTCAGACCGCAATGGCTCCCGGGTCGACATAGCCTTAAATGGGTACCGGTTCAGTCCGGGAAGTAAAAGCGGCGAGGGAGAGGAGATGGCTACCGCCCTCATATAGCCGAGCCTTTGAAATGTGAGATCGCTAACACGTCACACCCCTACGGCAGTAATGCTATGGGATACTTTACTTTACTTTACAGACAAAGGAGATACTGATTGCTGATAGGCTAAAGACTCAGAGTTTGAGAAGAAATGTCACACCATGTGATGCTGCAAACGGTCCTGACCTTCCTAGCACACACTGTGGAAGACTCTTCTCTTCCTGGATTGGTCTTACTAGTCACATTCATTACCGTCATGGACTGTAGTTGCATATCTTTTTTTTCAGAGCACAATTGCTATCGTCTGACAAGACGGAAAGAGCTAATGGAATTACATTAACAAAATTATTATTATATGCAATTTTAATTAGTCAAGCAGTTCATATGAAAGTCAGATTAATTAATTACTTTAAAATTGATGCGCCCATGTTTCGTCAACTGTAACGATCCTGGACAAAAAGTTTTCTCCATTAGCATCAAAACGCTTCAACAATTCAAAAGAAGTTGCTTTCATTTGCATTTTGTGTTTGATTTGTGAGGTTTTGAGGAACCCATCTTAAGCAATCCTTTGTAAATCCCAGAGTTTTGATAATTTGAACTACACTGTCTTTGATGACTGAAAGCTGCAAGGCCGATTGTTTAATGGTGATTCACCTATCACTACGAATAATTACATCAGCATAGTTCAACATATCTGGACTGGTTGCTGCTGCAGGACTTCCTGAACACTGCAGATCATGCAGCTCCATCTCTCTACTTGCCAAAGTTTTTATTCTCTGAGACCATCGACTGACTCATTCTATCAACTGCACAAAATCCATTTACAGTACACAAGCATTTATGAATATTCACAACAGTTTCTTTCTCTGCAACGAGGAATTCTATAACAATTCACTGTTTGTAACACATGTTGTTCAGAGGTGCCATTTTAACGGTTTGTTGTGGCTGTTCATTTGTCCAAATGCGGTGTAATTTTGTACACATAATCAGCACCTTCCAGATTTGAGGTGTGCAAAATTTCATATTTATATCTTTATTATTAGCTAAAATAAATGATGTGGTGCATTACTTTCTGACCTCTCCTCATACATAAGAAAAAATTTTATTTTGTCCGTTTTTTAATGTGATTTGGATTGTAGAACATTGCAAGATATCATTCATTATTAAAATACAGATAGATCTTGAGTTTATCATTACAGACTGAATTACAGACAATAAAATGGTGTTAGAAGCCATTCTTGAACTCATCTGGGGATCATAGCTGACTCCTAGCGTCAGGGCCAGTGAACCATAGCTGCCAAGACCCTTCTACACCTCCACGCGGTGATTCTGGATAACAGGCTGCAATAGGGCAGACCTGCTAAGGAGAAGGGATCGAAGAGGGAATGCTAACCCAGTACTCAAAAAATGCTTGCTGAAGTCGGATGTGTTGGACCGAAAGGTGCAAATATCGCAGCCAAGCTGTAAACTACAACACAACGCATTCTGTTCTCTGGACTACATTCTGCTACTTACCCTTTCAGGGTTTGGTAGCGGGAGATTGAGAACGAACGAAGAAGAAGAAGAAGAACTCATCTGCTTAACACAGCATTCCAATATAAAGAAAGCTCAAAACAAGCATCGAACATAATGAACATGCATGTAAGGAACGCCCACAATATTAGATAATCATAGAAAAGCAGTCATACTATATATCAATGAGGTACCGTGTCCAAGAGTTACATTTTTCCTTATGTTTTTACAACTACTTTCTTATTTTCCTTCACAGGCATAGGTGGTCTTTCTAAATTAAGAATACTGTCTGCTTCCCACAATCCATTTGTCGCATTACCAGATGAACTGACAAATCTGTCTTCTTTACAAAATTTGTGGCTTGTCAATTGCCAGCTTGTCTCTCTGCCACAACATTTTGGCAGGCTAAGACAACTACAAAAATTAGGACTCGGAAACAATGAACTACATATTATTCCTGAAGATATGTGCAGTCTCAAGCATTTAACATGGCTGAACTTAGATGGCAATTTAATGAAAGAGCTACCTTCTAAAATTGGCTGTTTACGTGCTCTTGTCTACTTAAGTATGAACTGCAATCACTTTGAGGAAGTTCCTATAATTCTGAAAGATCTGCCAAATTTAGTTTCATTGCACATGAGGAGAAATCATATCAACAGTTTGCCAGATGACACTGTCACTGCTTTGTCTTTCCTAGCTCGCTTAGACATCAGGGAAAATGGTATAGTCATAAGGCCACAGACATGGAAGGTAAGCAAGGGAAATGTTTCATTAATACATTTATTGTGACATTTTTTAAGTCATGACTTACAAATTTTGGTGATTGCATGCCGTTATTGGTAGCATGGTCAAGTAAAAGATCTATTATAAAATAAATTGATAAATTTCAGTGCTGAAATACAAATAATTGTAAGCATCTCTCTCTTTTGCCTTCTATCACCCAGGGGTACATAGGCCATCAACCAACCCTCGCCAAGCAGCTCTGTCCTGTGTAATCTTTTCCACTTCCTTCCAGCTTGTTCCTGTTTTCTTTACTTTCGCCTCCAGCTCTCGTCTCCATGTATTCCTTTGTCTGCCTATGCCTCTCCTTCCCTGGGAGTTCCATGACAGATATTTCCTGGTGATACTGGCCTGGGGGCTTTCTTAATGTATGACCCATCCATCTCCACTTTCTTCCTAAGATTTCCTTTTCCAATTTACCTTGTCCCGCTCTCTCCCACAGCCTGTCATTTGTAACTTTGTCAAACCATTTTAAACCAAGAATCTTTCTGAGACATCTGTTGACAAAACCCTGCAGTCTGCTGTCATTGCCTTTGGTCATCCTCCAGGTTTCTGCTCCATACAGCAGGACTGGCTTCACATTTGAAATGAAAATCCTTATTTTTGTCTTCCTTCTTTTTTCCTTATTTCCATATTGGTTTCAACATTCCGAATGCAACTCTTGCTCTTTGTATCCTTGTTTTTATATCCTCGTCTGTCCCTCCTTCCTTGTTGATGATACTTCCTAGGTATGTAAATACCTCTAACTCTTTCAGTGATGCTCCTCTTTGCCAGATTTGTTCTGTGTTTGCTGTATTGACCCTAATTAATTTTGTATTTTCCTCATGGATCTTCAAACCGACTTGTTTAGAGGTATAATCCAGTTTCCTTTGCATTTGGTTTTGGCTGTGGAACAGAAGGGCTATATCATCCACAAAATTCAGGTTCTCCAGCTATTTATTCAAAGTCCACTGGATTCCATTTCTCTCATTTGTTGTTACTTTCATAATCCAGTCCACTGCCAGGATGAACAGGAAAGGCGACAGTAGGCAACCCTGTTGTACCCCTGATTTAATTTTGAATGGCTCTGTGAGTTGTCCTTTGTGTATAACTCTATATTGCATACTTTCATACGTCTGTTTAATTATGTTTGTGTGCTTTCGAGAAATTCCATAGTGGCTCAATAGTTTCCAGAGTATATATCTGTCCAAACCGTCGAAAGCCTTTTCATAATCAACGAAATTGATGTACAAACTCAAATTCCATTACAATGATTGCTCCACAATTATCCGCAATGTGACTATCTGGTCAATGCATGATCTATTCTGTCTGAAGCCCGCCTGCTCATCCCTTATCTTGTTATCCACTGCCTACTCATCCCTTATCTTGTTATCCACTGCCTTTTTCAACCTTTCAAGTATTACTCTATTTAACACCTTTCCCAGCACTGATAATAACATTATTCCTCTATGGTTGCCCTCCTGTAAATCTCCCTTCTTAGGCAATTTCACCAGGTAGCTCTCTCTCCAATCTTTTGGTAAGCTTTTTTGCTCCCAGATGGCGCCTATCAAGTTGGGGAGCATGTTAGTAGATGTTTCAACATCTGTTTTTATGGCTTCTGGTGGTTTCCCATCAGGTACTGCTGCTTTTCCGTTTCTAAGGACTGTAAGTATATTGTACTTTATTTTAAAAGAACAGCTTCACATGATTCCCCCAGACATTCAGTCAGAGGAATCAGAACTGCAAGCTAATTGCATGAAACCAAACAAAGAAAAAATTAAAATAGCAATTTACTTCTTTAAAATGATAAAGCCACTGGTCCAGATAATGTCTTTGCAAAGACAATCAAAGTAGACATCCACACTTCTACATATTACACAAATTAGTAAACTTTGGAAAAAGGAAGAAAAATCAGCAGAGTTGAAAGAAGGCTATGTAGTCAAGTTGCTGAAGAAGACAGATCTGCAGCGGTGTACACATTATAGGGGCATAATGTTGTTATCAATACCTGGGACAATATTAAATAGAACTATATTAGAGAGATTGAAGGAGGCCATATATAAAAAACTGAGAGATGAACAGGCTGGCATCCATCAGAATAAGTCATGTGCAGACAAGATAGCTGACTGTGAATAATAGTTGATCAAAGTGTGAAATGGAACATTACTCAAGTCAGGTTCATGGACAATGAAAAGGCATTTGACAGTTTTTTTTGTTTGCTTTTGCGTTCATCTTATTTCTCTATTCCTCAAGGCGGTGTTTGTCGCACTATGTTTTTATTTTGCGCCCATTCGTCCAGTTCATCCGACTTCGGCATGTATTTTATGTAAGGGTCTGCTTCCTCCTGCATTTTCTAACAGTTTGCTTCCCCAGGGTGATGGCTGGTGCTGTGATGGGAAGCAAACCCAGCATCTTCGGGTTGTGAGTCGTGTCACTTAACCACTAGCCCACGCCGTCCCATTTGAAAGTTTAGACAGGGAAAGTTGCTCAAGCACTTTTGTGGGACCTTGAAGTTCACTGACATAATTAAAAAAACGTATGAAGATACAAAATGTAGAGTTCTACATGAAGGTCAGCTTTCTGAGCCCTTTGAAATAAGAACAAGTGTGTCTCTTAACACCATCTCTCTCTCTCTGTTAGCTAATGACTAGATTGTAATGAAAAGAACTTCAACTAAAGAAAATGGAATTCATTTGAATTTCCTGATGACTTTTCTCATCTGTCTCAAAAATACAAATACAATACAATAATTATACTTGAGATTGTAATAAAAGAGCCTAATGACAATCATATTTTGTTGAGAGACACTATACTACAAAAGGTGGATACATTCATATATTTCGTAGCATTATATACAAAGTAGTAAAGTAAAGTAAAGTATCCCATAGCATTACTGCCGTAGGGGTGTGAGGTGTTAGCGATCTCACATTTCAAAGGCTAGGCTATATGAGGGCGGTAGCCATCTCCTCTCCCTCGCCGCTTTTACTTCCCGGACTGAACCGGTACCCATTTAAGGCTGGGTCGACCCGGGAGCCATTGCGGTCTGAAAAAAACATTACCGCCTCAACTGGGGAATGAACCCAGGACCACTCAGATGCGAAGCCAGCGCGCTAACCACTGCGCTACGCGGCTCAACAAAGTAGGAAATACGGATATCAATTTCAAATTAAGAAAACAAAAAAGCTATAGGAGCTTTAATTGAATTATGTAATTTGTGGAAATTAAGAGATTAAGTCTACCACAAAAATGCAAATCTTCAATTGCAATGTAAAAACGTCTCCAATTGTATGGCTCTGTAATGGGGGAAACAATGGAGACCACAGCAAAAAAGATAAAAATATTCATCAATGGATTCCTTCGCCGAATAGTGGGTTTAAAACAGTATGATAACGACCTTAATGTTCTCATTGTTAAATGCCCATGATGAGTAACTTTACATGTCGCTCACTACTACAGGGATCATACTGATCTCCACCTCATTAGTCATACTGTCATGAAAGAACATCTTTCCAGGGGGAACTGCATAGAAATGAGGTTGGGTCTTGGTCAGTATCTTCACCTGACCCTGGCTAACATTGTCTGATGATTATGTTTTGCCTGACAAAGTCTCTTCTCTCCAAGTCCTTAATGTGGAACTGTTGGAAAGAACCGAACATATATCAGCAGCACTTGACGAAAGGAGAAGGTGTTGTTTTGGCTAGGAAACACATTGTCGAAAACTGCTGATAGCATTACAAGACAGGCTCTGTTTTAGAATCCACAATGTAAGAGAATTAGAGGCAGACCTAAACACTCATGGAGAAGAGAGCTTGTGACAAACATAAAAGCAACATGAAAAATGTTGACAAAGCTGGAATGAATGACTCAATTAAGAAGAAATGCCCTTCATTGGACCAACAGGGGAAGAGAAAAATGGGGATGCTAATAATACAAATGACAGCCAAAGCTATAAAAGCTTGGTGGAGGTGATGGTGAGCAAAAAGGAAAGATGAAATGATTTGTTGTTGTTGTTTCGAATGCCCACAATGAGTAGGTTCACTCTTTTGTGTGCCCTATAAAGGACGTTAAGTGATGGGTTGCAGTAGCTTTTCTCAAATCCTGAGTGTGGTGATGAAGGTGTACTGGAGTCCTCCAGGCGATTGTGCTATGCTTCGCTTCATCTACGTGTCACTCATTACTACGGAGATCACGTTGATCCCTCACCTTGTTAGCCAGGATGCCATGAAAACAGCCGTTTCCGGGAAGGGCTAAAGAGGAAGCCAAGGTAAGGGTCTTGTCCAGTATGTTTTGCCTGACCAGTCCTTAGTCTTCCTTCCCATCAAGATATATGAATGACACTCAATTTTGCAGTAGAATGTCGCCGAACACAATCTGAACATCGATAGGTGTATTTGTTCTCATAATCTATGTTTTTCCTGTGTATTTTCAGTCTCTACTTCTGGGATCAAGTATAATTATTTTATTTTATATTTGATTGTGGTCAAGAGACAGAAGAGCCAAGTCATCAGCAAAGTCTAGATCATCAAGTTATTTTGTCAAATTCCATTTAATTCCGTTTTTGTTGGTGCAAGCCATTGGTCTTCATTATCAAGTCAGTAGCCAACATAAATGTAAATGAGGATAATAGACATTGCTGTCGCACATCAGTTCTTATAGCAGAGAGCTCTTCTTATCGCAAATGGTTCTGAAAGCTGTCTCTGATAGAGAAATCTACATTTTATATCTTCATAGGTTTAAACAAAATTATGTTAGTGAACTTTAGGGGCACTCCATAGTGCCTGAGCAACTTTAGAGTGATTCTTTGTCTATATTGTCAAACGCTTTTTTATAATCCAGGAATCCGATAAAAAGAGGTGAGTTCCATTCCACGATATGTTCAACTATTATTCACAGTGTATTTATCTTGTCTGCACAAGACTTATTTTGTCTCTCTTTTTACCTCAGATTTTTATTTATCTTCAGAGTATCAGGGATATTGTTGAAGTTTCAAATAGTTTTAAGAGGGAATGCTAACCCGGTACTAAAAAAATGGTTGCTGAAGCCGGATGTGTTGGACCGAAAGGTGCAAATATCGCAGTCAAGCTGTAAACTACGACACAACGCATTCCGTTCTCTGGACTACATTCTGCTACTTAAGTCCTTTCAGGGTTTGGTAGCGGGAGATTGAGAACGAATGAAGCCAAGCCAAATAGTTTTTATGTGCTACATAATACTTCATCTCATGGCTGAAGATGCAGCAGTAAATGAATGAGCTGACAGCGGCTCAGCTGGCTACTTGTGGCAGGGGCAGTGAACCATAGTGAACCAAAACCTTATTCCACCTCCAAGTGGCCACTCTGGAAACAGGTTGTCCTCACTGTCAAAGACGGATGTGTCGGACCGAAAGGTGCAAATATCGCAGATAAGCTGTAAACTAGTGACACAATGCATTCTGTTCTCTGGACTACATCCTGCTGCTTGCAAAGCTCTGTTCAGTGCTTGGTAGCGGGAGATTGAGAATGAACGAAGAATAAGCATGTGGTCTGACTGATAGAATTTTCAAAGAAGGAAGGCAAACCTGGTCCTAAAAATACTGTGTTGAAGCTGGATGCGTCAGCTGAAAGGCGCAGATGTTGCAGCCTTGCTGTAAACTATGACACAACATCACAATGCCCTTTTCAGGACGAATGCTATAGAAGAAAAAGAAGATACTGCCACTCTAATATTTTTAATGCACTGATTTAATAAATTCCCCGTTTATTCTGGGACCGCTTGTTGAGAAAAAAATAAGGCCATTGTTTCTCACCATCTGTATCATAAAAGACTACTAAGGAGAGTTGTGCATTGGTCTAGCAATACCATCACATAAAACAAAAATACTACAGAAACCATGGTTACAAGAACAAATATATGCATTTATTGAGATTTCCTGCAAAAAGACAAACTGTAGTGGTGGTTTAATGCTCCTGTTGGAACTGATAAGGAAGAATGTGTTTTTATTATTTACATTTTTAATATGTTTGACTTTTGTTATAAGGCAATGTGCATTGTGCTGTGTTTTGCACCTAATGACCCAGTGCATCCGACTTCAGCACCAATATTATAAATGAGTTTACAGCTGACCTGCAGCGTAGGATACAGGCCTTGGAGATGAGATGTTTACGAAGACTTCTAAACGTCACATACAAAAACTGAGTTACAAATGAGGAAACACGAGAAAGAATTACAACAGCAGTAGGGCCTTTTGAAGATATCTTGGCAACTGTGAAAAGAAGGAAACTTGCTTGGTACGGGCACATATTGAGATCAAATGGTCTTGCAAATATGATCCTGCACAGAAAGATGCAAGGCAGACAATGAAGAGGTTGTCCCAAAAAGAGGCGGGAGGACAACATATAAGAATGTACCATTCTCTGACCAGAGGAGACAACAGACAGCAGCCGCTAAAAGAGAGGGATGATGTGGGGTTGTGAGTATGTCTTCATGTGTGCCCCAATGACCTCAACGGTTACATGTTGACCTGACTTGATCTAAACAGTATTTAATCAAGCATTCAAAATGCATCCCATATTTATCTGAAGGTCTATAAATCTAAATGAAGTTTTATATTAACCATACTGACTTGTATTTTTTATTGACAGGGGCTTGACTTTATACTGACTACTGACATTCAAGATGAGGAAGAAAGCACATGATAACATCAGACCTGCATTTGTACATTTGGCTAAAACACTTTCTCCTGCATGTGTTTGTGTGTGTATGTATGTATATGTGAACAATAGATAGTAAAAGATAGAGAAAAAAAGAAAGAGAGAGGGCAAGTAAGAATGAAATGCCATTTTGTAGTGAAAACATAGGCTAAAGAGGTTTGATCATGTATTAACTTTTACTGAACCATTGGCAAAAAAATTAGCCTGGGGCACTGTCTCTGTATACTCACAAGTGTATTCGCTGTGTTAATAATTAGTTTGACTCAATTTAACATTCTTTAAAAAAAATGTTAGCATATTATTAAAATGCCCAAATAATGTGTCATGTTAACCACACAAAAAAAAACACTATAATTACGATTTTTGTTACCATTACTGAACTCCATTTGGGGGATTTATAAGACTGAAGAATAAAGACAGTTTGTCCCTACAGTTGCCATGCAGTGTGCAGGCTAGGTATTTATTTTCTGCGGCTAGAAAAAAAGCTATGCTTTTCAGGATTACATTTTTTTATTTAAAAATAATATATTTAATAATTTGTATACTCCGTTTTCGCCTTGTTCTCGTACCTTGGCGGTACTTTATCCCAAGTTATTCACATAGATGATGAGGTGAATATAAGAATAGCTAGGGCAAGTGCTGCATTTGGTAGACTTCATACGAAGATGTGGGATAGGCAAGGAATCAGGACTCAAACAAAAATAACGGTCTACGCTGCAATTGTTTTGTCTACTGTCTTATATGCATGTGAGATCTGGACCATCTATAGTTGCCATGTCAGTAAATGAAACCACTTCCACATGCACTGCCTGCGGAAACTGCTGAGGATTAGATGGCAGAACATGGTATCAAATACAGTGTGTTAGTGCGATCAGGCATGTCTAGTATACACAGCATATATGCAGAACAGCTGAGATGGGCTGGCCATGTGGTACTCATGTCGGATCAACGTCTACCAAAAGAGCTGCTCTATGATGAACTCCAAAATGGTAAGAGAGTAAGCGGTGGGCAGCGGAAAAGGTACAAGGACACACTAAAGAGATCACTGATCCAGTGCAGTATAAACCACGATGACTGGGAAAAAATCGCCACCAATCACACAGACTGGCGCAGCACTATTGCTGAGGGTGTTCAGAGACATGAGACATCAAGACTAGATGAGGCCATCCAGAGACGACTCACATCAGCCCATCTTCAACCCCAGTGGAAGGAGGTGTCTTATTTCTCTTTACAAAGTGCAACAGACAATTCAAGGCTCAGATTGGCTTATTTAGCCAACATTGAACTAATGCAAAAAATTTACAGTGAATGCTGACAAAGTGGTCCTTATCGATTACGATGGACGAACAACGCTTTATAGACTATCACATCCGACTTTAGCACACATTACTCAAAAAATGAATTCACTTCCCATAGATGTGCAACTTTGCTCATGAATCCGAACACATGCAAGTTTGTTTTGTGCGCTGCACAACTAACCACTTAGCAACACCCTTCTCCCCCTCCCTTTATTTCCAGGGGTTTGAACCCATATCTTCTTAGTTAGAAAACGAAACAGGCATTCTTACTGCATAGCCCAACGCCCTCAGCCACACACCCCTCATGTGTAATATTACTAATGGTTATGTGCTAATTTTGATGGTTGTCTGCTAATGGTCATTTATCTAAAAAGAAGTGCTTTATGTTAAACTTGTTTAGCTTATAAAAATACATTTAATGTCAGTATTCAAACAAAATCAGTATTATTTTGAAATGAATGATCAACTTCTTCTTTTTGTTTTCACTTTGCTTCTTATGAAGCATAGGGTGACTTCTGTAGCGTCCTCCTTACAGAAAACCTGCATCAAAGCACATACCTTGTATGTGCGTTATTGCAGTAGTAGTTTCTGTAGTCATTTATATCATATGATTATGTTGCTAGTTCCATGTTCAACCCACAGTAGTCATCTTTATGCTATGCTCGGAAGGTTACTTTGGTTCTATTCTTTTCTTCTCGGGTGTGTACTCTGTTAGAATTACCAAGTACTGTTCGGAATACAGTATGCAAACAAGCATTAGTTTTATTGCTGCTAATTTACACTTAAGATAGAAGAACTAGGAAAAGTCCAGAGATCCTCTATAAATGGCTACCTTTCCACTGCAGAATCACAGGAAACGAGAGAGCTGGCGCTTTAGCAAAACATGACAGTAAAAAGGCAAAATGTAATCATTGAGCACCATACAGAAAGATCAAGAACATCATCAGAAATCAGTATATACACCAATGGAGAGATCTCACACTTCGATGAATGTCCAAGTGAAACAGGGGGCTAGAATCCTGAATACATTCTACAGGAATGCTCACTTTATAGGGAAATAATATATCAGACCTGGCCAGAGGGTGTGTAACTGAGAAAAAAGGTGTGGGTCAGCCACTTTGACTTGTTGAAAACTACAGACTTCATCTTGGCGCCTGGCCTGCAGATATAACATGACCAAAGATCCTGAATGCAAAGAATAGAAGAAATGAAACACTTAAGATGATTAAAGGGCAGTTACTAATGCATTTTTTTCACAGTTGTAAAGTTAAACACAGAATGAGAAGGATCAATTTGAAAGAATAGAACATTAATTAAAGATTGCAGGAGCACAACCTACAAAATAGGTTTCCATGCAGGTCAAAATGATAGGTCGTTGTTGTTGTTAACTAGGTCTGTCGAGCTGTTCACTTTTTTCACAGTAAATGCTAAGCTGAACAATCTGCAGGGAAATGATAGATCATCATTAAGCATGTTCTTTAAAAAACATCGCTCCCATCACAGCCTGTCTGAAAGAAACTCGGTTCCTTGTCAAAACTCCAGCCTCCACCACAATCATACCCAGGCATTCCTGGATATCTTGGTGCCATCATCTTCTCTGTGAATCCTTGTCTCTTTTGTCTAGCACTATACCTTCCATCACTGTTCTTGCAAGACTGTTTTGTCTCTTGATGGTACCAAAGTATTTACATTTTCTGGCCAAAAAGGAGTTGATAAAGTTCTCCTTATGTTCAACTCATGTCGAATGTCTATATTTGTCTTTTTCTCTGGCCAGGGTATTCTAAGGATCTTTCTGTAACATTTTCACTCAAAGTACTTGATGCTTTTTCTAGAAGTTTTGGTAATCGTCCTTGATTCGCAGCCATAAGCTGCCACAGGAAAAACACAGACTCTATAGATTTTCACTTTTGTTGATGTTCTGCCATAATTACTTCAGGCTGTTTAGCTTCCCTGTTGCCAGGGCTAGTCTTCTTCTGATTTCAGTGGCCATTTTTTGTCAGTTCTGGTGTCCAGATATTCAAAATGTGTGACCTGATCTATTTCCTCACCACCTACTGTAGATTTATGTTGACATCGTGTTTTGTCGTTGGTCATTATCTTTGTTTTGTTTATAAACATGTTTTGATCTTTACTGTATCCATTTATGGCTGAAAGTAGCTGCTCTAGCCCTTCTGCACATCTTGAGAGTATCACTGTGTCATCTGCGTATTGTAACATTAGAATCTCGTAGCCGCCAATCTGAAGTGGATCAACACTTTCAATGTTCCTGTCTTCTCTAACGTTTCTCATTATACATTCCGCATATATGTTGTATAAATAAGGTGAGAGGATACATCCCTGTCTTACTCCCTTTTGAACTGCGAAACAATCTAATGTTTGCCCAAATACTCGGACGGTGGCTTGTTGATCTTGATATTGAATATCAATGATAGATATTGAACATAAATGGCTTGGCTTGGCTTCGTTCGTTCTCAGTCTCCTGCTATCAAGCCCTGAAAGGGCTTAAGTAGCAGAATGTATTCCAGAGAACGGAATGCGTTGTGTCGCAGTTTACAGCTTGACTGTGATATTTGCACCTTTCGGTCCAACACATCCGACTTCAGCAAGCATTTTTTGAGTACCGAGTTAGCATTCCCTCTTCAATCCCTATTCCTTAGCCAGTCTGCCCTGCTGCAGCCTGTTATCCAGGATCACCGCATGGAGGTGTAGAAGGGTCTTGGCAGCTTTGGTTCGCTGGCCCTGACGCTAGCAGTCAGCTATGGGTCGCTGACCACTGCAGCTCATGCGCTGCTCTGAATATAAATAAAATCTACAAACCACTGCACAATATGCTTCCTGGTGTGAATAATCAGACTCCATATTTTGGAGTAAAGAACAGAACCACTGCACCCTTTTATCAATCAATCATCATCAAAGCCCGTTCAGCTCCACATGGAGCATAAATATTCAACAAATACACATCAAGTCATCACATGTTGACCTGTCCATATCTGTTGAAGTTTTTGTGACTTAAAGTTTCTACAGGATGGGGTAGCCAGCCCCATGCCTAGCCCTTCTTAGTTGCCTCTTATGACGTTTTAGGTTGATATTTTAGGTTGCAGGGTTACTATTCTTTGCTCTCTTTTTGGTTCTGCTAACACTATACATGTAGGAAAATACAGCTGTGAAGGGTTGTTAATGGAGCTGGTAGCCTAGTAATTTAAAAACAGTTGGTATAAACCAGACTCTTGTAGGAGTATACAACTTTTTTGGTACTGGATTTCTATAAGGAGTTCAACAGTAGTGATGACCCCATGCTTCTATTGGAGCCAAAACAGAAAAGTGATAAGCAGACAATACACTACAGCCAATAATGTATCTAAGTCAAATACAAAGTTGATATTTTTGTTATTTTAGGCATTTATTTTCACTTCTGAAAAGGCTTATTTCTTCTTCTTAGTAGTCATCATGAATAGGATGTTGTGAGATTGTGCCTTAGTTTACAGCGAGCATGCGATATCGGCGTCTTTCTGCCCGACACATCCGGTCTCAGTTGTCTTTTTTGGCACCTGGTTTACCTTCCCACTGTGATCCCTATTCTTTAACCAGACTACACTAGTGCAGCCTGTTTCAAGTGCTGCTGCTTGGAGGTGGAGTCGGGTCTTGGTCAGCTCTGGTTTGCTAACCTTGATGCAAGCAACCAACCATGAGTTACTGGCTGCTGTCAGTATATTCATTGTGCTGCATCTTCAGTACCACAAGCTTATTTTAAGAATATACTCTTTTGTTCTTATGATTCATCTCATGTGAAGCTATTTATTTACTTTCAGTGTTGCATTATACAAAATTTATATACATTTCCTGCATCTAACATATTCATCCACATTTATATCGTTCATATAAAATAATAAATGCTGTAACTTTATAAATGGTACAAGGATTAGAAGGAGATTTATATTTAAAGTTTTTGTGTGCTTGATTTTGAAACAAATAGGATAAATATATCAATATATATATATATATATATATATATATATATATACAAATTAACCAAATGGGAATGTCATTTTAGAACATTTGCAATGAATAATATAATATTAAAAAATTGCTTAATATTGTGCTTATTGTGAACTTTGTGGCGTATCTCTCCAGAACTCTCTGTTCCTTAAAGATATCTATAAATTCTGATACTGACTTTCTCAAAGTCTTACTTCTTTGAAATCCTGCGTCAATTTTTCAAGCTGTTTAATTGTTGTCATGATCCATGCAAATCCTCATCATTTCATAACACTCCAACAAAGAAATATTGCTGATTCTTTCATAAGTGTATATTAAACAAGCTTTGCACACTGATTTCCTTCAGTTCTCTTCTATTGCATCAGTTGCAATTGCCTTAAACCCATGAACAGAATGCGGTGTGTCGTAGTTTACAGCTTGACTGCGATTTTGCACCTTTCGATCAAACACATCCAACTTCAGCAGGTATTTTTTTTAGTCCCGGGTTAGCCTTCCCTCTTCAATCCCTTCTCCTTAGCCAGAGGTAGAATTAGACCAAAATAGACATGAGACAAATATAAAGGAAACAGGTCATAACTTAACTTAACATCTTTATACTGGTTTAGAAGACTCTGCAGTCTGTATACAACCAGTTTCATTCACATCCCTTGCTCTAAAAGCTATGGGCATCTAATTCATGAACAGATCTGCAGTGGATGGCTCAGAACTGGAGTACCACTAAGTGGAAAATATCAAATGTAGAAATAAGATTAAATTATGTAGGCAATAATTTGGAAACTGCCACATATTCTGACACTTATTCTGTTGCTTTTGGAATAATTATGTAATTAAAAATAAATGTAAGATGACTTCTGATAAATGTAAACAATGGACTGCTCAAAGAGAAGAGGCAAGGCTAACCAGGTACTCAAAAATGCCTACTGAAGTTGAATGTGTTTGACAGAAAGATGCAAATATCGCAGCCAAGCTGTAAATTATGACACTACACATTCCGTTCTCCTGAGTACATCCTGCTACTTGCAGCCTTTTCAGAGCTTGGCAGCAAGAGTTTGAGAACAAAGAAGAAGAAGAAGAACAAACAAATGAGGAAATGATTGCACTGAAAGTATATACCAGACATGTGGTTTGTGACGGGAAAAAAGTCAAGAATCTCATAAACAACAAGTGAACATTACTAGAGAAAAATGGTAATACACTCTACAGGCCATTTGTAAATGATAAGACAGTCTATCATAGTCTCCACATATACAATCTCTGCAGGCTGTTTGTAAATGGTAGGATTGGTCAACCCAAGTCCACTGAGCTCAACACGGTGAACTAAACTAAACAGTAAACTAAATATCTTTCTCTTGTATGAACCTGATCACTAATCACCTTGACATAAAAAAGATGAAAACTATAAGCAGAAATGCATTTCCTGTGCATAAAAGTAAAGTAGAGAAAGAATTAAAGCCCTACATTTAAAAAATGTGAATGAGATATTTATCCAGTTCAAAATAATTGCCAAGAACTCTTGCTCTGAAACCACTAACAACTAACGTATAACTTGAACACAATTTATAGTTTTACTTACATATTAGAAAACAATTAGTGAAATTAGTAACTCTTTTTCCTTGTTCGGCATCAAACACCAACATGAATGACTCTAACAAAGTCAGCTCAATGCTCTTGAAATTGTCACACATCTTCCCATGCAGGGATACAGGTTGAGGACACGAATATTAGGCAGTAAATATGCAAAAATACCTGAAAAAGGTCACCTGATCTCGCAGAGACGGCTGATGATAGTTGCCATTTTATAAATCACCTGATGATTTTTCTTCAATGAAGATCTAAGGTTAGCTTTTGGAGATTGGTTGGCCTCATCACATAATGTCAACATATCATTTTGCTGCAAAGTTCCTCCATGTCTGGCAAGTCTCTCTGCCTTCTAAATGCATAAGATGCCACAGAGAGCGGATATTCACCAAATTGTGCCCTTTTGAATACTCTAGGCCCATTAGTCTCTAAGTGCTATATTGTTGACTTTTCGGTGCGGTTATCCCTAAAAGGACACACGTGAACATAGCTGTATCTTTTCTTTGCCTGTGATGTACAAATGATAGGTATTTCTGCTACCCGTTTCTGGACCATTATTTCTGTGTTGAGGTACTGACCATTAGCATATGCTGTTTATTGTCTTATTTATCCACTTGTGCCATGAGGAGCCGTAGTTTTCTGTTCAGGGCCAGACGCGTCATGGAAGTATGACGATTTAGAGTATCTGCAACATTTCCTATCCATCTAGTTCTCGGTCTGCCATGGTTGCAAAAACCCGATGAGCGAGCATTATAGGTGCACAGCGGTAGTTGGTCAGGTTGCATTCTCATAAGGTGGCCGAATCACTTGATTCTCTCATAATCAATATATTCAGTACAGTGTCTGGCTTCAACTATTCTTCTCACGCCTTTTATTGTGCATTCTGTCTCATCTAGTTACGCTGATGGTTTTTTTTGGAGGCATCTGATCTGACATGTCGTGATCTTTCTCTCTGAAGATTTTTGTTAAAGTCCACGTGTTACACTGATAACAGAGAGTTGGCATGAATATACTGTTGATAAGCATTATTTTTGTGGAAATGTTTATGTTAGGTGTTTCAATAATGGTGACAGCTGTATGCAGTTGTATTTGCTTTTTGGCACCTGATCTCAATTTCTCTGTCTAGGTCTCCATTCTGTGTGAAAAACTGACGAAGTACTTGAATTCCTACACTTGTTTGATTTTGGTCCCGTTTGCCATAATGTTCATGTTTTCATGCGATCTACTTAGTTACAGCTGTCTTTAACTCTAATTGTCCTGTCACTTCTAAAGTAATCTCTCAGTTTCTTGCGACATAATAATAATAATGTTCGCTTAGGCGTCTGAGGCCTGTTGCGTCGGTCGGCCATATTCATAATGTTCATGTTTTCATGCGATCTACTTAGTTACAGCTGTCTTTAACTCTAATTGTCCTGTCACTTCTAAAGTAATCTCTCAGTTTCTAGCGACATAATAATAATAATGTTCGCTTAGTCGTCTGAGGCCTGTTGCGTCGGTCGGCCACATTCATAATGTTCATGTTTTCATGCGATCTACTTAGTTACAGCTGTCTTTAACTCTAATTGTCCTGTCACTTCTAAAGTAATCTCTCAGTTTCTTGCAACATAATAATAATAATGTTCGCTCAGGCCGTTTGCGTCGGCCGGCCACATCCATGACCCACAGGCCTCGTCCAGTTCCTACTTGCTGGAGCCACGCTGTTCGGAGACGGCCTTTTTTGCGCCTCCAGTCGGTCGGGGAAAGACTTTTGACTCTGAGGAACGACTTGTGTAGTATCTTGTGGGCAGGGGATTCCTGGTCCAGCCGTACAACATGACCGATCAAAGAAACTCGGCGTCGGTCAAGTGTTTATGAGAATGGGTGGAGGCCTGTTTTAGCAGAGACCTCCACGTTGCGGATGTAGTCATGCTATCGGATGCCCAGGATACGCCGCTGGTTGCGCATGAGAATTTTTTTCCTAAGTGAGATCTTGCTATTACTCCACACACATCGGAGGTCGTGTATAGTGGACTCAGCTTGTCCAATCCGCCTTTACATATCGGGTCCGCTGCACCCATCGGATGATATATTGCTACCGAGATAGATGAAATCGTTGTTGCCCACCGCAATGTGACCTTGAGTTTCAATACCCTTGGGTGCTGTGTCGGAAATGAGGTTCTGAACTTTGGTCTTGCGACACAGGAGCGCTAATTGTTCACCATAGTTATTCCATACGTCTACTTTGGAGTTCTTAATCTTCTTGTGACTTCGATTTCAACCACTTCTTGTATAATTTTGTACTTTTTTTTGGTATTGCTTCCTGTAGCTGTTGATTCCACCACGCCGTTCTTTTCTTTTGGAATTGTCAAAATGTCTTCCTACCGCATTTTGCGTTCACTGTGTTCATTAGTGCTGATTTGAACCACTGCCACTCATTCGCTACATTGCCAGTTGTTACCGGTAGGGCGTCGTATATGTCTTTCATTTCACGTTTTATGTCTTTGCGGATATCTTCTTCCTCTAGTTTTGTTACGAATATCTGTCTATGCATCTTCTGTTTGCTTTGGAATGTAGATATTTGGGTTAGTACTACATGTCGATGGTCTGCTCCATAATGATGTTGGGAAACGCTCTTTTAGCCAGTTATTACTGGTCTTTGTCACTGTCTGACTAGTTTGAAGTCTATTTGGGATGATATGCTGTATCACTCCAAAGGTACCATGTTTGAATATGGCTTTTCCGGTGTTGGAAAAGGGTATTTGTTATAATCAGCCTCGGTTCAAGATATAGATTGATAATCTCTTCCTCATTGCTCTTGCACTTTGGTTGATAATCACTAAACGCACCAAAACAGGTCTCCTGTGTCGATTTATTGCCAACTTTGCCGCTGAAGTCACCCATCACTATCAACTCGTTCTGTTCATTCATCCTATTTAAGACATCGGACAGTTGCTCAAAGCATTCCCTTCTATCTTCCTCGCTGTCATTATGTGGGGCATATACTTATCACGGTTTTCATTTTTGTCTGATCTGTATATTAGTCGTATGATTCTTTCCGATGTACACTCTATATCTGTGATGAGTTTTGCCTTCTCCGGGTGTATTATAAAACCCACACCATGTTTCGCTCCATATTAGGATATCACATACTATGTGACATAGCTATCGTGTACCCTTCTTGCTATTTTGTCACATAAACCACTAACATTTAGTGTCGCATTCTGGTATAAATCGTCTTTCCTTCTGAACTACCCCTCCATTTACTCAGGTTGTGTACGCGCCTTTTGTTTTGAAAAAAAAGACTATTCAGCGACGCTGCTTTTTAGAATTAATTTAAAAAGTGAATAATTATTCTTCCTTTCCCAATGTAGCTCCATTGTTGTTATTGATATAATTGCACTAGATCTTAGCATATTATGAAGTTCGACAAACATTTCCAGGGAATCGAACATGGTCAATATGTCATGAAATGATTCAAGAGAATGGGCATTACCAGCATGTCACTCTGGTAAAATGCTGTAATAAGAAATAACGAACAAGAAAATTAACGATTCATTCTGTTTGAAGCTTTTCAGCGGGGAAGGTAAATTATTAAGATTAAGGAACGGTCACTCTTTGCAATAAGTGGGAGTGAGACTTTGCCTTCTTCGGATTACAGGAGTTTTTGAGCATCGGTGCCTTATATTTTTCCATTAAACGACGGGAAAGTAAGCAGCAGCAACATTCTACAAAATACCATATATTATCGATTATATATAAATTGTATTCCGCCACTTTGAAGTTCAACAGGTTTAAGAGACAGAGAGAACTCAAATAAATAAATTGTAGTTGTTAAATCTACACTACACGTCACAAATCCGTCAAATGAGAAAAAGTCATTCAAATGAGACCACAATATTTACAAATCAATCAATTTCAATGTCATTGTATTATGGCAGATGCCTCAATTATCGTCGATTTGCGTACGACATAGTGCTGATCACAGAGTCAGGCACAGAAGCAAACCGTATGTTAGACATGCTCAACAAAGATAGAAAGAGAACATGACTAGAAATGATTGTCTTTAAGACCAAAGTTGGCAAAGTTCACGTGAACCTTTTCCCCTCATATTTTATATTGTGACCCAGTCATCTTTGATGGGAAAAACTTGGAAGACATAGAGAAATACTGCTATCTTGAACGCCTACGTAACATGCAGAATAATTTCAAACTAGAACTAATAAAGCACATGTTGCATAGGCGCAGTGTCCTTCTTGTCCATGACAGTCCTTGATTTTTGCCGAAATTGGACCTTACTCACTTTTATCTTCAACTCAACTGCTTATTGCAATGTATTATGCTGCTAAAACATGGACACTTATCAAAGTAATGGAGAGCAAGCTGTGGGTGACTGAGGCCTCTCTCTCTCTCTTGAGAGACTCACACTAGTTCTTAATCTCCACAACCTGCGAATGCAGAATCTCCATAATTTCAACCTAATCCAATTATCATTGATGAACAATGCAGTTTTACGCAAACAAGACAAAATATTGGTGGGCAGACTACACACACAGAAGAAATAATGACCTTGGAGCATGTTGACAGCAGTCTGGTACCCTCAAGTCGTGAAAAGACTGTGGGGTACACCTCCAATGGACAGGTCAGACTACCTTGCACTCCACTATAGCATCCATGATACATCAGAAAGAAAGCTTATTTTCCACTGGACCTCCATATCCTAGGGTAGAGATCGTTGGAGATGAATTTGGGACCCGTCGTGGTATAACTGCATCATGGGTGTGACTGAACGAGTTAATGAGTCATTATGAAGTGAATAAGTTTGGATGATTCATTTATATTAAAATGGATATTATGTTTTTTCAGTGTACCCATCTTCAGTTTGTTGTACTGCTGTGATCTGAGTAGGCTAGTTTTAGTAGTAGTAGTGCTGCCGAAGACGGAGGTCGCTGACCACTGCAGCTCATGCGCTTCTCAGCATCTTGATCCCGATTGTTAGTTTCATGCTGGACCTAATATCCTTAAACTTCCATATGTTCCTCAACATAATGAAAGGCGCCCCCCCCCCCCCCCCCTTTATATATTTATTTTATTTTCTGTTGTATATATAATTGAGTATATAGATGAGTTACCTATCAAACTATTCAAAACAGTGGAGGAGACTACCAAATTTACTTGTTAAGCAGGATGTAGTTCGGAGAACGGAATGCGTTGTGTCGCTAGTTTACAACTTGACTGCAATATTTGCACTTTTCTGTCCGACACATCCCATAGCTGACTGCTAGTGTCAGGGCCAGCGAACCAGAGCTGCCAAGACCCTTCTACACCTTCACACCGTGATCCTGGGTAATAGACTGCAGCAGAGCAGACTGGCTAACCCAGTACTAAAAAAATTGTTGCTGAAGTCGAATATGTTAGACCGAAAGGTGCAAATATCGCAGTCAAGCTGTAAACTACGACACAACACATTTCGTTCTCTGGACTAAATTCTGCTACTTAAGCCCTTTCAAGATTTGGTAGCGGGAGATTGAGAATGAACGAAGCCAAGCCAGCCAAACTAACGATCTTCAACTCCAGTGTGAAGTCAGTTCTTTTATGTGGTTCAGTCTTGGTGAATGACAAAGAGGACTTCAAACCTTCATAAATCTGTGCCTGAGAAGGATTGAGAGGCTGAAGTGAAATAATACAATTTCAAATATGGAGCTGTTGTATAGAACCGGCCAAGTTTAAGTGGATTGAAAAGGGCATGCATTTGGTTAAGCCACACATTAAGCAACCAGTAGATAGCATTACTGGGAAGGTTATACTCTGGATTTCCAAGGTAAGAGACATCAGTGAAGATGAAAACACACATGGTGCAGAGAGCTCTGAGTCTAATATAAAGATATCTAGAAAGTCAGGGATTCCTTTCAAATGCACAACCAGCGGCGTATCCTGGGCATCCAATGACATGACTACATCCGCAACGTAGAGGTTTCTGTTAAAACAGGTCTCCACCCAATCTCAGAAACACTGCACTGCTGCCGAGCTTCTTTGTTCTGTCATGTTATACGACTGTGCCAGGAAACCCCAGCTCACAAGATATGCAAGATCGGCTGGAGGCACAGAAGAGGTTGTCCCCACACAGTATGATTTCAGCAGATAGCAACCTACCCCTTTGCTCTGAATGAGGCCTGGACCCATGCCGCAGCATTAATCCATGGATGCAGGTGATTGATGGGATGGACCTCAGACTTAATAAGTGAACTAATTATTATTTATGTTATAGTTGTGGACAGAGGTCTTTGTGCATATTTGTTCAAGACGAATTAGACCTATGCTTCAATGGGAGCTGAGAGAGTTTTGATTGATTGATTGTTGTAATATTTACGAACATATTTCACTACAATAGGACTGTGACATACATATGAGATAAGAGTGAGTAAGAAAGAGCAAAAAGGCACACATGCAATGCATAGTTAGTTACTTTGTTAAAGCCTTTGAGCAGCTATATAGACATAAACATCTGCTTTACTATAGCTTGATCACAATTGACAAATATGCTGTTAATCTTGATGCCCAATCTCCAACTTTTGACTCCTTGATCTTCTTCTCCTCTATCTGCTCTCTGACATTCAAGGCTTATTTGGTCTGCATTTTCAACATTCCATTGTTTCACTTGTTTATTTATTTGGTTCTATTCTTGTGATATTCAATTTAAAATAATGTTTTTTGTTTTGTTTCTCCAGCTTGGTCTACCTTAGGCCAGATTATATCACTGTTTTGTATTTTAATATCTAGTATGCTTAAACAGCAAGTGAAATATACACTTGAATCACCTTGGCCTCATTTGTCTTAAATCAATTAACAAATATCTGGAGGCCAAAAGCGCTGAGCAAATACATCAAACTTGGACTGTTCAACTTCAACACAATATACATATTTACATATGGGTGACGTGAAACATGGAAAATAAAAAAAAACTAGATAATAAACTGAATGCATTTGAAAATAATTGTCTAAGAAAACTATTGAGCATTGGCGGAAAAGAATTTAAGATAAACAAACAAATAAGACCAGAGACCAAACAGCAATATATTTCTGCCATCATAAAGAAAAAATGTTTGCACCTACATTGGACATATCCTTAGAATGAACAGTAACAGACTTCCATTTCAAGCAATTTGTGGAGACCAAGTGGCACCAGAAAGAGGGGCAGGTCAAGAGAGACACTTCACAGGGAGGGCACCTTGATTGTTCTCAAAAACGTACACAAACTACGAGTGACTTTTGAAAGCAATTTTCTTCTTGATATATATAAAATATTTGGACAATGATATCGAATTCATGAATGCAAAATTTGCGGATGACACAAAATTATGCATAAGTGTCTCATCTAAAGCAGAAGATGATTATTTGAACTCAAATTTAGATAAAGTTTGAGTGAGAGTGGTCTGAGAGCTGGCAAATGGAGTTTAATGTAGATAAATGTAGAGTCATCCACCGGGGTAGATCCAATATTGAACATAATTATAGAATGGGAAAGAACAATATTAGAAATATAGAAAAGGACCTAGGAGTTATAATAGATCATACAGGTAAGGTGAGTGAGCAAGTCCAGGTAATAGTGAAAAAGGCAAGTGCAATGTTAAGTATGATAAAAATAAATATTAAACATAGGAGCATGGAAAGTGATAGTCAAACTGTATAAAGCATTAGTTATACCTAGATTGGAGTACTGTGTGCAAGTGTGTAGTCCTTACCGTAGAGGGGATATAAACATGCAACAAAACTGATAGTGGGATTCCATAATTATAATTATGAGGAAAGACTCAGAAAAACCGGCCTACAGTGTCTAGTAAAGAGAAGAATTCGAGGTGAGAATACAGACCTATAAGATAATCAATGAAAATATAAATTAGACTATAACAAATTTTTCAAAATACAGCTGCCTAAAAGAACAAGAGGGCACAGCCCCAAATTAATTAAAGACAGGTCCAGATTAGATAGCAGGAACATTTTTTTAGTCAGATAGTGGTGAATGCTTGGAATGCATTGCCACAGGAAATAATGGAAGCAAGGTCAATTAATGCATTCAAGAATAGATTGAATGTGCATAAGTATTTTTAGATCAAGTGAATGTAAAAGAAACTGGTTGTATGTAGACTCTGCAGAGTCTTCTAAACCAGTATAAAGATGTAAAGTTTGAGTTAAGAAAGAACAGAGATGCTAAAATAGAATATTTCTGCTTCTTAATGTTGGATCGACATAATTCTTAATAAGACCACAGCATAGTTTTTGTTTAGTTAGTCTTGCATAGATTTCAATATGTTTTGTTTGTTATGAGTACGTTATAACCAAGTGTTATTTCATTTACTTTGCAGGTATCCACATTCGCTGTTTTAATGGCTAGATCAGGGCTGCTTATTTTAACTCAACCACTGTCCCATTTAAGAGCACTGATTCCACAAGTTGTGGAGCAGGCATCAGCAACTGTCAATGACACACTCTACATTTGCTTACAACCAGCCCTACGGGATCGACCTGTGACTCAGGAATCACTGCTAGAACCAGTGACCTGCACAAATGAAGTCCAGTCATTTATCAAAGACCTTTACATGAGTGGATCCAAAGTGTGTCAAAAACTGGACATACGAGTGCTTCTTTCGCATATTTGTCACAATCCATCTACTTTTTCACCAGTTCCTTACAGACTGAAAAAGGAGATGTCATTTATCTTATCAGATTCAGTAGTGTTGAAAGATGTTTGGAATATTGAGAAAATATCTCTGTTACATATGCTTAGAACTTTATTTGAAAATATAAACCAGGATATAAAGTTCAGTTTCATCAGTATGGGGTCAGGTCAGACATTGAATACCACGCTACAGACATCATCTGAGATGCTGAAGACATACCCTAATATTGTACTTGGTGGAACATTTGATCACCTCCATGCTGGACACAAATTGTTGCTTAGTGAAAGTTGTCTACGATGTTTTGCGAAATTGACAGTTGGCATCACTGATGGGGAAAGAAACAAAAGTAAGCAGGGACAGGAACTTATTATAAAAGTTATATTTAATCATTCTTGCTCTAAAACTTCATACTCTAAGCTGTACTCAAAGACCGTTGTATGTAGTGAAGAACCACAGTATGTGGTAAAGAACCACAGTATGTGGTGAAGAACCACAGTATGTGGTGAAGAACCACAGTATGTGGTGAAGAACCACAGTATGTGGTGAAGAACCACAGTATGTGGTGAAGAACCACAGTGTGTGGTGAAGAACCAAAGTGTGTTGTGAAGAACCACAGTATGTGGTGAAGAACCACAGTATGTGGTGAAGAACCACAGTATGTGGTGAAGAACCACAGTGTGTGGTGAAGAACCACAGTACGTGGTGAAGAACCAAAGTGTGTTGTGAAGAACCACAGTATGTGGTGAAGAACCACAGTGTGTGGTGAAGAACCACAGTATGTGGCGAAGAACCACAGTATGTTGTGAAGAACCACAGTATGTTGTGAAGAACCACAGTATGTGGTGAAGAACCACAGTGTGTGGTGAAGAACCACATCCTCCATCGAGGTAGTCCTGGTAACTGGGAGTGTGAATTCTCAAACTAAACAATGTTTATAGGAGCAAACCTTGATTTAAAAAAACCAGATGCAACCAGTGCTGTAGTTAGGAAGGAGCCAGCACCGTGCTGAACAGACCTGGGAATAGAGAACCATCATTTGCCGCAAAATGACATTTGAGGACAGTCATATAGGCACAGTGGGCCAGGATGTGATGATCCAATTGTCTTTAACTTTTGGTCACAGGTCTAGAGCCTAGGAGAACTTGGCCGAACCAGTATTCAATTGGTGGCGGGGAATGAGCACAGTGAAACCTACCTTACCTTGGCTTCGATATCTTGAAGTGTTGCTAATACATCCTCTCAATTACTTAGTGTCAGCATAGGTCATTTCTAGCTTGTGCCTGGGATGGAAACAAAATCCACAGACTCTTCAGTCCAACAATGCTGAAAAAATGAAAAGTACAAAATTGTAAAGTTGGTATATATGGAAAGCTTATTAAATACACCAGAAAGAACTTGTCCTTGACTTTTGGGCATGTGAGAAGAGGGAAGGTAAAACATATTGTGACAATATACAGAATTACTGGGAATAAAGATAGGAGAAGACAGAAGGAAAAGATATGGATAATTTAACATGAAATCATGGAAAAGGGTCATCAATCTGACTTGATAAACAGCTTTGGGGAGTGTCATGATTACATAAAACAGTTGCACTTAAAGAAGAGTTTTAGTTAGAAACAAATATTGACAACTTTATTCATTAACTTTTAAGACGTAATGGCAATATATCTGGATTTTTGCATGCACATTTACAGGTGCTAGTGTAATTGTCAATCTTGTAAAGTGTAATTGTTAATCTTGTAAAGTGTAATTGTTAATCTTGTAAAGTGTAATTGTCAATCTTGTAAAGTGTAATTGTCAATCTTGTAAAGTGTAATTGTTAATCTTGTAAAGTGTAATTGTCAATCTTGTAAAGTGTAATTGTCAATCTTGTAAAGTGTAATTGTCAATCTTGTAAAGTGTAATTGTCAATCTTGTAAAGTGTAATTGTCAATCTTGTAAAGTGTAATTGTCAATCTTGTAAAGTGCAATTGTCAATCTTGTAAAGTGTAATTGTCAATCTTGTAAAGTGTAATTGTCAATCTTGTAAAGTGTAATTGTCAATCTTGTAAAGTGTAATTGTCAATCTTGTAAAGTGTAATTGTCAATCTTGTAAAGTGTAATTGTCAATCTTATTAACCTGCTTGTAACAATTCCACATTAAGAAATAATAGATAGAAGATAGATGCAACAATTTCATTTATGATATAATCACATTACTCTCGGTGCCAATCTGGCAGGTATGCTGCATGTGAGAAAGTCAACAACATTTTGTATGCCTCTCAATTCTTTGCTGTGCTGTACCAGAGCCGACCTATATTTTTAGTCAAACCATCCTGTCACCCCATAGGTGGGCGGTTCCATGGACATATACAACCATAAGGCCACCAAAACATCCTTCCCCGTGTCTTGTCTGTTGTCAGACATGCATACTACTTGACCAGACCAGCGGTATTTACTCGTTACTGCTGTTTGTATGACAACTCAAAATAGTTTGATATTGAATTTTCTCTTTTGAGATTGGATTCCTTATCGATATATTTAGTATACGCCTTTCCAAAGCGCTTTTCAGCATTCAACTCAATTGCCACGCTTCACAGCATTAAGTCATAGCTGGAATGACCATGTAATTAAAGGTGTGTGCTCTTGCTGTGATGTCTCTCATCTATTGGAGTATCGGCGTTAAGCAATTGAAGCTGTACCAAACCACTGTTCTCCTAGAGACATTTGAGTGAGATTTATGCCTTGGCCCAGGTAGACATAGGTGCTGGCATCTTGAATTATTACATCTCTCAGCTTGTTTTCCTGTTGTAGGCAGTAGGGATTTGTCTGGCATTGTATTTTATTTATATTGATCTTAATGATTATGAATTAAAAAGGCTACAATATGCTTGCTCTTGAAATTATAACATTACTTATGATTACTGCACCAAAAACTTTCATTCAACAGAAAAAGTGTTATGGGAATTAATGGAGCCATACACGGAGAGAGAAGAAGAGGTTATTCGTTTTGTCAGAGAAATTAAGCCCAGTATTATAATGGAACCTGTCAAGATTTTTGATGCGTTTGGCCCGACAATAACAGATCCAAACCTTGATTGCCTTGTTGTGAGTGAAGAAACTAAAGAAGGAGGACGCATGGTAAATGAGGAAAGGTTGAAATTAGTGAGTATGGTTTATTTGCAGTTAAAAAATTCTAATTATTAAAATACATAGAAAGTAAATAATATGAGGGACTTTCATTAAGTAACAGCAATTTTGTATGTCTTATTTTTTGACATAGTCTCTGAGCCTGGCAGTACACTTTGTGCACCATTAGCTTGTGGATGCCTTCTATAGTCCGTCTTCTAATTTATAAACAAGGTCCGAAGCAATTTTCTACTGATCGGCATGCCAGATCCAAATGATGTTTTGCATGCAGCCTTAGAATACCCATGATGTAAATATTTTTTTCTCTAAGAAATTTGATGTATTTTGAAAAATGTATTTATTAGGCTATATTAAAAACAACCTCACTGAATTGGACATAATTTAAACAGGTATATGGTACTCAGTCGTGCTATTTAAAAAAAATATATTTTGACATTTAAATACATTGAGTTAAAACAAATTCCTGATTATCCTGAGTCACAATTAGACATTTTGTCAAATGCGGAAAACAACCAAGGTCCTTCATGTGAAACTGTAGTTCATTCATAGGTCTATCCCGATTAGTCTGGATAAATAATCCTTTAACCATTGGATTGAACAGGACTCAGTGCACTCATATCAAGCAAGGTAGGAAAAGGATATTTGACGATTTCGACGAAGATGTCATAAAACGGGAGATATTGAAACTGTTGATGAAAAATCAACTTGTTACTCTGCTGAAGCTAAAAATAACATTGCAATTCGACTGCAGTTTTGAAGTTTCCAAAAGTACTCTTTGGAAAATTGTAAGAGCTGCCGGCTTTACATTCATGAAAACTTTAGGTGTCAGGAATATTATATGCGAAAAACCACATTATTTTTTTGCTGCCCGAAGCAAATACCTGAGACAGATACGTGAACGGTGTAGGCAATGCTATGATATTGAATACTTGGATAGAACTTGAAAAGATTACAAAACTGCAATCCATGACCGATAGAAGAGACTGTAGAGCCCAGCTGCAGTCAGAGAAACTCCGAAGACTGACTGACCATCCAATGCACCAGAGACTAAACAATTTAGGAAATTGGAAACTAAAGCGGAGAAACTTTGCAGAAATAGTCAAAGCAAAGATGCACGAAGATCCCATAAACGCACTAACAACACCAAAGCCCACCACTACTGTACGAAAACCTACCTGGAGGCAGGATATATTTCCAGAGGTGGTAGAAAATATACCAGGTATTGGAAACAAAAACTGCCAGACTGAAAAAGAAAGGAGAGATACTACCCTAAGCTTTATATCGAAAAACTACCCAAGCATGGACTGGACCCATGCATACACCGACGGTTCTGTAACAAACACTACACAGAACGGAGGGGCAGGAGCACTCCTGAACCTACCAAATGGCAGAAAAATAACACTGTCATTCGCTACTGGTAAGTACACAAGCAATTTCAGAGCAGAGGCACTGAGGGCGGCAGTGGAAGAAATGGTGACACATAAAGAAAATGAAAGGCATACAGTCATGCTTACAGATGCTCTGGCCGTAGTCACAGCGCTAAAAAGCCAGAAAAACACTGAGCTTAATGACTTAAGAGCAGTACTCTGTCAACTATGCCAGCAGTCCGCACCAAAAAGGGTAGTGGTACAGTGGGTCCCATCACACTGCAACATCCAAGGCAACAAGGAGGCAGACAGACTGGCAAAAGAAGGTGCAAGACTACCACAAACAGATACTAGTATGACGTACGAAGAGTCAAAACGGCTTATTAAAGCCAGATACATGACCAAATGGGAAACTGAACATACCGGCTACACCAAAAACGATGCCTATTACCAGTTGAACAGAAGAGAGCAGGTCGTTGTCTTCAGACTTCGCACTGGCCACAATAGACTGAGGTACCACCTATTCAACAAATTGAAGATAGGTGGTACCGACGAATGCCCGCGTGGTACCGGGAAAATGACCGCTGAGCATCTGCTGCAGAACTGCCCGACATACGAGGATCAGAGAGAGCAGATGTGGCCATCACCAGTGGAACCACAAGACAAGCAGTGTCTATGGCAGTGTCGACAGCCTCAGGATGACCGCCGCATTTTTCGAAAAAATAATGGTTACTGTCTGACTGCGTACGATGAAGAAGAAGAAGAAGAAGAAGAATACTTGGATGAATCCTTGATCAATGCTCACCACACCTATAGTAAAGAATGGCAATCAGTTGAAGGTGAACAGAAAAGACAAATTCCTAGCAGCAAAGGGTAGCACATTATACTAACGTATGTTGGAAGCAGTGAGAACGGACTTGTCCATGCCGCTAAACTTATTTTCCAAACATAAAGTAATGACGGTAGAGACTACCACACTGAAACGAATGGACAAATTGTCAGGCACTGCATGACAAATGAACTGCTTCCAATTCTGGATAGACCGTCATGCCTAGTAATGGATAATGCATCTACTCACAATGCAGTATCAGAGGAAGACAAAGTGTAGCAGATCCCACTGTTTGCCCTAGGGTTATTCTAACTTAGAACACTATCACACTCATCCACATCATCATGTTCACACACTGCAAATAATATAGCACACAGCAGATGGCATATTTATTATATAATACTCATACCAGAAAAATGAGTAGTGAAATTACAAACACAATACAATACATATCATCTTAACTAAATATTCCTAAATTATATATATGTTAATATAAATATTAACTAAAGCGGAAATTTTAAGCATTAGCTCTTGATGGAATTCCCAACTATCCCAATCCCCTCAGGCGGGTGATCTGGACATACCTCGTTCACAATGTGCCCTGCTTACAACATACGTTCAGATTATCTATTAATACAAAACTCACACACCTATTTGAGCGATCCTGTTCTATCACTAACATTCGTACAATAGTCTATCAATCGCTCCTCTATCAAATCGGTGAGCTAAACGGACTCCTATCTACAGTCACTCTCATTCGCTCTCCTCCCCTCTCCATCCAACCTCTTGAGCTGAACTTTGTCTCGAGTTATATACACTCAAACAGAATCAGAGCTGATCAATGGATCTAGGGGGATGGCTCTTTTCAGTCGTTATTGGAACGAAATACTTTGCACACCTGTCACTCATCTATCGCAGCAAGCTCTGTCACTCATTCTCCCACTACCCAAATCGGAATGCCAGTGGTCAGCTCCTACCTGTCCACATTTTTTGCCCCAACTCTGTTTTTCTTTGTTGAGACTGTGAGTGACCTTGACACGCATTCAGGTAGCTTTAAGCTTTAACATGTTCAGGTACCTTTGTTATCAGCAACCACATCACCCCTGTCCTAAACTCTCTTACTCTGGCGGGAACTGTTACAAAAGTACTAACTGCATCAGATATAAAAGCTCAAATTAGGACATGGCTAGATAAGGAAAAAGTGAATTTCGAAGACACATATTTCAAGCCAGAGTTGTTGCAGCTTGTGAGGAAGACAAATAAGACAGAGGTGTATCATAATGACAAAATCATTGACGAGTACGGTTACACTTCTCTGTGACTACCTGCATGTCACGCCCATCTAAACCCTACAGAGCTTGTGTGGGTTAAAGTCAAAGGACAAGTTGCCAAACAGAACAGGACATTTAAAATGTGTGACGTTGAAGTGCGGACACGGTAGGACCTTTCAAAAATAGACATTCAGTTCTGGAAGAAGTGTGTTGAACATGTGCTCCAGGAATAAGTACAGTAATGGCAACAAGATGGATTATAATTTGTTCAGCCAGTAACAATTATCAATCTCTTTGAATCGACAGATTCGGATGATTAATATATACATATATTTTATGGTTTATGGAATAGAAAAATTGTAATTTCTGCATTTATGTTGGGTTTGTGGAATAGAAAAATTGTTATTTATGTTGGGTTTCTGGAATAGAAAAATTGTCATTTCTGTATTTATGTTGGGTTTATGGAATAGAAAAATTGTAATTTCTTGTTTTCCACACTTAGTCACTTTACATGTATAAGTTGTAGGGTGTCTTCGCTAATCCGACTGCCTTTTGCCGCAGTGATGCACTGTTTCAGGTGACAGGTAGGAGATCCTACACACCTGCAATCCTCTTGTCTGATTTTCTCTGACAGCCTAGCAGCATTCAGCATTGTTGGGATCTGGAAATGTCTTTTGTGCGGTAGTGAATCCATGTTTGAAGTTGCTCTAAGGTTGCTTTCTTTGGAAGAAGATGATGTTTGTGACAATAAAATTAAAATTAGGCAAGGCTGCGGTGGCACTGTGGATGTATCGATGTTTGTTACAATAAAATTAAAATTAGGCAAGGCTGCGGTGGCACTGTGGATGTATTGATGTTTGTTACAATAAAATTAAAATTAGGCAAGGCTGCGGTGGCACTGTGGATGTATCGATGTTTGTTACAATAAAATTAAAATTAGGCAAGGCTGCGGTGGCACTGTGGATGTATTGATGTTTGTTACAATAAAATTAAAATTAGGCAAGGCTGCGGTGGCACTGTGGGTGTATCGATGTTTGTTACAATAGTAGTTTATGTAGCAATTTGTTAGCATGATGAGTTATGATATCCCCACCCACAACCCACATTGTTGCCCTTTATGACAGACTTGGTCATGTGCGGTGGTTATTGTTCCTCTGCTTCTCCTCTGACATTTGTCATGGTATAGGAGCTTGTGTCCTGATGACCACAACAATGGCTCAAATGGTAGAATAGCTATCAGTATGAATAGACAAGTCATAAAGGGCATGAACCAGACAGTATGGCAACACAAACCTGTTGCCCTAAGGAAGGCAAACTTGACAGAAACGCCTGTTAAAATCGGATACACTGGGTCACATGCCTGCCAGCACTACATAATTTTGTTTGATGATGATATGTACTCAATATCAGGCTTATAGATCTATATAGGTCACATTTTTCATAACTTAAAATAAAGAAACACATTTTTGTTTCTTGCCCTTTAGGGTTTCAATGAACTGGAATTGGTTACTATAGATCTGGTTGATGATGCGTGTCATGCAGAGGATGAAGAGTTGAAAGTAAGCTCTTCTTCCATAAGAAAGAGATTGCTGGGAACTTTGCTGCGACCACTGACAGTAAGTTCCAGTTATTAATGTTTTATTCTGCTAGGTAAGGTTGATAACAAGTTCACATATCCTGTACAGTGTCATGTACATATCAACACATGTTTTGCTTTGTCAGATCAACGGGGATGAAGACTTGACCACCATAAGAGACTGTATACTCTTCTGCCTCTGGGTACATTAAGGTTGGTTCTATTTCAACAATGTAGAAATCATGCTTCTAATCAAAAGAAAATTGAGCTATATAGTGCTCATCAAAGAGGTGTCAACTACAGACAAAAAGATAATCCACAACCATATGGAGAGTGGTCCAAGACAACTTTAGGAAAATGAACACATGGTTGAGCAACAAGTCAGATGAAATTCAACTTTATCTGGACAGAAATGACTCAAAATATTTATATGATGCTTTAAAGACTGTTTATGGCACTCAATCCTCGTGTTCACCTCTCATCCTGAATGCAGATGACTCCAACTATTGGTCGACAAACTGCGAACAGTGGAATGCTGGCATCATTTAAGCGGCTGAGTCTTTGTATGTATATATGTTTTCACAGTGTAATGTGTCAATATTGTCACAGGGGAGTGTGTGAAAGGTGGGATATAATTTAAGCTGAGGAGTCTGGAATGTATTGATGTTACCACAGTGGAAGATGTGAGTGTTGTCACAGTGGAGTGTGTAAAAGGTGGGCTGTCATTTTATCTGTTGAGTCTGGAATGTGTGGATGTCACAGTGGAGTGTATAAAAGGTGGGATGTCTTTTAAGCTATTGAGTCTGTAACGTGTGGATGTTGTCACAGCGGAGTGTGTGAAAGATGGGATGCTATTTAAGCTGAGTAATCTTGATTGATTAATCAGAACATTTTTATTCAATATGTTTATTTTGTTCATGTATTTGCAACTGTGTTTAAAGATATTACTGTTTGCAAGCATTATCATCGCACATCCTATACCTTCCTTGTGATGCGTAGGGCTACAAATGTTGTTTGGCACCAATTGTCGCTGTTTCAGATTACCAACTTTTTGCTGAGTTATAAATTACTTTTAGTTTTACCACCTTTCATTATTTGTTTAGCTTAATTTACTGGTTTCTTCTATAATTTTGTGTTCTATTTAACCCTTTACAGTCCAACCTAATTTACAGGATGCTAGTTTTAATATTCAAGGCAAAAATAGTAATTGTATGTGTTTCATGGTTAACAGAAAAAATTATTAAAACTAAAATATGATTTTTGAATTTAAAGATACAGCTTTTGTTTGTAAATTAAATTTAGCTAAATAACAAGATATGGTTGACATGCGACATGTTTCAGATAAATCGGACTAAGTGGTGCTACTCTAGTTGACTAAATTGGACAGTTAGCACTGTAAAGGGTTAAGCTCTTTTGTGAAATTTTATTTGTTTTTTTAGACACCACTCCTGTTCAGTTTTGATTCAGTTCTACTTACAATATATAATTACATTTTTATAGATCAGATCAAGTGTCCCAAAAACTCCATACAGGGTAGCTGTAACTGGGGGTATTGCCAGTGGAAAGTCAAATGTTTGTTCTGAGTTGGAGAAATTTGGAGCCAAAATTGTCAACTGTGATCTACTAGGTATGAGTGCATTTCATTATTTAAAATAATTATTTCTGTAGAATGCCTGTAAAGGTAGCAAAAATAGTTAATATTATAATAACCTGCGTGTGAGTAAGGAAGACTGGGCATAGGGCTGGCTACCCCGTTCTGTCAAAATTATAATCCACAAGAAAAATAAAAGGAGACCACTACACACCATGGTAGAAGAGAAACAACCAAATCCAGTCTTTCTGTCGATGATTATTGCAATACCAGGTATTGCTTGACACGTGCATGAAATTAACTCTCCTGTGTGCCACAAACAGTAATTGCGATGTGTACTGAATTATTTACCCTTTACGGTCTGGCCTAATTTATTAGATTCATGTCTTAAGACATTAGTCAAATCAATTAATTAAAACTGTAAAGGATTAGGCACGAATCTAGTCATTTAGACCAGACTGTAAAGGGTTAAGACACAAATTTAATCGATTTGACAAGATTATTAAGGGTTATGACAGATAACTTATCGTCTTTATACTGGTTTAGAAGACTCTGCAGAGTCTGTATACAACCAGTTCCATTTACATCACCTTTCTCTAGAAGCTGTACGCATCCAATCTGTTCTTAAATGCATTGACCGTCCCAGCCTCCACCACCTCACTTGGCAATGCATTCCAAGCATTCACTACTCTCTGGCTAAAGAAATACTTCCTAATATCTAATCTGGAACTCTCCTTAGTCAACTTGTAGCTGTGCCCTCTTGTCCTTGTTGGTGGTTGTACTTTAAAAAACTTGTTATAGTCTACTTTATCCATTCCTCTGATCATCTTATACACCTGTATTAAGTCACCACGAATTCTTCTCTCTTCTAGACACTGAAGGCCAGTTCTTTTTAATCTTTCTTCATAACTGTAATTCTGGAATCCCACTATCAGCTTTGTCGCTCTTTTTTGTATTCTCTCCAGCATGTCTATATCCCCTCTCTGATAAGGACTCCACACCTGTACACAGTACTCCAATCTAGGTCTAACTAATGCTTTATACAGTTTGACTATCACTTCCTTGCTCCTATGTTTAATATTTCTTTTTATCATCCCTAACATTGCATTTGCCTTTTTTACTGCTACCTGAACTTGCTCCCTCACCTTACATGTATGATCTATTATAACCCCTAAGTCCCTTTCTTTATCTATCTTTCTAATATTGTTCTCTCCCATTCTGTAATTATGTTCCATATTGGATCTACCCATGTGGATGACTGTACATTTATCTACATTAAACTCCATTTGCCAGATTACAGACCATTCTCAAATTTTATCGAAATCCGACCTCAATATATCCACTTCTGCTTTAGATGAGACACTACTGCATAGTTTTGTGTCATCAGCAAATTTTGCAATAATGAATCCCATACCTATGTCCAAATCATTTATATATATCAAGAATAAAATTGGTCCCAAAACCGAGCCCTGTGGCACTCCACTTTTCACTTCACACCACTCAGAGTACTCCTTATTTATACCCACCCTTTGCCTTCTTCCCGTTAACCAATTTTCAATCCATTTGGCAACTTCCCCACCTATTCCATGTGATTTTAATTTTCGAATTTGCCTTTGCAAAATCCAGATAAATAACATCCACTGGCTCCCCTTTATCTAACATTTTGGTAACCTCCTCCATGAATTCTAATAGATTTGTTAAGCATGATCTCCCTCTGGTAAACCCATGCTGACTATTTCTAATTAGATTAAATTTGTCTAAATGCATTACAATGTTTTCTTTGATTATTATCTCAGTGTGTGTTACGCTACGACATATTGTCCAACGAGAACATGAAACCGACAAAATTGCGAACCTTTACCACATTGTAGACCTGTGAGCTTAACGAGCATAGTCTGTAAATTGTTAAATTTACAGACTATGCTCGTTAAGCTCACAGGTCTATAGTTTGCTGGATCTGCCTTTTTGCCCTTTTTGAATAAGGGGATCACTCCCGCATCTTTCCAATCCCGTGGAACAATCCCTTGTGCAAGTGATTGAGAACATAATATAGCCAATGGTTTTGCTAATTGGTCTCTAATTTCAAACAGCAATTTTGGATGAATACCATCTTGACCTGGACATTTATCCACTTTCAACCCCTCCAATTTTTTAAAAACCATTTCCTCTGTAATACAGATTGATCCTAATCCTGCTGTATCCATGTCTCTTTGAAAAATATCTACAGGCTCTGGGATCTTGGAGCAGTCCTCTTTTGTGTACACTGTGCCAAAGTAGTGATTGAGTAGATTTGCTGCCTCCCTATTTTCACTTATTTTTTTTCCTGTCTATGAGAGGGCCTACTTTGTCCTTTGATCTTTGTTTATTTCTAACATAAGAGAAGAAGCTTTTACTATCAGTCTTGATCCTCTGAGCAAGTTTCTTGTCGAAGTCTATTTTTGCTGTTTTATTTGCTTTCTGAGATATGTTCTGCTTGTCCAAATATTTTAAATATGTTTCTTTTGATTTACCTGCCTCTATATATTTTTTCCATGCTTTATTTTTAGCTCTTCTACATTTAACTACAATTTTAGTGATCCACTTTTTACGCTTGGGGTTTACTTCCCTATATGGAACACATTCCTCTTTTAGCGTTTCGAGATCTCATTAGTTAGACTGAGGCCGGACTGTAAAGGGTTAAGAGAAATTTCTTTGACTGAAATTGTACTGCACGTGCTACCATGGATTATTGTGACTGGTGTAAATTAACAATGGTTACAGTAGTTACACTGTGTGGGTCCTGGAAGCCAGAAATAGTACCATTGCGACCTTCGAAGCATATAGTAAAAGCTAACTACAGAGGGTTGTGCATGGGGCTAGTAACCTCATCATGTCAAACAAACTTGCCACAGAAACCACGACTGCAAGATCACACAAAGTACACGAGGACCAGAGAAAGCACATGTGGCCATCACTAGTGCCAACACTAGACAAGCTCTATGGCAGTGTCGATAGCCTCAGGGTGACTGCTGCTTTCTTCGAACAAATTCAAGTTGACATCTGACAGCGTACGAAGAAGAAGAAGAGGACACAAAGTACTTTGGCACAGACTTCCAAACATGACAGTACTTACTTTCCGTGTCCCAGGCACTATGTCACACACCATTCTTCCAGTATTCAGTCACATGGATTGTTCTGTCATCATCTCTCAGCATTGTCCCTACTGCAAGTTTCTGGGAGGTTTGGGCAGATCATCAGGTGGTCTTAATCTTGTGTTCCTTCATATTCACATGTTTCATCATCCCTGTATCCCCATCTTTTAAAATTTTTCCTGCATCGTGATACTCTAGGTTGAAGTCTGTTTAGTGACTTCCATGTTACATAAGGCAGGTGATGTCCAGACACAGGTTCCTCCTTTAACTCGATCCAGGGGGTCTGCATCAACTCTTTCCATCTTTCAATGTAGTGTTTGCCAGGACTAGTCTGTAGGGGCTGGGTTGACTGTAAGAAACTTTGACTAGTCTGTAGGGGCAGCGTTGACTAGTCTGTAGGGGCTAAGTTGACTGTAAGAAACATTGTCTTGATTTTAGTCTTGTGTGATGCATCTGATGTACAAACATAGTGTACCTTGGGTTGTTTACCTGTTTCTCTCTTTTAATCTCTGGCGTGACGATTCTTTGTGTCTCAGGTGGCCCTATGCTGATTATCTCAGTTGATACAGGTCTTAGGCACCCAGTGACTATCTGGTTCTGTCTCAATTCATTGCTGTATTGATAAGTTTGACATGTGCTGAGTTCATCCCGACTGGCGTGATGTACTCAGCTACGGAGAAACACAGGGCAAGTACTGATGTTCTGAGAACATCTAGCTTTGCTCCTCATGTTATGTCAATCAGTTTTTGTATGATACTGTTTCTCGCATGTATTTTCTGTTTTATCTCCTGGCATAGGACAATGTGCAATCTAACTTTACTACCAGGTATTTGGCAGCCATACTGTGTTCCAGCTCATGTCCTTGCCATTTGATATTTGATTTGCGCCATTCTCTATTTCTGAGATGGTAGGCACATACTTGAGGTCTTACTGGGGTTTGGTTTGAAGTGATTGTTATAGTAGTATAGAGCAAGAGCATTTGTCAATTTCTGTTTGACTTCTTTGAAGTCATTTCCTTGGGTAGCTGCTGTTATATCATCAGCATTATTTAATTTTGTCACCTCTGTATCTATGGGTTGGTCATTGGTATATGTTTTACAACATATGTGACAGGATGCTATGGGTTTGAGGTGATTTTTGTGGTAGTATAGAGCAAGGGCATTTGTCAATTTCTTTTAGACTTCAATGAAGTAATTTTCGTGGTCAGCTGTTGTTATATCATCAGTACTAATGAATATTGTCGCCTATGTATCTATGACTTGTTTTTTGTTGTTGTGGATTCGCCTTATTTCTCTAATCCCCAAGGTGGTGTGCACTCCACTGTGGTTTTTATTTTGCCTATTGGCCCAGTGTATCCGACTTCAGCATGTATGGGTTGGTAATTGGTATATGTTATACAACATAGGTGTCAGGATGCTCCCTTGTGCCAGGCCATTTTTTTGGTTTTTGGTTTAGCCATCTACTTTTTTTCACCACTTTCCCTTCCCCTAGGATAACGTAGATCCGCCTGTTCTACAAGACACATTCATTGAGGTTTATGAGATGCCAAACATTTGTCATAGAGTATAGCTTTGCAAACAACTTCTGGTGATTTATGGTGTCATATGCACTATATAGCTGATTGATTCTTTACCGACTGAAGATCTCACACACCGGTGAGTGCCCATGTGGAACAGGATGCCAGAACCCTGAGCATATTCTACAGGAATGCCCAATCTATAGGAAAATGAGATGCCAGACCTGGCCAGAGGGTGCGGAGCTGAGACAGAAGCTGTGGGGCAGCCGCTCCGACCTGGTGAAGACTACAGATTTCATCATGGCGACTGGCCTGCAGATATAGCATGACCAGAAGATCCTGAACGCAAAGAAAAGAAGCTGATTGATTTGTAAAAGGTGAAATGAAGACAAAAGGAAGACAAAACAGTGACTACATCTTCATCACTTATGTGATCTGATTCACAAACAATTTTGTTTTACTTCTGTAGTGTAATTCATAGTTAACATGTGATTTAATTCATTGGTTAAAAATGCACCATATATTTGTATGCGTAAATCAAACAAGATTGATAAATAATTCTTTAACAGAGTCCAGCAATATATTAATATTTGTTTTTGTAATGTCACTGATAACATATATTTTTCTTGACTTCTGGGATGTAATTCACAATGTTTGGTTTTCTCTAAAACTATTTAGACTTCTACTTCTTCAATGTTCGTCCTAAAAAGGATGTTGTGTTGTAGTTTACATTGAGGCATCGATATCTGTGCCTTTTGACCTGATACATTCGGTTTCAGCTGGGTTTTTTGGGCTCCAGGTTTGCCTTCCCATTGCGATCCCTTTTCTCTTAGTCAGACTACACTATTGCAGCCTGTTTCCAGGTCTGTTGCCCGGAGGTGGAAATAGTCTCTTGGTAAACTCTGGTTTGCTGACCCTGATGCAAGCATCCAGCTATGCATCCCTGTCGCTGTCAACTCCTCATTCAGTGTGCTTTATCTTTAGCCCCACTATTCAGACTGAAACATAAAACATCAACCCTGAAAGGTTAAAAGGTGCAAGAAATCACAGTGACACAGGTTTCTTACAATGGAGTCTGGTATTCTCAGGCCATTTTGATTGCAGTCGTGGTTTCTGTGGCAGATTTTACATGTTGAGGTTACTAACCTCTTGATACATTGTAGTTGGCTTTTACGATTTCCTTGGAAAAGTGCACTGGCACTATTTTTTGTTCCTAGGACTCACACAGTGAAGCCACTATAACCATTATCTCGTTCATCCAGGAAGGTTGCTGTTATTGGGCCCTACGCACTCGCTTCTCACTTCGACTCCACAGTGCTTCCCACAAAGTGATATGCTGCTGAAACATTGGCACTTACAAAAATATAAATATATGTGATACAGCGTGGCCTGATGGTGAAATGTCTATTTCACATTCCCAACACACTCGGTTTGAATCAAACCTGTGTCCAGTTTGACAGACACATAATTGTTTCTCAGTGCGATTGCTTCTCCGCGTACGTTTAGTAAAAATCAATTTACTGTACTGTGCATACCTGTCAAAACACTTATAACGGCAAAATACGCTTGACTGAAATTTTTGTTTGCATATACATCATACAGTATTTATGTCATAGAGTATAGTACATATATGCTGTTATATCATCATCACTAATGAATATATATATATATACCTCACGGTAGAAGAGGAGCGACTAAGTAAGTATGTATATATATATATAAACAGAAAACTGAATTAATTTTTATTAAAATTCAGGACACAGAGCTTATGTAAAAGGAACATCAGCCTATCATACAATTATAAAGGAATTTGGTGACTCTGTTCTTGAGGACAATGGAGAAATCAGCAGACAGAAGCTAGGGTCCATCGTCTTTAGTGATAAAGTAGGACACTTGTTATTTCATTGTTTACATATTATTGCACCTAGCTGCTTCGTTGATATATCAATGTTTTGAAAATATTGTAAAAATACTATCAGGAATGCAGAAAACATCATGACATTGCACCTGGCCATGCATTACAACTTGTGCAGCCATTACTTGCTGAGCATCACATTCCACAGGTCTGCCACCAACCACCCTATTTGCAATTTTATTCTGTTCCCAAAATCAAATACGATTTGAAAGGAAGAAAAGATTACAGGATGTTGAGGAGATACAACAGAATGCGACGAGGCAGGTGTACACTATTTCCATAGATGACTTCAAAACGTGCTTTTGGTAGGGGAACAGACTTCAATACACACGCTTTGGGCAGTGGAACAGACTTAAAACATACTTTTGGCAGTGGGACAGACTTCAAAACACGCTTTGGGCAGTGGAACAGACTTCAAAACACGCTTTGGGCAGTGGAACAGCACTGAGCTAAGTGTGTGGCTTCAGAGGGGCACTCTTCTTCAAAGAAAATTAACTTACAAAACTGTAGCTCTTGTATTGTTTTAATAATGAATCAAATCCTGATACTTTTTGATCACACATCTTATGTATATATTTTTCATTCAGAATATTTTGAGTGTTTAATGTAACTAAGATAATGTATTAAGCACAAAAAATACTAGTAGGAACAGGAAAAATAGAGAAGTACTAGGTCCAAATCTAAATTGACATGTTCTTTCAGCTTGGCAAAGTTCTCACTTGGACAAACCAAATTTTAATCTCCAGGATTGCTTGTTCCTTATATTTAGTTTCTGTTGTTAATTGTATGAGGGCAATTTGAAAAGTTTTGCTTTTGAGCAGATGTTGTTGTTTAATGCCCAAAATGAGTAAGTTTTCTTTTTTGTGCGTCCTGATAAGGGCGTTAAGTGGTGTGCTGTAGTAGTTGTTGTTTGCGAATGCCCACTATGAGTAGGTTACTCTTTTGTGCACCCTGAAAAGTACGTTGAGTGCCGGGTTACAGTACCTTTCCTCACATCCCGAGCGTGCTGATTGAAGGTGAACTGGGGTCCTTCAGGCGGTTGTGATATGCTTGGCTTAATCTGTGTGTCACTCACTACTACGGGGATCACGCCCATCCCTCACTTCATTAGCCAGGCTGCCATGAAAACAGCCCGTTTCATGGGAGGGCTACTAGGAAGCCGAGGTGAGGTTCTTGGCCAGTATGTTTTGCCTGACCCTGACTAACATGTCTGATCAGTATATTTACCCGACCAGGCGTTAGTCTTCCTAACTGGTGCGCTGAAGTAGCTTTTCTCATGTCTCGAGCGTACTGATAAAGGTGGACAAAGGTCCTCCAAGCATTTGTACTATGCTTGGCTTCATCTGCGTGATGCGCACCACTATAGGGATCACATTGATCTATAATTCGTTAGCCAGACTGCCTTGAAAACAGCCTGTTTCCAGGAAACATTACATGGATAGTATATTGTGTCTGACCTTGATGCAGTCTCCTAGTCCGTATGTTGTGCTTGACTGGACTAGCGTCTCAGTACCCCTGCATTTAAGGAAATAATTCAATTAATATGCAAGATATGCACATGAGCTATACGTTTTCTTCAAGCTTGGAACGTTGTTTAAGTGATGTGTGATTATTTTTTAACGCAGTCACCATCCAGTCCACACACAAACGCCAACATCGGACAAGTTGTTGCATCCCGTCTATAAAAATCAGACATCTTCTTCTATAACCAGATACACACAGCTGCTTGCATCTCCTTGTCAGAAGCGTAACAGTGTCTCTTGTGGTGCTCTTTCAGCATCGCGTAAAGGAAGTAGTCATAAGGTGCCAGATCAGGCTGTATGATGAATGCGGTAAAATGTCGTCAAACATGAGACGCTCCAATGCAGCCACTGTTTGTTGACTTGTGTGTGGGCGAGCATTATCGTGCTGAAGAATTGCGTGGTTGCCCACATGAACATGCACCAATCGTGCTCAAAGTTTCTGCAAAGTTTTTGCCTTGCAATCAGAGGTGATGGTATTGCCGTGCTCGCAGTCTCTTAAATATGACCATCATCACTTTTCCCACACCTTTAATATTTTGGCGTATGTGAGTTCTTATGCATGTACTACATAGACTGGTGCTTGTTTTCTGGGTCGTAATGATGTGTCATGACTCATCGCAGTGACAATTTGGCGGATAAAGGCATCACCTTTCTGTTCATATCGCGTCAGAAGTTTCTGACACATTTGCTGTTTGTTTCATATCTGGTGTCATCACACACTTTTCTATACTCAATCAGCGCATGGGGGATAAAGTGATGGACATGCTCAATCAAAATCATAAGCATTGCGGTGATATCTTTTTGCTTGATAAGGCGATTGGCATGAATCAGTTTGTCCATGCAGCTTGGTGATGTCCATCCAAGGCTGTGATCGGTCATCCACCGAGAGTCTTGTCGTGCAGGTTTGCCATGATTGGATTGTTGCCTTTTACAGTCCGTGCCCACCTCCTGAGAGTACTCACATCTACACAAGCGTCACCATATACCGCAGTCATTCTTCGATGCATGTCGATGGGTACTCAATCTTCCACTGTCAGGAATTCAATTACAGCACGTTTTTTCAGCCGTGTTTCCATTTAACTGTCTGCTGTGCACATGTGTCATGTTTCAGGCGCATGCCACTATAACCACTTCATGCCACTATAACCACTTCATGCCACTACATGCTCTTATAACCACTTCATGCCACTATAACCACTTCATGCCACTACATGCCCTTATAACCACTTCATGCCACTATAACCACTTCATGCCGCTACATGCCCCTATAATCACTACATGCCCCTATAACCACTTCATGCCACCACATGCCCTTATAACCACTTCATGCCCCTATAACCACTTCATGCCGCTACATGCCCCTATAATCACTACATGCCCTATAACCACTCCATGCTACTGCATGCCCCTATAACCACTCTATGCCCCTATAACCACTTCATGCCCTATAACCACTACATGTCCCTATAACCACTTCATTAGAGATTATTTCCACACAGTCACGTGTCTGTGAGCACTGTTGTCATAGTTTACTGGTTCACTGATCCTGTACTTCCTAAGTTTTCGAAATACAACTTACACAATTAAAAATGCTGCACATAACTTTGAATTTGTTACATTTGAAGAAGCAGTTATGAAACTTATGGAAGAACTTATTGTGCTAACTTAAAGTGAAATTTAAGGTACCTTTAAATTGCTTATTTAACTGAATAGTTTTATTTTTTTTATTTACTTCAGTCCAAACTTGGCTCACTCAACAGCATTGTGTGGCCAGCTATTCGACTTCTTGCTGAGGAGGAAGTAGATGCTCACAGAAGATGTAAGGCACATTTATAACTATGCAGCAATCTAGTATTTTCTATTTTTTATTCTATTTGTCATTATGCAAAATTCAATATTTTTCAAATTTATAATTATTTATGTTTGATAAAATTACTTCAGCTTGGTTGTTATTATAAAAAAAATAATTCTTACAAATGTATAGTCTATGTTATATGGTGAATCCAAACTCTGTTCCATGTTATACGGTGAATCCAAACTCTGTTCTATGTTATACGGTAAGTCCAAACTCTGTTCTATGTTATACAGTGAATCCAAACTCTGTTCTATGTTATACAGTGAATCCAAACTCTGTTCCATGTTATTTGAGGAATCCAAACTCTGTTCTATATTATATGGTGAATCCAAACTCTGTTCTCTGTTATATGGTGAATCCAAACTCTGTTTCGTGTTATGTAATAGCACCAATCTGTGTTATGTGCTGAATCCAATCTCTGTCATAGCTTTGAGTTAAATACCTAATAAGCCATCAGTTCAAGAAAATGGTCCCAAGGCACGTACAACACGCAGTCTCTGACAGCAGAAGCCTAGTTGTTGTTGTTTGCGAATGCCCACAGTGAGTAGGTTTACTCTTTTGTGCTCTCTGAAAAGGACGTTAAGTGGCGGGTTGCAGTAGCTTTCCTCACATCCCGAGCATGCTGATAAAGGTGGACCGATGTCCTCCATGCGGTTGTGCTATGCTTGGCTTCATCTGCATGTCGCTCACTACTGCGTCTTGCTCATAATCCCTCACCTCGTTAGTCAGGCTACCCTGAAAACAGCCTATTTCCAGGGAGGACTACTAGGACGCCGAGGTGAGGGTCTTGGTCAGTATGTTTTGCAAGACCCCGACTAACATGTCTAATCAGAATATTTTGCCTGACCAGATGTTAGTCTTCCTCTCCCTAGCAGCCTAGCTTCTGCACATCTCACGACAGACTACTAACAGAAGTGACAATGGTTGTTTCAGCAAGAGGTCGTGACTCAGTAAATTAAAAGTATTTATTCTCGTAAACTTAGCTGGTATTTGTGGGCAAAGACACAGCAGACATGTATGTCAGTGCACAATTAATGGGCTATGCTGACATGCTATTTAGTAACTTCACTATTCAACATTGTCAATAAATTTATGTGTTTCACAGTATAAAGGAGCGGCTTATTAGCGCAGTGGTAGAGCACTCGCTTTTCATGACACAGGGTTCAACTCCCACTACTGGTAGCTCCAGTCAACCCAGCTGTAAATGGGTACCTGACTTACGGTTAGGGAAGGAAAAGGCAGCGAGGAAGGAACTTGGCCACCCCACCTCACAAGCTGAGGCTTACTATATTAAGTCTCTAACACTTCATTCCTGACCTTACAGTATAAAGTAGAGGTTTTCAAACTGTTTTGGTGCTGTGGCTAACTTGACCTGTGCATAAATCACCGCGGCTCCTCTCTATACTATATTTAAGCAATTGTACCAAAAAAAATATTAATGATTTCTGAATGTGCATATTTTACACCTGATAACACAAATTGGTACATATAATAAAACCTTGGCGCAAGCATGTCGTCCTACGAAGATCTGCATTTATTGATGGACCTTGGCTCATAATATCGAGCCCATCACTTTTCCCAAACCACAGCAACGCCCTTAGCTGAGGGCCACGACTTCCCTGGGAACTGAGGCGCAGTTTCAAAACCATGACAGAAGTGAAGGGTTACAGAATCACCATGACAGAAGTGAAGGGTTACAGACTCAGCATGACAGAAGTGAAGGGTTACAGAATCACCATGACAGAAGTGAAGGGTTACAGAATCACCATGACATAAGTGAAGGGTTACATAATCACCATGACAGAAGTGAAGGGTTACAGAATCACCATGACAGAAGTGAAGGGTTACAGAATCACCATGACAGAAGTGAAGCGTTATAGAATCACCATGACAGAAGTGAAGCGTTACAGAATCACCATGACAGAAGATAAGGGTTACAGAATCACCATGACAGAAGTGAAGGGTTACAGACTCAGCATGACAGAAGTGAAAGATTACATAATCACCATGACAGAAGGGAAGGGTTACAGAATCACCATGACAGAAGTGAAAGATTACAGACTCAGCATGACAGAAGGAAAGGGTTACAGAATCACCATGACAGAAGTGAAGGGTTACAGAATCACCATGACAGAAGTGAAGGGTAACAGACTCAGCATGATAGAAGTGAAGGGTTACAGAATCACCATGACAGAAGTGAAGGGTTACAGAATCATCAGGAAAGAAATGGGGGAAAATAGAAGGAAATAAAAGACTGTGGAGACTAGTCTATGAACCAGTGAAAGCCAAAACATTGATTGCTAATATTAGTTTTGAATTATATTATTAGTAGTAACTCTCACTACCATTATTGCTTCTTTATATAGGCTTACCATCATGAGTTTGAATATCTTGTTCTCCACTCCAGCTGGGGTAGATGTTGTTGTCCTGGAAGCTGCTGTACTACTAGAAGCAGGATGGAATGACATGGTGCATGAGGTCTGGACAACATTTGTGCACCGCGAAGAGGTCTGTTGCACAAGTGACATATCTGTTCATCTTATTGACTTTATATATTATCGTTCATAGAGTCAGTAGCTCATATAGACCAGTGCTTCCTAAACTTTTAAGTGTTACGGACTACCAGACATTTATCCATTGCAGCAGGGACCAGTGCTCAATTTATTATTTTTCGGCGTTTGTCCTGAAAAGGACATTGTTCTCATAGATTACAACGAGGCTGTGATATCTGCACCTTTCAGTCCAACACATCCAATTTCAGCTGGCTGTTTTGGATACCAGGTTTGCCTTTCAACTGCAATCCCTAGTCTCTTAACCAGACTACACAAGTGCAGTCCGTTACCAGGGCTGCTGTGCGAAGCAGGAATAGCGTCTTGGTCAGTGTAGTTTGCTGATCTTGATACAAGCAGCCAGCTAGGAGTCACTGGCTGCTGTCAGCTCATTCACTGCTGCATCTTCGGCTCTGCCCAATTGATTCATTTTTATTATTTTTTGATCATGTTAATTTTGTATTAAAATTAAAATAGTTTATATATAAAAAAGTTCCATTCATATTTATTTTAAAAATATGGCGGATATCATGTGTTGATTGGTCTGCCGAAGACGGATGTGTCAGACGAAAGGTGCAAATATCGCAGTCAATCTGTAGACTAAGGACACAACGCATTCCGTTCTCTGGACTACATCCTGCAACTTGGAAAACCCTGTTCAGGGCTAAGTAGCGGGAGATTGAGAACGAACGAAGACGACCAAATGTGTTGATCGAGAAATAATTGTGTTTTGTGAAGATTGTTCAAAGTCAAGACCCATGTGAGAAAATATCTAAATTTTGTGTCCAGTTTCTTAACACCTTTTTTGGACTAGTGAATGTTGGTCCTCGGACTGACACATGTCTGTGGAACATCACATTTATCTTGTGTTGTCTTGTCTTGTCTTCGTTCGTTCTCAATCTCCTGCTACCAAACCCTGAAAGGGCTTAAGTGGCAGAATGTAGTCCAGAGAACGCAATGCGTTGTGTCATAGTTTACAGCTTGACTGCGATATTTTCACCTTGAGTACCAGGTTAGCATTCCCTCTTCGATTCCTTCTCCTTAGCCAGTCTGCCCTGCTGCAGCCTGTTATCCAGGATCACCGCGTGGAGATGTAGAAGGGTCTTGGCAGCTTTGGTTCGCTGGCCCTGACGCTAGCAGTCAGCTATGAGTCGCTGACCACTACAGCACATGCGCTGTTTAGCATCTTAGACCATCACTTTTGAGAAGCATTGATATAGACAATTTTGAAAGTAATATGTGCATAAATATTGCCATACTTTTTTTTTCTGTATAAAAGTACTTAATGACCAGGGTTTATCTTGTCATATTGGACCATATTAATCATCAAAACATAGTATGCAGAGTCCGAAAGTTGCTATTTTCACTTGCATAAGGAACACGCACTTTTTATTTGCAAGTCAGTATACATAAAATATAGTTGTTTGGTGCAGTGCAGTAAGCACATGTATCTTGAAGAAGTCAGCAATCTTTGAAATATGTTTTTTCAAGTTTTTTTCTTAAACAAAAAACACCACCATACAATCACACACTTTTGTAGAAAATGAGATTTAAAATAACATTAAGCATTTACAGTTTGACTGAATTTGGAAAAAAAATTATAATTTCTTACCACCTGGGACATGTTCTGCAACTCTGTATATCAAATAGTTTTTTTCAATTCAAAATAAAATTATGATCTCATTAAACTAATTTAACTAAAATTATGGTCAGCCGTAGTCTGCACTAATAAAAAGATGACCAATAATCTTTGAAAATATTTGTATGGTGCTCATATCTAACATAGCACAATTTGTATGGTGCTTATATCTAACGTACCACAATAAAGTCGTTTAGTTTGTTACGTCTGTGTTTTCTTATTTTTCTAAATCTTTTGAAAAAAATCAATTCTCTAAGTCATGTTCTTTTCTTTACCACACTGAACTAGGTTTTCCGAATGTCACAATTTCACTATGGTTCTTGACTTTGAGAGAGTAACTTTATTATTTATTGATATGATTGTGTTGTGTGTAAAGACATAAATGAATAAAGAACTTGTTTTTGTTGTGTGTGTGTGTTAGTTTCTGAGATACAAGAAGATGAAGGTGAAGATTTATAAAACAAAGCACAAACATACATTTAGACTCATCAAATAGTATGCATCGCTACTCTGATAATCCAAAGAAATCACCACAAAACACTGATATTGTTATTTCTAAGCTAGGCCTAAGTGTTAGTTTCTGTATTTATTACATCTAAATAAATGAACAAAACATATTCTACCTCACAAAGATCTTTTACAACTTATTTTACCATCCCCAATAAAATGGGTGTCCAAACCGATCGAGAAAGAAGAATATATACTTTCAAAACTCTCTTTATAAAAATCTACCAACTCATTCGTGGTTAAACTTGGTTAAAAAGGAAGCAAAACCATCATACTTCAAATTAGCAGCGTTTCCGTATTTTTCTATGGTGCACCGTTTTTTACAAAAATTATTGTAGAGTATAGCATACCGTTTGGGAACAATTACCAATCTACGATGTGGTAAAGGTTCGCAATTTTGTCGGTTTCATGTTCTCTTTGGACAATATGTCGTAGCGTAACACACACTGAGATAGTTGATTATCTTCTTGACCTGTACACGTGACGCCAACCTACAGATATTCCTTGCTATAACAGCGACTCGTTTTAAAATGTTTGGAAGAAGCTTCATGTTTCATTGAACAGGATGCACTCCCATCATTATCAGTACATTTATGTTCAACATTCAGCCAACGTTCAATCCTGAGACTGAACCAAAATGTAATTTAGCAAAATTCAATGCAATGCTATTTATCCTATCTTTCTTAAGATTGTCTCAGTCAATTGTCTTCCCAACTTTCATTCTTCGAGCTATCTAGGACACGATCAATCAGTCAGCTGTCTCCAATTTCTTTGACCACAGGACACCTTTATCTATTTTCTGGTCAGGTATTTTTACTCTGTCTGGTAGCATGCTTTGATATTTGGCTCAAAGACAGTATTTTTAGAAGTCTGCGATCAGAGACGACAGTCCTGCTGTGATGTCCAGTTAACTGCATTTCCCGCTAAAATTCCCACCGGGGCGTGTTTAATCGGCATTGATCTTCTTCTTCGTACGCTGTCAAACGCCAACCTGTATTTTTTCGAAGAAAGCAGTGGTCATCCTGAGGCTGTCGACACTGTCATAGAGCTTGTCTAGTGTTGCCACTGGTGATGGCCATATGTGCTTTCTCTGGTCCTCGTATGTCGGGCAGTTTTGCAGCAGATGTTCAGCGGTCATTTTCCCGGTACCACAAGTGCATTCGTCAGAACCACCTATCTTCAGTTTATTGAATAGATGGTACCTCAGTCTGTTGTGGCCTGTGCGGAGTCTGAAGACCACGACCTGCTCTCTTCTGTTCAACTGGTAATAGGCATCGTTTTTTTGTGTAGCCGGTATGTTCTGTTTCCCATTTGGCCATGTCTCTGGCCCTAATAAGCCTTTTGGACTCTTCGTAGGTCACACTAGAATCTGGTTGTGGTAGTCTTGCACCTTCTTTTGCCAGTCTGTCTGCTTCCTCGTTGCCTTGGATGTTACAGTGGGATGGAACCCACTGTACCACTACTCTTTTTGGTGCGGACTGCTGGCATAGTTGACAGAGTACTGCTCTTAAATCATCGAGTTTAGTATTTTTCTGGCTTTTTAGTGCTGTGACTACGGCCAGGGCATCTGTAAACAGGACTATCTGGCTTTCAATGCTTTCGCCTGTCAGCATTGCTTTTACTGCAGCCCTCAGTGCCTCTGCCTCCGCTCTGAAATTGCTTGAGAATTTTCTAGTTGCCACTGACGTGTTATTTTTCTACCGTTTGGTAGGCTCAGGAATACCCCTGCCCCTCCGTTCTGTGTTGTGTTTGTTACAGAACCATCGGTGTATGCATGGGTCCATTCCATGCTTGGGTAGTTTTCCATTATGTACCTCAGGGTTATGTCTCTTCTTTCTTTTTGAGTCTGGCTGTTCTTGTTTCCAATACCTGGTATATTTTCTACCACCTCCGGAATGATATGCTGCTTCCAGGTAGGTTTGCGTACAGTAGGGATGGGCTTTGGTATTGTTACGGTGTTCATAGGGTCTTCGCTCATCCTTGCTTTGGCTATTTCTGCAAAGTTTCTCTGCTTTAGTTTTCCATTTCCAAATCGATTTAGTATCTGATGCATTGGATGATCTATCAGTCTTCTGAGTTTCTCTGATTGCATCTGGGCTCTGCAGTCTCTTCTGTCGGTCATGGATTGCAGATTTGTAATCTTTTCAATTTCTACAATTGGCGTTGACTTCATGTCTCCTGTTATAACTCTCATGGCTTGGTTTTGGAGTTTGCTAATTTTATCGAAGTTCGCCTTTGCTGCTGTTGTCTATGCCGCAATGCCATACTCGAGAACTGGTCTCACTCTTCCAGTGTACAGTTTCTTGAGTATTCCTTCATCTGCTCCCCAGCTTGTGCCAGCAAGTTTCCTCATGATTGCCATTCTTTGTCTGGCTGTCATTCGGTTTCTCTCGATCTGACTGTTCCATGTCATGCGCCGATCAAATGTCACTCCCAAGTAGTTTGGGTTGTCGTTTGGCCGCAGGTATTTGCCGTTAAGACTTATTTTGGTGTTCTGTTGTTTATTTGAAAGCGAGAATATCGTACATGTTGTTTTTTCCTCGTTTATTTTGACCAGCCATGAGTTTGCCCACTCCTCCAACGATGTTAGGGTCTGCTGCATCCGATTGCTTGCTACAGTGAGATTTTTCGGCATTGATCTAATTGTGTGAATGTTGTCTCACTTATCTTCTGCTTTATTTGTTCTTGTTTTTGTCTTTCTATTTTTATATCTTTCTATTTATGTTTGGATTTTAAATGTAGAATTTCATAACATTTCATTAAGTCTTCGTGGATCCCCTGAGAGGAGTTTGAGGATCACAGATTAAGAACCACTGATCTACAACATGAAGTATTCATACAAAAATAAATCTATTAGTATCAAGAGTTTACCATTAATGTGGAAGAGAAAAACTAACATAAAAATGTAACATAATGGCTTTTGTACTCACCACGTCAGCTTTACTCCATGTATAGCATCACCACAGACACTTTCATTCTGTGGTCAAGCCAGTGTCTGAATCGAACCTATATTCAATATCCGCATATAATCCAGATGCATGATCATTGGTCTGATCACATGATCATTACCTTCGTTGCACTGACGGCATGTTTTAACACATTTGACAAAAAAGATCCTGTTAATGCATCAGTATGGCGTATTGGGAATATGGTGTTAGGCCTATATTTTTCTTGACCAACGGCACACCAGGGGATGATGTGGTCAACATCACTTTGGCTGCTTTTGCTTTCCCAGATTATTCCGGTACCCAATTTTTTAGCCTGGGTTGACCATAGGGCTCATTTTGTGATAGGAAAAATCCCACACCAATTGGGGACTAAACACCGATCACTTAGCTGGGCAGTCAGTGCATTAACAACTGCACTACTATGTCTCCCGTTGAACCTTATAGAACAACAAAAATAAACATCCCGGATATGTGAATTCTCTAACTGGGTATGTGAATTCTCTAACTGGGTATGTGAATTCTCTAACTTAGTGAAGTTCTCTGTTTCTGGAAAGGAGTGGCCTTTGTGCAGAGTGTCATAACTATAAATTGGAGATTCGGTGGCCTTTGTGCAGAGTGTCATAACTATAAATGGGAGATTCAGTAGCCTTTGTGCAGAGTGTCATAACTATAAATGGGAGATTCGGTGGCCTTTGTGCAGAGTGTCATAACTATAAATGGGAGATTCAGTGGCCTTTGTGCAGAGTGTCATAACTATAAATGGGAGATTCGGTGGCCTTTGTGCAGAGTGTCATAAGTATATATGGGAGATTCGGTGGCCTTTGTGCAGAGTGTCATAACTATAAATGGGAGATTCAGTGGCCTTTGTGCAGAGTGTCATAACTATAAATGGGAGATTCGGTGGCCTTTGTGCAGAGTGTCATAACTATAAATGGGAGATTCAGTGGCCTTTGTGCAGTGTGTCATAACTATAAATGGGAGATTCGGTGGCCTTTGTGCAGAGTGTCATAAATATATATGGGAGATTCAGTGGCCTTTGTGCAGAGTGTCATAACTATATATGGGAGATTCAGTGGCCTTTGTGCAGAGTGTCATAACTATATATGGGAGATTCAGTGGCCTGGTGTTGTGAGTTTGGTTTACATTTCTAACGTACCAGATTCGAAGATCGAACCACGTTGTGCTGGTTGACAGACTGAGCATAATAAGTGGTTTTTTTTTATGGTATGACTGCATCACCTAGTTGACTCAGCTGTAAATGGGCCAGGAGAAAATTTCAGACCCACCGTGGGCGTTACAGAGTTCATGCTCTGTTGGCATTTTCAGCAATCACAGGAACAGAGCAAATATGGAGTGCCGAGGTGAAATGAAGTTAGTTTTAAGAACCATTTTCCATTTTATTTTTGTTTTTATAACCATATTTGCTATGTTTATTTTTATATTATGCTTCTCTCATGCTTTATTTAGTGTGTTCACATTTCTGAGAAAATCAACAAACGAGGCCCATACAGTCAAGCCCTGAAAGTTGTTGCATTGAATTATAACATGAAATGATGCAGGACCCAGGGATTGAGCTTCAGGAGGAACCTGCCCCTGGACATCACTTACCCTACTCACTTTGGAAGGTAATAAAAAGACTTCGAACTGATGGATCACGATGTAGGAAGGAAAATGAGGAAATGGGGTTCTCTCAGATGGAGATACATGTGACTGGTGTGGCACAAGATCCAGGTCATTCCCAACCTTTCGATGAGAGAGACATGCTGAAGGTGAATGACAGGGCAATTCAAGTTCCTGAACACTGGATGTACGCTATATGACGTGGTGATGGGCACAGAAAGTAAATAAGTAATTTCTGAGAATATCTCTAGGGCATGAAATCTGTCAAGTGTTCATGTAGGAATGTGCTGAGAATGGGAACAATTAATTCTTATTATAGCATCATTCTCCATCTTGTGCAATATCCTCAGGCTGTAAGGCGTGTAATGAACAGAAATAATTTAAGTCAACCAGAGGCAGAGAAGAGGATTGACTCACAGATTTCTAATGTGGACAGAATAAATAAGTCAAATGTTGTTATCTGTCCTCAATGGGAGTATGAGGTAACACGCAAGCAGGTGAGCAGATTTTTATTTTTGGCTTCTTTCAGGGGAGGGAATTATTAAACACCAGTTCTTGTTCTTAGTATCTAACATAGGCATAAATATCAACTTTATGGATCCCAATAACATGGTAATGGTAAGATAAACATAGTCTAACGTATATACTGCCATGAAGTGTTCCAATACTTTATTGTAGGTCTCAGTTTTTGTAACGTGGGCTGACAAATTCCTTTCTTGGTCACCTTGCTTTCCCTATGCTGGGTTACTGTTTACAGCTGGGTAGACTGGTGTATGTTGAGACCTGAGATCGAAGTCAAACCTTTCACCTTGAGAGGCAAACACTCTAACTGCTCTGCCACTTAGATTCTCATAATATAGAAAGCAAAACATTTCTTTTTTACAACTTCATCAGTGGACAAGTATACAATCAAGGCAACATAAAAAAAAAAGTATTACAATTGTCAGAAATTACAAACGAGAATTTTGCAAAAGTACATGGGAAAGGGAAAGAATTTTGTTTTGTATTTTGAAGTTGCTCTTACTGAGTTCTTCACCCTTGGTCATGTGTTTCAGGTAGTTGGTAACAGTTGCTATTCTTATATTCCTAGGCACGCTGAAGAAGGTGGGTGTAGACCTTCTACTAGTCTACTCAGTAGGCTCACAAATATGGCGGTTAAAGGGTTTAATTAAAGTATTGATATATCAAATTTAAAAAATCAATATTGTTGGCATAGTTGGGTTGTTGTTTTTTTGGGGGTTTTTTTTTTTTTTTTTTTGGTGATTGGTTCCAAAATGGCTACAAATGTTGATGTAGTTTAACTGTAGTTGATAAAAATATGTAAGTAATGACTCAGTGACCGCACCATGATAAAAATAAAACAACACCTACGTTATGGAATGCTGATTGATCGGTATAATAAAGTAATCTAGGTTGAGCAGACCTCATTTATCTATTTTATTATCTGAGCAAACGTTTCTAATTGTTGTGAATGGCCACTCTTGTGTGCATCCTGAAAAGAACGTTTACTGGTGGATTGCAGTAGCGTTCCTCACATCCTGAGCATGCTGATGAAGGTGGACCGGGGTCATTGAGGTGGTTGGGCTATGCTTGGCTTCATCTGCGTGATGCTCACTACTGCAGGGATTACTTTGATCCCCCATCTTGTTATCTAGACTGCCAAGAAGGCCAGCCTGTTTCCAGAGAGGACTACAGGAGAGTTGAGTTGGGGGTCTTGGCCAGTATTTTCTGCCTGACCCTGACTAACATGTCTGATCAGTTTGTCTGACCAGACATTAGTCTTCCTCCCCATACTTTTCTTGAATACCTTGATTTCTCAGGGCATCACCACTGCAGTTATTTCAATACTGTCAAAAGCTTTTTCATATTCCACAAACACACGGCACAAAGGCATATGCACTTTCCATACCGTCTCCTTTAGCGGGTTGATTATGTGTAAGTGGTCTGTAATGAGAAGCCTTTCCTGAAACCTACCTGCTCTCATGGTTGATTTTCATCAAGTTGTTTCTCTAGTCTGTTCAAACTCACTCTTGTGAAAAGCTTGTACATTGGTGATAGCAAACAAATTGGACGACAGTTTGTTAAGCTAGTTTTTGTGTGGCCCCTTTATTTGTGGATCAAAATTGTTTTTGAAGTTGTCCTGGTCGTGTTTCTGCAATAACAGGTCATGAAATGCAGGCATATAATGAGACCTTTCTTCATGTAAACATTTTTATTTTATTAGAGTCCATCAACTTTGCTATTTTTCAGATCCAGAAGGCATGGTCTCTGCTGAAAACGAGAATCAGTACCGGCACACATAATAAGCTATAAGTATGCTTTAGGAAATGTGTACGTTAGTGTGCACTGTGTTAGATGGACCTATAATGTTACTATGCAGATATATATAGTAAGCTGTGAGCTCTCTGTCTAAGATGCTGGAAGACTTACACAAGTATTACACATGTCATGTTTATGTAATCGGGCTGCGGTGTTTCTATGCAAATGCCTTTATTAACTGGATGAAGAAAATGCTAGCTTACAAAATATAAGTGGGCTTCAAATGAATTTATTAACCCATTACACCCTAAGCCTTAAAGGAATCATCTTTATCAGTGATGACACTTTGTTTCAGAGTAGATGCATTATTCAGGGTCATTTTCTTCATCAAAACCATCACTGTCCTCGCATTTTTGGTCCGTCTGCCCTGGCTGGTTGGTTAAAGGGAAAGTGCATAAGCCTTTTTGCTGGTGGTTTCCTTCATATTAGGGTGCAAAGGGTTAAGAAGAAGTGGCACACAATCATTTTATGAGTCTCCCAAGAGTTCGATTTACACAAGTGCTCATAAAGTGTATTTGTTCAGAAAAAAACAAGTCTATTAGTTGCATGTGTATGCACCACCTACTGCACCTCTTCATTGGACCTGAAAGTCTTTCCTCCTATCATCTCATTTAGTGATCCAAAGATGTGGTAATCACTTGGGGTGAGGTCTGGTGAGCACAGGAAATGTGGAAAACACTCAGAGCAGGGTTACAATAGTTATAACCTATAGCATGGGTAGTATAGGGCACAGCATTGTCATGTTGCAGCTAGACACCTATACTCCAAAGTTCACATCATTTGTATTTCTGTTGGTTGAAGATTGTTCCTGATAAAATCTGTATATGTGACACTGGTGACTGTGTTCCCCCTTGGCATGTAGGGCTTTCAAATAACGATTCAGGGGACGGCGTGGCTAAGTGGCACGGCTCACAAACCGAAGGTGCTGGGTTCAATCCCCATCACAGCACCGGCCGTTACCCCGGGGAAGCAAACCCTTAGAAAATGCAGGAGGAAGCAGACCCTTACATAAAATGCATGCTGAAGCCGGATGCACTGGGCCGACAGGTGCAAAATAAAAATACAGTGCAACGCACACCGCCTTGGGGATTTAAAAAATAAGGCGAATGCAAAAAAAAAAAAAAAAAATTACGTAAATTTCATTCAAAAATAGAGTCAGTGTAACCTTCACTGTAGATGGCTGCATATGAAACTTCTTCAGTTTTAGTGAAACAATGGTGCCATTTCTTGCTAGCTCTCTTGAGGTCTGGTTGGTGGTAGTGAACCCAGATTCCATCTCCAGTAACAATTCTCTTTAGGAAATTATCACCTTCTGCTTCAAAGCACTGCAAAAGTTCTTGATAGATATCAACACATCGTTGTTTCAATTCTGGAGTTAGCTACCATGACACCCACCGTTGCATACACTTTGTGGAACTGGAGCACATCATGAATGATAGTGTGTGTTGAACATTGATGTTCAGAAGGGCAGCTATATCATTCACATTCACTGTGTGATTTTTCCATTGCGATGTGTTCAACTGCTGCGTGCGATCAACTCTGGTGTCACTACTCAGTGTGCCTGACACAGTTGAAAGCAGTTTGTCTCAGAACTTACTTCATTTCCAGACATCCAACTCTACTTGTACACTTGCTGGAATGACAAGTATGCATCACCATACTGAATTTCAATAGGTTTCTCCCTGCCGAAGATGTTAATGTCAGACTGAAAGGTGCAAAAGAAGAAGAAGAATAGGTGCTAAAAAACAAAACAGAATGCTGTTTTTTTTTGGTTTTTTTCATGCATGTCACTAGTGGGGCAGCCATCTTTAGACTGCTACTTTAATGTCATGTGGTTCATCTGCATTAAAAAAATTCTTAGCGATGTAACTTCCAACTTACATCATAATAGCATGGTGTTTAAAATTTCTATCGCCATCTTAAGGTTTTTATTTGAAGCCCACTCGCATAATCAGGAATCAAGCATGATTTATCCAGATTGACTGTATGCCTTTCCCTTTTTGTATTGTAAAATATTCTTAAACTGAGACTTCTTTCCCTTTGAAATAAACGTGAAAGTGAAATAATGCGTTCACCAGATGAGAACAAAGTATGGCTTTGTTTTAATACTAGTTTATGTTTACGATTCATTGTAAAGTTTAAGAAAAAATATTTATTTGTTGGTCGGCAATGTGTGGATTGTGTTGCTCCATCTCCTGGCTTTGGTTTCACTGCTTCATGGTACGTTGTACGAACGCATTCTATGTTGTACCTAACTCTAGTCCAGTTCCATATAATCTTTATCTGTTTGCTATCTTTACTTTAAAACATGATTTGATTTCCAATGTTCAATTTGTGCTGAGTTATTCCAGAGTACAAAATAATATAAAGCTGTGTCTTTATAAAAATGCAGTTGATAACTCTATACAAAGTGTGGCACGAATAGCAGTTTTGTCACTTAATGTTTCGGCAGTGAAAGGCAGTAACTGACTGAAAAGTCATTTTTAGGGGATGCCTGATTGCTGTGTTAATTACAATCGACACGGAAGTTACTAAATAGACTCCGAACTGTTGTATTACAATGCTGGAATAACTTAAAAGAGATGGGGATACAGGGATGATGTAACATGCAACTGTTGAGCAACACAAGGCCCAGGCACCTGATGATCTGCCCAAACGTTCTGGAAACATGTGATATGGATGACATGTTAAGGGTAAATTACAAGGCAACCCACGTGGCTGAACATAATAACATAATGTCTGACGTGGTACCCCAGGTAAGCTCATGGAAAAAATAATAAATACCAGACTCGCACCTCAAAGAAAAACAAATTATCATACCACAACAAGCAGACTTCAGGCAGCACAGATCCACGGAAGATCAAGTAATCCACATAGCAGAAGAAATTGAAGATGCTTATTGTACAAGTAGATCAGCAACTACTTAGAAAATATAACAGCAGGAGTGCAAGTCCAAGGGCATACCAGTAAAAAGGAAAACATGGAATTAGGTGTCCTCAGTGGTGGTGTCCTATTCCTTATTGACATAAATGACATCACCAAAAACCACCACTAATCTCTTTACGCCGACGACCTGGTCATGAGGACTGCTGAAAAACTCATCACTACAGCCAGCACATGAATGCAAGGCTCTGTGGCAACCTCGAAAGATGGTCCAAGAATTGGTTACTAAAAATAAATGAACAAAAAACGACACATACCATCTTCTCCTTGTCAAACATACGGCAGCAAGTAAAACTCCAACTAAATGGAAAAGAGATACGGCTGGCTAGATGCGGCACTAACCTTCTTAGGAGTTTCCTTAGATCAACTTCTGACCTGGAAAAAGCAAATTTAAAGATCCAGCTGAGGGTGAAACAACGCATGTCCATCATGAAGAAACTTGCTGGTACTGCTTGGGGTGCTGATGGAAACACGCTAAAGAAATTATACACAAGCAGAGTGATACCAGTTTTGGAAAACGGCATTGCAGCTTGGTCCATGGCATCTAAATCAAACTTAGACAAAATAGGGTACACCCAGAACCGAGCAGCCCACATCATAACAGGAATAACTCAAATAAAATACTTGGAAACCATGACTGGTCTACAGCCAATGGAAGACAGACAAGACTGTAAAATCCTACAGCAAGCAGGGAAATACAAAAGAATCATGGACCACCCAATGCACTACAGACTGAATGGACAGGGATGTGCCAGGCTAAAGCAGAAAGGTTTTACAGTCCAGGCAAAAGAAAAGATGAAAAACAATGCCGCATTCTCAAATGAAATAATAAAACTATTACCAGCATGCTCCATCCACTGCCTCTGGAAAGGAAGACCCTTTCCTGATCTTATATGCAATATGCCCAACATCTAAGACAAAAGGTCACAAACAGAGGAACAGAAAATACACATAGTTACAGATTACATCAACCAAAAATTTCCACCAACAGCCTGAACACACGCCTATATGGTTGACTCAGTCAAAGATGCCATTGGAAATGGGGGAGGAGGCTTCATTATAAAATTAAAAAGTGAAGTATACTCAGCAGCATTTGTCACTTGAAGACGGTGCAGCAACTTCAATGCCGAAGCCAGTGCCCTGAGACAAGCAGCTGAAACCCTTATAGACCATAAGGAACAGGCAAAAAAGCATGTAGTCATTCTCACAGACACCCCCTCAGTGTTAGGGGCTCTCAAGAACCAGCACAAAATGAACTCGACGCTCTGGCAGACTCTCTGTAACGCCTGTCACAGTGCTTTAAAAAAACATAGTCCAGTGGATACCAGTCCACTGCAAAATTTCAGGCAACGGGGAGTCGGACAGACTTGCCAGAGAGGGAGGAATACTGCAGCAGAGTGATACAGAAATCACATTCTATGAGACAAAAGCAGCCATCAGGACAACATACAGTGCTAAAATGAAATAAGAAAAAGATCACACTGGCCACATAGAAAACGATGTCCACCACCAACTCTCCAGGTGAGACCAAGGGATCATTCTCAGGCTACGAACAGGACACAATAGACTGAGATGTCATCTGTACAATAAATTCAAGATTGACACTACGGACCTTTGTGCCTGCAGCACAGCCTTTATGACAGCAGAACACATTTTGCAGTCCTGCCCATTGTAAACCAACAAAAGAAGTAGCATTTGGCAACAACCAGTGTCCTTCCACAAGAAGCTGTGCGAAAGTGCACAGGGCCTCAAGTCTAATGCTGCTTTCGTTAGAGTAATTGAAGTCGAGGTCTGAAGACGAGCAAGGAAGATGACATGGTGCCCTGGACATGGAAAATAAGTAAGTGAGTCACTTATTATTAGTAATCGAAAGGATTGAGGCTGCTGAAACACATGCCAAGGTGTGTAACTCAATTTTTGTGCTGGCCAATTTTTAATTGATGATGGCCAAAACTTAAGAAAATAAAGGCATTCTTGGCATATATAAAATAACAAAATTCTGTAAATCTTATGTAAGTTACAATTGGAGCAGAAACAGTTTAACTATTGCTTGTATTATCTGTTGAAAATATATTTGTAAATATGCACGTCATTAATTTATGGATAGCCTTTGACTACCTGACAACAGGCAATGTTCTGCCTGATTGAATATCAGGATTCCTGTATTAATTTATTATATGTGAAACATAAAATGGATTTGTTTTGCAACAATCAATTTTTCTGAAATGTAAAACAAGACCATACTGTATTTGTGAGTGTCTGAGTAGCTGAGTGGTAGAAGGCATGGCAAAGATGCTAGGTTTAATTGCTGTTATTTACATGCTCCAGTCAACCCAGCTGTAGATGGGTACCTGTTTTACTGTTAAAGGAAGAATGAATCCCATAACACTTCATCCTTGACAGCAGTGATTTCTATGATACTTATCTTTACTGTGTTTGTGAACAAAATGGTGGTCCTTCATCAGAAGTATAATTACTGTAGTTGAGAATGGACATTACAACCAATTAGTGACTTGGCCTATTCGGTTATCATCCAATAACTGCAGTTAGCTATTTTCAGGGTACTTCCTTCTTTGATGTTCATCCACAAAAGGACATTTGTGATTTTGTGTCATAGATGACAGCGTGGCTGCGATATCTGCATCTTTTGGTCTGACACAATTTCACGCAACATTTCTGGGACTGGGTTTGCCTTCCTTCTTTGATCCCTATCCTCTTAGCCAGGCTACGCGGCTGCAGATTGTTTTCAGGGCTGCCACTTGGAGGTGGAATAGGGTCTTGGTTGGTTATGGGTCACTGCTCCTGATGCTAGCAGCCACCTGTCGCTGGGTGGCTATCAGCTCATTCACTGTTGCATCTTCGGCCCCTGTCAGGATACTATAGTATTTTCTAAGATTTTGTGTGCCACTTAACATAATTGTTGTGGTGGCTTCTACAGAACTGTTTTACAGGGTTATTCTTTTAGGGCACATTTGACCTAATGTTTCTTCTTTAATAAAGGACCTTGTAGTATTGTTGAGATTTCAAGGATTGAGGTTAATCATTTTTCAATCGCGACTATTTAATCATACCAGATTTAACTGTGCTTTGGATTGTAATATTCCTTCCATTGTAGACATGAATTGTTATATACCTTCCATTGTACACATGAATTGTTATATACCTTCCATTGTACACATGAATTGTAAACTTCCTTCTTTTTTTATATAAATGAATTAATATAAGAATATAAAAAATAAAATTACTGTTTACAGTGTATAGAAAAATGTTAACAGACTGCATGAACAAAAGTAACGCATCTCCTAGAGGTGATGGTGGGAAACGCTCATTAGCAAGACCTCACAGAATGGCTTAATGGTTACCAGCATCACCAAAGGAAAGAGTGTAGACCTTGTACTGCTGGGCAGGCTAAACCAAAGGCAAGAGTGGAGACCTTGTACTGCTGGGTAGGCTAAACCAAAGGAAAGAGTGTAGACCTTGTACTGCTGGGTAGGCTAAATGCACCCATATTTGGGTGGTTCTGTTCAAATGCAATCTTTACATTGAAGGTCAGCTGCAAAAGATCTCCTCTTTCTCGTTGCCGTGATGGTACAACCTGGCAGACATTTTCCCGTCCATTGTTTGATGTTAACCTACCACTTATCGCAATGTTTACATCTGGCATGGCTATATCCACCCTTTCCTTCCAGTATTGTTTTCAGCAAGGTGTTTTTTTTTTATGTAACCCAAAATATCTTAATCGCAGATCTCTGATTTGGTTCATCAATTCTCTTTGCAGTCCTAATTTATCGAAGTCTTAATTATTTTTAAATATAAAATTTCTCTAAGACTTCATTATTATTAATTATAAATTTCTCCTAAAATTCATTATTTTTAATTATAAATTTCTCCAAGACTCAATTTTTTTAAATTATAAATTTCCCCAAGACTTCATTTTTAAAAATTATAAATTTCTCCAAGACTTCAATTATAATTGGACAGTAGAACAGGCATCACTAATGTAAACAGAAAGTTTTGATTGAGGTTGAAAATGTTTTATTTTCATACCAATGTCTGAATGAAAAGCAATATGAAGGGATGAGCAGTTGGGATAGATCTGTTAGTAGAGACTTGGAGTCAAGAAATGGGTTCACAAATGTATCTTTATAGGTGATAGACCCACCATAATTCCTCCGTACATATCAATACTGAAAAGTCGCTCTTTGAAGCTGATTGAGGCAGGGCTAATGCTGAAGAGCTAGATAGTATTGCTGTTCAGAAAATAGTTCTGGGCTTCTAGTATCTCATCATGAGACTGACTCCATGAGCTATACGCACCTAAATGTTGCTCTGTTTGTATTATGGAGATGTGCTGCAATATTGTAGTATTTAATTAGTTTGATTACTATAAAAGAATTCAGTCATGGCCAACAATCTTTATTGTCACTAGCTTGTATTTTCCATTTGATTCCACACCAACATATGACTACAATTGTCACCCACCACCAACGTATGACTTCTGATGTCATCCTCCACCAACATATAACTTCAGTTGTCACCCTCCACCAATATATGACTTTAGTTATCATCCTCCACCAATATATGACTTCTTCTGTCACCCTGCACCAACATATGACTTCAGTTGTCACCCACCACCAACGTATGACTTCTGATGTCATCCTCCACCAACATATGACTTCAGTTGTCACCCTTGCACAACATATGACTTCAGTTGTCACTCTGCACCAATATATGATTTCAGTTGTCACCCTCCACCAATATATTACTTCAGTTGTCATTCTCCACCAATATATGACTTCAGTTATCAAACTTAAGCTATCACTCTCCACCAAGTGACTTCAGGTGTCACTCTCCACCAAGTGACTTCAGTTGTCACTCTCCACAAATTCCTATTTTGACTGTTGTCTTTTTCAAGTTTTGCACATACGATTCCAGCTGCCTTAGCTTCTTTTTCTACAATTATTCACTAGGTGATCTTTGAGCTCTCCACCCTTCTCTTGCCTTGGTGGTTCCATTCCAGCACATATCTGGTGATATTGTTAGGTTTCTTAGAGCCAGTCCCTCTCCATCATTATTGGTCGTTGTTACGTTCTTTGCTACAAGTCTGCTAGGTGCGTAACAATTACATTTTTTAAGAAAATATTTTAAACACATTAATCAGAATAGTTGTTTATCTGTCATCATATTAGTTGAGAGGGGGGGACGGCGTGGCCTAGTGGTTAAGTGACACGGCTCGCGACCCGAAGGTGCTGGGTTTGATCCCCACCACAGCACCGGCCGTTACCCCGGGGAAGCAAACCCTTAGAAAATGCAGGAGGAAGCAGACCCTTACATAAAATGCGTGCTGAAGTCGGATGCACTGGGCCGACAGGCGCAAAATAAAAACCACAGTGCAACGCACACCGTCTTGGGGAATAGAGAAATAAGGCGAACGCAAAAAAAAAAAAAAAAATATTAGTTGAGATAGATGAATTCATACTCAGAATTTGTGTGCTGTCTTTTGATTGGAACAATTGGTCACTCATCTGTTTTTCCTAATTTTATCCAAAGGGAGCATTGGGGAACCAGTGCAGGTGACCTTCTGGTAAGATAACATGCACCAAAATATGATTATTCTTGCAGTGGTGGCTTTTGTAGCATTCTGTTTGACATGATGAATTTGTTAACCCCATGCACAACACTGCTTAGTTGCCTTATACAACACACATAGTAGATTGCAGTGGTACTATTGTTTTCTTTCTGTTAAGTGTACAAGAGCCACATTGGCTACACCATGATGGAAGCAGGGTCTACATGAGGGAAGCATGGACCATGAGTAAAGCATGGACTACACCATGAGGGAAGCAGGGGCTACATGAGGGAAGCATGGACCATGAGGGAAGCATGGACTACACCATGAGGAAAGCTGTGGCTACATGAGGTTAGCAGGAGCTACAACATGAGAGAAGCAGGGGGGGGGGGGGCTACAACATAAGGGAAGCTGTGGCTACATGAGGGTAGCAGGAGTGAAGCAGGACAGATGTGGCCTATGTTGGTCAAGAGGGCAGGGAGCAGACAGACTTGGAGGTTGTTGGTTGGAAACCTTTGCTCCGGAGTGAGTTGAAAGATTCTGATTGATTGGTTGACTGAACCACACTGTCACTCCTAATTTCTGGCAAACTCTTCTACTTTTTGATGTGATATCTAGGTGCTTGATGTTTATGAAGCTACTCATATTGAAAGTCTTGACTAATTGTCTCTGGTAGCAGGATTATAGTAGCTCTTCTTACCTCCTGGCGCATACTGAAGAATATGGACCTGGGTCATCCTTGCTGTAGTGCAATGCAAAGCTTCTTTGCAGGCTCATCACTATGAGAAGCAGTGTTGTTCTGGGGCAGACAATGCAGCAGTGAATGAGCTGACAATAGCAATGACCTGTTAACCATTGCACGAAACCTTATTTGTTTAAAGAGTGTGAAACAAAATATTTGAATGTGACATAACTAGAGATTATTTCAGCTTTATTGTATCATCCTTTGAGTAGAATATTATAATAGTTTATTGTATCATCCTTTGAGTAGAATGTTATAATAGTTTATTGTATCACCCTTTGAGTAGAATGTTATAATAGTTTATTGTATCATCCTTTGAGTAGAATGTTATAATAGTTTATTGTATCATCCTTTGAGTAGAATGTTATAATAGTTTATTGTATCATCCTTTGAGAAGAATGTTATAATAGTTTATTGTATCATCCTTTGAGTAGAATGTTATAATAGTTTATTGTATCACCCTTTGAGTAGAATGTTATAATAGTTTATTATATCATACTTTGAGTAGAATGTTATAATAGTTTATTGTCCTCTTTATGTATCTTATGTTTAGAAATTACCAGTGACTGATGGTTTTATGTTGACAATTTGTTCTGTGAGACTGGAGTGACCCAGAAGTTATATTAGCCTTAATAATAATGTAGCTATGTTGTTTATGATGATTGACAGGGTTGCTGTTGTTGCCACGATGAGTAAGTTTACTCTTTCGTGTGCTCTGAAACGGACGTTGAGTAATGGGTTGCAGTAGCTTTCCTCACATCCCGAACGTGCTGATGAAGATGGATTGGGGTCCTTCAGGCTTGTGCTATCCTTGGCTTCATCTGCGTTCCATTCACTACTATTGGAATCACGTCAATCGCTCACCTCGTTAGCCAGGCTGCCATGAAAACAGCCCGTTACCAGGGAGAGCTTTGAGGAAGCCAAGGTGAGGGTCTGATCCGTATATTTTGCCTGACCAGATATTAGTCTTCCTCCCTGATTGACAGGGTAGTATGCAGATACATTCCAGCCTGTATAACCCATCCATTTAAAATGTTGACTTATTGATGATTCCTTCTATTAAAACAATATTATTTACACATAATTGTTCCCATTACTCCTATTCGCCAGGGGGATAAATAACTTAACTGAATGTCTTTATACTGGTTTAGAAGACTCAACAGTCTGTATACAACCAGTTTCTTGGAGGATGTTAACCGATGTGCGAGTCCATCTTAATTGACTCAAACACTAGAGCAAAGTAGACCTGCCGCCTGTTAAGCGCCATCTATAGCTGCTCTAAACAAACTACCTAACCATGGCTGGTGTTATGCCATGTCACACAGTTAGTTGCCTCTTTCGACATGCTCTCTGTGTGGGGCAGTGGTACTATTCTTGTCTTTGTCATACGCAAAGCCCCAGCGAATGAGAAGTAAAGGCCCTTTGTGCTAACATTCACCCCCCAATATAGCAGCTCAGTTTTTATTTAACCCCCAATAGATAAAAACCACTACCTGGTAAGACTAAGAGAACAGTACTCTAGCTGCCTCGTCACCAGCTCTTATCGTTTGTTGCTAAAATTGTCTGCTCTTAGGTTGAAGACAAGGAAGGCAACAATAATGATAATATTTTTGAAAAATTGTGTTCTAAATTTGCAAACAATTTCAAAGACTTTCCTGAGGTCAGTATCGCTGAAATCTGCAAAAGATCTGGTGACCAGGGAGAGTAACATCATCTCGATGTTATTAACTGCAATGTCCTAGAGCTGCAAGAATCACATGCATAGGAGTGAAGACGTATTGTAACTGGCAGCCCACATTTTAAATAGTGAGAAAGTGAAGCTATATAGAAACTGCAAGTAGTTTTACTATTTTGCCAAAGCCTTTTTTTTATTTGAGGAAGGTAGGGGCTGATAGAGATAGCAACGAGGGCAAAAATTGAAGATCGAGACCTTAATGTAGATTTATTAAGTTCTTTAGTGGTGTCACCAAATTTATTTAGTGGTACTAAGAGATTTACTAAGGTCTGTAGTATTATTACCAAATATATTTGGTGCTACTCGGTGGTCTCGATGTAAGGTGCCCGTCGCGGGTTCGAATCATGGTGAAGACCAGGATTTTTTTCACATGGATCTTCTGCTAAAAATTCCCCTGATCTCTGGGTAGTGAGATTGAACTCCTGTGCTCAGTGTCGAGCACATTACAAATTCTTTGGTAGTTTGGAAATAGAAATGGGAGACTTAACGGCCGCTGGCGGGACAAAATTCAAGCTAAAAACTACCCAAGTTTTCCCAGGTGGTTTGTTAAGAGCAGCTATAGATGGCACCTAATGAGTGCAGGTCTACTTAGCTCTAGTATTTAAGTCTATTAAGATGGACTTGCACATCGGTTAAACCACCCTCCAAGAAACAGGTTGTATACAGACTCTGTAGAGTCTTCTAAACCAGTATAAAGATGTTCAGTTAAGAGATTTACCAATATCTGTAGTGCTGTTACCAGATCTATTTGGTACTATTAAGAGATTTAATAAGTTTCTAGTAGTATTACCAAATTTATTTGGTGCTACTAAACGATTTAATAAGGTTTGTAGTGGTATTATAAAATATATTTGGTGCTACTAAGAGAATTACTAAGTGGCATTACAAAATCTATTTAATGCTGATGAGAGATTTACTAAGGCCTGCAGAATTGTCACTAAAGCTATTTGGGACTGGAAAGCGATTTACATGAGAAAGCACATATAAAAAAATAATGGTAACAAAAGACAAGTCTCTGGGAGACCATGGAGCTGTTGCTGGACCATAAGGAGGTTAGTGGACAAAATATTCTGGCATTCTCTCTGTCAAACCTCTGCTCCCAACGGTTGAACCTCTGCTCCCAACGGTTGAACCTCTGCTCCCAACGGTTGAACCTCTGCTCCCAACGGTTGAACCTCTGCTCCAAACGGTTGAACCTCTGCTCCCAACGGTTGAAGCTCTGCTCCCAACGGTTGAACCTCTGCTCCCAACGGCTGAACCTCTGCTCCCAACGGCTGAACCTCTGCTCCCAACGGCTGAACCTCTGCTCCCAACGGATGAACCTCTGCTCCCAACGGCTGAACCTCTGCTCCCAACGGCTGAACCTCTGCTCCCAACGGCTGAACCTCTGCTCCCAACGGCTGAACCTCTGCTCCCAACGGCTGAACCTCTGCTCCCAACGGTTGAACCTCTGCTCCCAACGGCTGAACCTCTGCTCCCAACGGCTGAACCTCTGCTCCCAACGGCTGAACCTCTGCTCCCAACGGCTGAACCTCTGCTCCCAACGGTTGAACCTCTGCTCCCAACGGCTGAACCTCTGCTCCCAACGGCTGAACCTCTGCTCCCAAGGGTTGAACCTCTGCTCCCAACGGTTGAACCTCTGCTCCCAACGGTTGAACCTCTGCTCCCAACGGTTGAACCTCTGCTCCCAACGGTTGAACCTCTGCTCCCAACGGTTGAACCTCTGCTCCCAACGGTTGAACCTCTGCTCCCAACGGCTGAACCTCTGCTCCCAACGGCTGAACCTCTGCTCCCAACGGTTGAACCTCTGCTCCCAACGGCTGAACCTCTGCTCCCAACGGCTGAACCTCTGCTCCCAACGGTTGAACCTCTGCTCCCAACGGTTGAACCTCTGCTCCCAACTTCTACTCCATAGGATAGAACCACTACACCCAATGGTAGAAGAGAAGGAACTCATTATTTAAGGTATTTCTGTTTCTAAGAATCGACGTCATTGCACTCCGGGCATACCCATAGGTGCTCAGTCTCTCTCATCAAATGGAGTAAGGTATGGATGCTGAGGGTCCCTGTAACTCGCTGGTTGTACACTCTCCTGTGCCATCCTCTCATGCGCCCCACTCTGCTTGAACTTCATTTAATGTCGAAACTTTGCAGTCTGTGGATTGTCTTCTTCTTCTTCGTACGCTGTCAAACGTCAACCTGTATTTTTTAGAAAAAAGCAGCGGTCATCCTGAGGCTGTCGACACTGTCATAGAGCTTGTCTAGTGTTGCCACTGGTGATGGCCACATGTGCTTTCTCTGGTCCTCGTATGTCGGGCAGTTTTGTAGCAGATGTTCAGCGGTCATTTTCTCGGTACCACAAGTGCATTCGTCAGTGCCACCTATCTTCAGTTTATTGAATAGATGGTACCTCAGTCTGTTGTGGCCTTAAATCATTAAGTTCAGTATTTTTCTGGCTTTTTAGTGCTGTGACTACGGCCAGGGCATCTGTAAACATGACTATCTGGCTTTCATTGCTTTCGCCTGTCACCATTTCTTCTACTGCAGCAATCAGTGCCTCTGTCTCTGCTCTGAAATTGCTTTAGTATTTTTCAGTTGCCACTGACAGTGTTGTTTTTCTACGACTTGGTAGGCTCAGGAATACCCCTGCCCCTCCGTTCTGTGTTGTGTTTGTTACAGAACCATCGTTGTATGCATGGGTCCAGTCCATGCTTGGGTAGTTTTTCATTATGCACCTCAGGGTTATGTCTCTTCTTTCTTTTTCAGTCTGGCTGTTCTTGTTTCCAGTACCTGGTATATTTTCTACCACCTCCGGAATGATATGCTGCTTCCAGGTAGGTTTGCGTAGAGTAGGGATGGGCTTTGGTGTTGTTAATGTGTTCATTGGGTCTTCGCTCATCTTTGCTTTGGCTATTTCTGCAAAGTTTCTCCGCTTTAGTTTCCCATTTCCAAATCTATTTAGTCTCTGATGCATTGGATTTCTCAGTTTCTCTGCTTGCTGCTGGGCTCTGCAGTCTCTTCTGTCGGTCATGGATTGCAGATTTGTAATCTTTTCAAGTTCTACAATTGGCATTGACTTTATGCCTGCTGTTATAAATCTCATGGCTTGGTTTTGAAGTTTGCTAATTTTATCAAAGTTTGCCTAGAAGAAAGTATGTGTTCATACCTCATTGGACCAATTTTTCACAAGTTTTGAAAAAACTACCATTAGTACAAGCTCCCTCACCATCTTCTCCAATGCCTGATATTCTGATCTATACACCATGTTCTACTACCAAAACTGTGGAATATAGAGTTGTAACAGCATCATTATCTACTACCAAAACTGTGGAATATATAGAGATGTCACAGATGTAAAAATAATAATTTTGTTTGACTTGTTTTATGTTTTGCAATTTACTATATTTTACTACATTGTCTTTATAAAAAAGCTTGGAATATTTTTCTGTCAAATAAAAGTAATGATACATTATTTTGTGTAGATGTTTTTTTTTTCTTTAGCGTTTGTTCTGAAAAGGACGTTGTGTTGTAGTTTACAGCGAGGCTGCGATATCTGCATCTTTCAACCAAATATGTCCAGTTTCAGCGGACTTTTAAAAAATACCAGGTTTGTCTCCTCTGGAAAAAAAGTAAGATGGTCGCGCCTTAACAGCTACGGTCTCGACTCGCTCCGTGTTTTTGTCGTTTTCCGATGTTTGGTGGTTCCTGTTCAGATTATATTTCACGACTCCTTCACCAGGTGGTATCAGGGACTTTATTCTGTGGAATTGATATGCTTTCGATTGGTTATCTTGTTTGTTGTGCTGCATGTTGCTGCATTTCATGCCTGGCTTAAGTTGTTGGAGACCAGTCCATGATGGAGTTCAACGTTCAGCTTAATTGCACACTAGAATTCAGTCCAGGTTACCACTACTCAGGACCTGAAGTCGACTTCCTCCTGCCCGCCCCTCTCACAACCAGAGATTACACGATACCGCTCCCAACCTCGAATTCTCAGCACAGCAAGGGTCACGCTGACCAAAAGGTGGACACAATCAGAAGCCTCGGCCGCGGGACACGGAAAAACAGCGAGTTTGACACGGAAAGCCTGACACAAACATTGGTTTAATACACTCCTCGCGGTCCGCGTCCGAAGGCAGTTGGGGTACTCGGCTCTGCCTGGGGAGTCTGTAGGGATTTCGATCGAGCATGAGCACAGCCTCAGCAATTTGGCATGGTAGTGGTCGATCGACTCAACGGACCTTTGGCGCCTACGCGCGCATTATTATATTCTATTTATCTTCTAAAGAAGTAGCATTTGGCAACAGCCAGTGCCCTTCCACGAGAAGCTGTACGGAAGCGTACAGAGCCTTGAGTCGACCGCTGCCTTCGTTAGAGTTATTGAAGTTGAGGTCTGAAGATGAACGATTAAGAAGAATATTTGTCTTCTCACTGTGATCCCTATTCTCTTAGCCAGACTACACTAGTGCAGCCTGTTTCCAGGGCTGCCACTTGGAGGTGGAATATGGTCATGGTCAGTTCTGGTTCACTGACCCTAATACAAGCAGCAAGCTAAGAGTCGCAGGCTGCTGGCAACTCATTTACTGTGCTGATTCTTTGGCCCCAGATGTTTTATTCACTGACACATAATGGATATTTACTTACTTGAATATTTGAATCCTGGTATTCAATCAGGCATGGGTTCCAGGTAGCCAAAAGCTGCTTGAATCTGGGCCTGTCCTTTGTCTTGGAGTACCATGACGGTCCAAAGGCGCGGTTCAAGTCATTTCTTCATCTTGTCGGAGTTCGACCGCGTGGGCAGTTGCAGTTGCATGGCCACCAGAAAGATACCCTGTTCATCCATCTACCGTCAGTCATGTGGACCGCATGGCCGACCCATCTATACCTTTGTATTGATGCAGAGTCGACGACATCCCGTAATTCAGTTTGGATGTCAGTGTTTCAGATTTGGTATCTTAGAAAGATAATTATGACTCTATGCTCCAATGCTCTTTCAGTAATTCTGAACTTCTCTTCGTCTGATTTGGGTAGACTCCAAACCTCACACCCATATACTTGTGTTGGCATAACCGTGCCATTGAAGGTGTGAGTCCTGGCCTTGACATCCATCATCTGTTGGAGTATCGGTTTAATGCAGTTGAAGCAGAGCCAACACCCCGCTCTCCTGCGTGGGACCTGCTTATTAAGGTTGTGGCTGTTGTTGATTTCCTGGCCTAAGCAGACAAACGCATCGCCATTTTCGATGGGATCATCTTTCAATCGCAGTACTCCAGGGGGCAGAGAGTGGTCAGTAGCCTTTGTGTCTTATTTCTGTTTATGTTCCGAACCGGCTTTATTTAGCTCGTTTAGGCTTTGTTTGACTTCTGCCATGCTGTGGACATTTACAGATGTTACTGACACATAATGAACATTTAAAGATGTTTACAGTATTACGTTACAGTATCTGCTATGGGATAGTTGACCTTAATCAAGGCTATTACGTCTGTAGAAGAACCTGAAGAATCTGAAATGCTAAGAAGAAAAACAGGATGAAGGAATTTGTCTGCATTATTTGAGCTGCATATGTTCAAACTTGAGAGATGTTTGCCGCGGTTTAAAATTGAATATATCAGCTTCCATTTGAACGCACTTTTTTTCAAATTGTGTATATAACCTGCAGGTCACCTTCTCTCAAGGGTGAATATTTTTTTAGTGCCAACAAACATATGTTATACAATTTTCTTTATTTATCGTATATAAAAACCAGCGCTCGTAATGAACCCAGTCTTTTGAAATGATTACCCGCTCATAACAGTCAGCATTTTTGGAAATAACATTTTACACGTGTTTCATGGGTCAGTTCTTTTATTTTCCCCCTTGCATTTACAGTTCTAACATTCCAAGTGCCCAGAATGAAATCCTCTCTTCTGAGTCTCATGGTATCACCAGTTGCACACTTAACACTTCCGCCCTGGTGTGGGACGGCAGGCGTGGTCCTTGTTGACGCGGGCTGCGACCGATCCGGTATAATATATTTCGTTTTTGCCCTCATATGTGATTCTTAGGCTTGAAATCACCTGGCGGCGCCCATCTCCTCTCCAAACTGCGGTGGGCCAACATCTGCATTTAACCTGTAGGAGCCCGTCCCCCCAGGCGAGCCATTGCCTCGTTAGCCTAGAGCCTCACGGTTCTAGTTGCCCAGTGTGTACCCCGAGGAGGTGAGGTTGGCTTGTGAGCTCACTTAATCGGCAGGCTACTAATTTCACTTTTCATTCTTCCAGGGAAGAGCTAGCCGACCTCAGCGCCACTGGAATGTGGTGCCGAGCATGAGCACACCTTACACACCTAAACAAGAATTGACCCATGAGATGGATAGATACTATTGGAATGTGCTTGGCATATGCTAAACACGTTGGAAAATTTCGGAGAACACACCACAGAAGAAGGTCACAAGTTCTATTACAGTGGAAAACATGACAAACACCTTCATGGAGTCGGAATGCTGGTGCACAAAGACACAGCATGTTGTGTATTGGGTTGCCGACCAGTATCAAGCCGATTGCTCAGTATACGACTAAATGCAAAGCCCTTTAATATCACGATGAGACAATGCTATGCACCTACCTCAGATTACGAGGACAGCGAGGTTGAGAGCTTCTACGAAGACTTGCAGGCTTTGGTGAACGAGGTACCTAAGAAGGATATATTGGTGGTACAGGGAGATTGGAATGCCAAAATTGGCGAAGACATGGTACGTGACTGGAAAGGCACATGTGGAGCATATGGAAATGTGACCACGAACGATAGAGGACTGAGACTCCTGGAATTTGCGTATTATAATAAGCTAGTAGTAGCGAATACGCTAGGACCACATAAAATGTCGAGACGGTGGACATGGCATTGCCCAAATGGTATGCTTCATAGTCAAATAGACTATATTCTGGTCCAAAGGAGATTCAGATCTAGCGTAAATAGCGCCCGGACAAGAAGTTTCCCAGGGGCCGATATAGGGAGCGACCACGACTTAGTGCTGATGACCATGCATCTCAGACTAAAGAAAGTCCTGAAAAGAGAGATTACTGAACTGAGATTTGACTTGGAGAAGTTGAAGTACCCGGATATAGTGGAGACCTTTGGAGCGGTGATGGGGGGGGGGGGGGGGGGCGATTCGCACCTCTGTTAGTGCTTAACCAGGAGGCAGATGTTGAGACGATAAATGAAGCCCTGAATTCGGCATTAATCTCCACGGCATCTGAGGTTCTAGGTAGGTGCAGGATTAAGAAGAAAGCATGGATCACGAGTGAAATACTGGATTTATGTGACAAGAGACGACACATGAAGAGATCGAAGAAAACACTAGATGGGATTCAGCGATATAGAGAGATAAATGGAAACATAAAGGCCAACATGAAACAGGCCAAGGTGGAATGGATAACGACTCACTGTGCAGATATCTAACAAAATCTAGGAAGAAATGATGCCAAGGGGGCATATAAATTAGTCAAGGACATAGTAAGGCGTGTACAAAGCCGAAATACAACGATCCAGGACAAGAGTGGGAAATGTCTCACATAAGCTCAAGACATTCATGAGCGCTGGACAGAGTACTGTTTGGAACTATATAAGCATGAAGGTCGAGGTGACCCCAGAAATGCAATGTCTTCTGAAGTGAGTCTGATAGAGAAAAATCAACCGATAACAAGGGAAGAAGTAAATGAAGCCGTGAAAATGCTGAAGAGAGGGAAGGCTGTAGTTGTGGATAATATCCCAGCAGAGGTCCTTCAAGTGGGAGGTGAGGCAGCAATTAATACCCTGACATACATCTGCAATAGAATTTGGCAGACAGGAGAGTGGCCCTCCAGCTGGACAAAATCAGTAATTATACCACTGCCTAAATCAGGAAATCTAAATATGTGTCAGAACTATCGAACAATCAGTCTGATAAGTCATCCAAGTAAAGTTCTCTTAAGAATAATACTTAACAGACTGAAACCACAGGCAGAGAATATCATTGCCGAAGAACAAGCGGGCTTTCGAGTGGGAAGGAATACAATCGAGCAGATATTTAATCTTCGGCTAATGAATGAGAAATACTCAGAGTATCAACAACAACTCTACCATGCCTTCATTGACTTTAGAAAGGCGTTTGACAGAGTGTGGCATGCGACGCTATGGTCAACAATGACGCATTATAAGTTCAACAGTGATATTGTGAGGGTAATTGCAAACCTTTATGAGCAGGCGACAAGCGCAGTCTCAGTAGAGGGAACGTTAGGCGATTGGTTCCGTACGACGGTGGGTGTGAGACAGGGATGTATACTCTCCCCAACACTCTTCAATATATTCTTTGGAGAGAATAATAGAGACGACATTAAAAGAACATGTTGGCGCGGTTAAAATAGGTGACAGGCTTATCACAAACTTCCGATTTGCTAATGATATTGATATATTGGCAGGCACAGAAAGGGAGCTCCTGGAGTTGATTGGTAGCTTGGATAGAGCGGCCCTGAGTTTTGGTATGGAGATAAATGTAGTTAAAATAAAGCTCATGACCAAGAACGTAGCAGGGTTTAAATCTGTAATAGAGGCAAATGGACAGGAACTTGAGGTAGTAAAACGTTTCAAATATCTGGGATCATTGATCAGTGAAGAGGGATCGAAGCCAGAGGTAATTGCAAGAATAGCACAAACAACAGTGGCGCTGACTAGACTGAAACCTATATGGCAAGACAAGCGGCTCGCCCTCGGCATAAAAGTCAGACTAATGCGCTCTCTGGTGCTATCAATATTTCTGTTTGCCTGTGATACCTGGACCATTACAGCAGATATCCAGGGCAGAATACATGCAATGGAAATGAGGTGCTATAGAAAACTCCTAAATGTTACATATGAAGATCTTGTCACGAACGTAGAAATACGTCAGAGAGTTGAAGACGCTATTGGTCCTTTTAGAGATCTGTTCACAGCTATCAAAAGATGAAAGATGGCCTGGTGCGGGCACGTCGCGAGGTCCAACGGAATTACCAACTCGATACTCTTTGGTTCCGTACTGGGACAGAGAGGGCGAGGACGTCCAAGGAAGAGATGGGTGGACAACATCACTGAGTGGTCAGGCCTTCGTCCTGGTGAGATACGTCAGGCGGCGACAGACAGAGAAAGATGGCGCGTGATTTTGGGAGTGTCTTCATGTGTGCCCCAACGACCTGATGGGTTACGGGATGAACTGAACTGAACTGAACTGAACTGAACTGAACGTGTTTCGTGACATCCTTCCAGCTTCAACGTAATGCACTGGTTTTGAACAGGTGACATGAAACTTCCCGTGCGTTCAATTTGTCAATACAAATTGTGTACGCTAGTGCATAGACGTAGTATAAATAATTGTTAACGTTCGATTCTACATTGAGTCTGAAAGTCAAGTTAATTACACTTGATACAATTGCATTGAAGATGTATCAACATTTTTGCAGAGAAGCTAAGCGTTGTAAACTGTATCGTAGTATCTCAAACCATGAAAAGAGAACTATTCACGCTTTGGGTTTAAGTAAACGGTTATTTGATCGATTGCTCCAAGACTATGGAAGTTCGTGTTCCATCAAGACTAATACACACGGAAGCAAGAAAATGGTAGATAGTTTTGACAGGGATGTGATTAGAAGAGAGATTTGTAGAATGTTTTATTCCAATGAAACAGTGACACTAAGGAAACTGAAGTCTCGTCTGAGAACACACAATGACATTGATGTATCGAAATCGACATTATGAAGGACTGTGGGGCATAGGCTTTACCTTTAGAAAGTTGCTAGCGGGAGAGCAGTCATCTGTGAGAGGCCGCATCTAGTATCCATGAGCAGCAATTATTTACGCCAAGTATACAAAATGTGGAAACAATTATGATATTGTGTATGTGGATGAAACTTGGATAAATGCTCACCACACAAGGGAAAAGGAACGGCAGTCAGCGGATGGAACGATTAAAAGATTAGCACCAATTGGCAAAGAACGGCGCTTGACATGAGGTAGCACACATACTTGGCTGATGAATAATGCAGAACTTGTGTTTCCTTCAAATTATTCGAACAATCGGGACTATCATAGCGAGATGAATGGTAACATATTTAGAAAGTGGATTGAAAAAAACTGTTCTTCCGTCCTTCGATAGACCCTCCTGTCTGATAATGGACAATGCATCATACCACAACGCAATGAAACAAGAAGACACAATCCGGACATTCTCCAGTACAAAAACTGCAAAAAAGATGTGGCTCACAAAAGAACACATTCCATTTAACGAAACGTATCCAAAACCTGAATTGTTTAACCTTGTCAAGCAAACATGAAAGGAAACGATATTTCATATAGACAAGTTGATCCAAGAGCATGGTCATATATGTTTGAGACTGCCACCTTAACATTCACACTTGAACTCGTTTGGGCAAAACTTAGGACAAGTAGCAGCTGAAAATAAAACTGTCAAACTATGCAATATGAAAGATATAAAATATGCCGCTCTCTCAAATATATACAAAGATTATTGGGCTTAATATGAGGACCATGTCTTAAAAGAGAATGAAGGCTATTGACAAAAAGATGGACTGTCGTTCGTTCAACCAAGAGCAGTAATCAATTTGTTGGAATCGTTAGACTCTGATTAAGTGAGAAATTAACTTACTTGTTTGTTTTCAGAAAAATAGCAGTTTCCATCGCCTTGGGTAAAACTGTCGTTTTCAGAACTATGTCAATCAGATAGAAGATCGATCTCAGAACTGAATTATAACCATTTATTTGTTTGCTCCAGCATGTATTTATAAACCTGGACCAATCTCTCGGAAGTGTGTATTTTCTATGTTCTATAGATCACATGTTTTTATTGTAACAGAGTTACAAGGGTCCATCGAGCTAACGTCAGGGAAGCCTTGAAAATACCGTTCGTGGTACCCACACATAACTTGAGAACCCTGTCCCACAGGTTCAATTCATTGAATGGGACATTGTCCTTAATTCTCAAATAATCCAGTGTAAAACTTACCAGGTAAAATGATTCAATTCCCACGATTCTACTGGGAAACCCACGACCTCTAGGTCATCCGGTAGTTATCCAAGGCAGCCTTTCTCTGGGACACGCCAGTTCAAATAAAGTTTGAGGGAAATGAACTCAAGAAAGTAGAAGTCATTGACCAAAGCGAGGAGCTTAGCATATAAGCTGGGGGAGTCAGATCAGGAGAACAGATCAAAAGCAGCAGATAAGGGAATTCTACCGTCCAGTTTAGTAGGTAGCATATTAAACAAGAACAAACAGCTAGATAAACTATAAGAGTTAGCCAGTGGGTGACAAGAATAGAGAGATAGAATTAGAAGCCACCGAAGCAGACCAACACTGAAAGGCAGCGAGAGTCCAGGCACGTGTAAGAATCTGTCTGTGTGTGATGTTCTGTTCGAGTCGTCGCTAACGCCTGTCTCTCGTGACCCGACTTCATTCTCGTCAGAGGGAGACGTGTTGCTTCAACACAAAGATGCCGTCCTAGACAACACGTCGTGACTCATGTGTTACCTAGGCTTGGCAACCACAGTAACAGAACCACTGTCGTTTGTCATAGGCACGAGAACAGCTGCAGTCGCCGACTTCCTGGCGTTGAGACGAGACAAGAGACTCAGTAGACATCTTCCTGGCGTTGAGACGAGACAAGAGACTCAGTAGACATTTTCCTGACATTGAGACGAGACAAGAGGCTCAGTAGACATCTTCCTGGCGTTGAGACGAGACAAGAGACTCAGTAGACATCTTCCTGACGTTGAGACGAGACAAGAGGCTCAGTAGACATCCACGTTGTGTAAGCTGAGAGGTGGAACACAAGGCCATCAGAGAGATTAGTACTGAAATCAAGTAGCTAGACATAATTATATTAACGCACATAGTCATGGACGGTGAATAGAATAATTGCTAGATTCCGACCACGTGATTAGATGTAAAGGGGTATAGTTTAATGTAAGAGTAAGTTCTGTGCTAATTGTACGAACCTCTAGAAATCAATTATAGTCAGTTAGAGAGGGGTTGATAACAAAATAAATTCTTGAGAGACATTACAATTAGTTAATAATTGATGAACAATATAATACGATTTACGAGCCCAATTTATTGATATGATGTGTATGATGTTTGTGAAATAAACATTCTTTGTTTGGCTTTTGTTAAAATAATTGTTAGTGGTTTAGTTTAAGAGTGAGTTAAGGAGTGATAGTGGTAAGGAAGAAAGTTATTAATAAAGTGATACAATAACGTTTAAATCTGCTACATTACATCTTCACACATTCTTTCTAAGAAAAGTGCGTTCCTTCTTACAGTTGTTTAAACACATAAACTACATTAAAAAGGACATTATGTGTTACCTAATGTAGAAAATCTCATTCGAATTGGAAAGATGTCTATTCCTAAAAACAAACGATTTTTTAATTTTAACGGTAATTTATTTTCAAAATAAATCCTTTGCTAACAAAGATCAGATGAACTAGCCGCTTTAAGAAAATGACACTACCTAACAAAATGTAAATTATAAAGTCATTGGGACATTGAAAAGATAAGACCATGTGCAAAAATGTCACGTTTATCGGTGGAAGGGTTATTGAGATATTAAACGGCAATTGACAACAACGATTATTAAATAGACTAAAGTAAGAATTTCACAATAAGTACAATTTAGTCAACCTTAATATTTCATAGACAAAAGAGAAGAGCATTGGCCAATAGCATATGTCTAGTAATTCAGAGGAATGTTTTGAATCTCATGGGCTGGTAAATAGGCTCACGAGAATGTGATGAGATACCACTATGCAGGGGTAGCTTATATTACAATAGAAAGAAGAAACACACGGTTGAGACATGCTAAGAGAAGACTAAGATCATAACACCGGGCAATCTCTGTAAAACAATTGACACTAGTTCGAAAAGGAGAGAATCCCATGAACAATGTACAATCACGGTAGAGGAGAGTCAACAGCCTAATTTATAGACATCACTAGGGACAGGAAGATCCGTAGTCATTTACGTCAATCAGCGTGGACTATCATTTCTGGTTTTCTCTCCATCCCCGCCCATATAGCATTACCACAGCTCAAACTGATGTGTTGGCGTCACGGGTATTTCACAATCCAAGTAACAGAGAGAGGGAGAAGAAAGCCAGTGACAGCAACATCCCGAAGTTATATTTGGTGTATTTCAATCCCACGCAACAAATGCGTATTGTCGTTTAGAATTACATTTGACCTCTTTATTCTGACAAGTACATCGCCACAGTGAAAATTAAAACTTTAACGACGAGCCAGCCACATAGCAATACATTACCTTGATTAAAGAGAAACATATTAAGCTTAGGATATTTTTCTTTTTTCCACGAGTCCTTGGAATGGATCATGGTAAGCTAGCTTACTTATTTATTCCAGCCGATTAGTAGTGGAGCACGGGCGTCTGATTTGTGTAATTGTAGAGCATTCGTTTTTCACGCCAAGGATACGGAGTTCAAATCTCCACTCGACCCGCTGTAAAAGAGTTCATTTATAGATGGATACCTGACCTCAGGGTCCGGGTAGGACACCAACGTGGTGAAGCTGCATGCACTGGCCCGTCAAGCGTAGATAATTGCAACGTAGTCGTATTCGGGAAACCAGCCCAACGAAAAACTGGCGTGAATAAATTAAAATAATGTATTCCTTAACTTCGCTGTTATCTCTAAACACTTCATCCTGATATTTATTGGGTTAAGGTGGAAAGGGGGGGGGGGGGATTAATTTATTGCGCTAGCTTTATTCAAAACGAGCAACCACTTAGCTGAGCCTTCTCCTCCCACTACCCATATGTCCAAGCAATTACAGGTGTCATTTCAATAGTAGTGGATGCGGCCGAAGATGTAACAGTGAATGAGCTGACAGCTGTTTGCATCAGGGTTAGTGACTCGTAATTGACCAAGACCCTATTCCGTCTCAAAGTGGCAGCTCTGAAAACAGACTGCAACCGCGCAGCCTGGCTAAGAGATTAGGATTGAAGAGGGAAGGTCAATCCAATCCAAACATGCAGTTCTTAAATCGGATGTGTTAGGCGGAAAGGGGAGGCTATCGCAGCCTTGCTGTCAACTACAACACCACGTAACAAACGTCCTTTTCAAGACGAAGAAAAACAATAACAGCAGATGTACATGATGCAATTGCTACCCTTATGCACAGCCGTTCTTTGTCACCTACTACAGAATGCTTGAATGCTTGCATGCTTGAATGCTTGCATGCTTGAATGCTTGCATGCTTGAATGCTTGAATGCTTGCATGCTTGAATGCTTGCATGCTTGAATGCTTGCATGCTTGAATGCTTGAAAGATGATAGTATGACTATTTTTTTGCACGTGCGAAGTGGCATTTAAAAAAGTTGCAATCGGTAAGTTCTTTTGGGTGACCATCAGAACCGTTCTACAAAGGTGACATTTATGTACTAAACAAACATGGATACAAACCTCCCTTGAAGCATTTGTAAAGTAGAATGTCCTTTGCAGAAGTTCACCCTTACAACTGGCAACCTATTTGACTGTATCCGCAGGTAGGTTGCGATTACTTCTCTAACGTGGAAAAGCGATTGTACAAAGAAAAAACCCGCATCTGCCAATTGGACACGTCAGGATTCGTACTCAGTACGTTGGGGTTGTGGAATGGATGTTTCAGCCCCAGACCACGATGCCTTCACTTCCCTCTACTGTAAAAAAAATTGTTTTTACTCGAATGACATCTCATTTATAGCCAAATTGAATCATTAACCATTATAGATCAGAGTCTAGCTAATTAATATTTTTGTTTCAGGACGTGAAATAAGGACCACCCCAGAAGTAGAGTTTGTTGATTCGCTCGCACTCATTGCCTTTGCCATTAAATCAAATGGGGTAAATGTCCTTCGGTTATGTTAGGTTAATGATTTAGACATCCAGGCATCCCGTAACTCAGCAGCGGAACAAATCTCCTAATGAAGTCATAAACAACTATTTCCGGTATTATTGTGGTATCTTGCATTTTCTTGGGGGCATGTCATCAGGTCGCGATTCTTTCGAAGTTCGAATCAACAGTGATCAAGTATTTGTAACGCCAGTTTAACGTATACATACAGACAATAATAGTTAATTAACTAATATAGCGGAATAGAGCGCAGAGTGGACAGAGCGCTTGCTTCTCACGACAACTGCATCGGGTTCAACCTTCGCTCTCACCACTTTCCAGTCTACGAGTTGTATAAGAGTACATAACTTACAGTCGGGGAAGGCAAGACAGCGAGGAAGGGATCTGAAGAATGTGACATATAAAAATACAATTAGGGCGAGACTGCGGGGGGGGGGGGGGGACTGTGGAATAAAATAGCGTGTAAAACTTAGATTTGCACGGTTGAGATGCCTCGATGGAACGGTAACAATAACGAAATTTACGTGACAAACAGGCTTTCATCAGTGACAATGGATAATACACATTTAAATACATCGTGGAAGAAGAGATGAACACATAAGAGAGATATAAATACATACAAAAACTGTGAAACAATACAAAAGCGATAAGGTCACATATATAAGAAATATGAGAACATATAAATGATATTCGAACACATACAAGAGATATGGACACACATAAAACATATATGAACACACAAAAGAGATATGACAACATATAAAAGGGATATTAACACACATAAAGGAGATATGAACACGTACAAGAGATATGAAAACATATAAAGAGAAATGAGAACAAATAAATGAGACGTGAACATACACAGTAGATATGAGAACATAAAAGAGATAGAACATATACGGGACATGAACACATATACAAGAGATATACACACACAAAAGAGATATCAATACATACACAAGAGATATGAACACATATAGAAGAGATGGGGACGACGTGGGTTAGTGGTTAAGTGACACGGCTCACAACCCGAAGGTGCTGGGTTCGATCCCCATCAAAGCACCGGCCGTTATCCCGGGGAACCAAACCCTTAGAAAATGCAGGCGGAAGCAGACCCTTACATAAATGCATGCTGAAGTCTGGTGCATTGGGCGGAAAGGCGCAAAATAAAAACAACAGTGCAACGCACACCGCCTTGTGGGTTAGAGAAATGAGGCAAACGCAAATAAAAAAAAATGAAAAAATATAGAATAATAAACATATTTTGATAAATACATAACAGAGATATGAGAACATAGACATGAGATATGAACCATACAAAAGAGATGTGAACACTCCTGGCACAGTCTCTTTCAGCAACAAATAGTGCAGGGTATGGATGCTGATGGTCTCTGTAGCTCGCTGGTTGTACACTCTCATTGTCCTCTCATGTGCCCCACTTCACTCGAACCTCGTTTGATATCCAAATTGTGTAGTTTGTGGATTCCGCGGAGAAGTGGTTAAGCCGTTGGCCTCGTGATCAGGTGGTGTTAGTTCGACTCCGGACTCCGCCGTCTTTTTCACGGGTGCTTGATGCGGAGCTACCTGCATCTCGTAATCGCCCCCTAGTCGTCTTGTCCTTGACTTGCCACTGGGCTCGTGCGGCTCGAGACGAGAGAGTGAGGATAAAAAGTACCGCAGTTAATCCTTACTAAAAATAGCGCTAGCAAACTTAATTATGCCATCATCGTCTACGATGGACGGCCTTTGCCTTTGTCTTTTAGTTTGTGGATTACCGATTCATGTATTTCGGTGTTGAATAACAGACAGTCGTTGATTGATTTCAAAATGGCACTCATATCGATCACCAACGTGCCTCATGATGGGAGCTTGTGAAGCCAAGATATAAGCTCTTCCGTTGTTCTTAACCCAGCATGACCAGGCCAGTAGATCCATGTCTACTCCTGGAGGTGTGAGTCCTCAACAGCTGCTATCCACTCGTACCTCAGCTGTCCTTTCTGTAACTTCTGAGGTACAGCTTGAGCGTCAGTCGCGATGCATGCCCTTGTTAAAGGGGTCTCAGATAGCCATCTTAACGCTGAGGTCACTGCTTCCATCTCCATTCTAAAACTGGAGGTTGTTGATGTATATGCCCCACTCCGCTCAGCAACGACCTGTCCTTTCACTCTATCCGAGAAGCCCCACCCTGATGTCCCGCTGCTCAGAAACCGATAAGTTGGTATGTATGACGGCATCACTATTCTGTATGTTCTCATTTATCAGCTGATTCACTTCGAGCTCTGCTCCTCCGTTGTCCCATTCTCTGGTACTCCGTTATTCTATCACCAGCATGGATCCATTCTTTCTATCGTTTCAACTTGTGTGACGTGTCCTATTGTTTTCTCTGCCTTTCTCAACCATGTCGCCCCTCTCTTGATTCTTGATCCCAGGATGTCTGAGATCCTACTGTACAGAGGGTGACAAGCAGATGTGCTTTGGTTTGCGCCAGTTCATGTCTGGATGCCACCGATAACAATCCCGACATGTACCGCATCTTCACAATCGAGGTATCTCTAGTGCAACCCAGAACCTGTTGCATTCCTTCATTCATCCTTTCACACTGTTTGATGTATTTTCCTTTGAGTAGAAATACAGCACATGGCAGCTGGTAGCTCTCTTGTGCAACCTAATAGGCCACAGTGTATGGTTGAAGCAACATCACTAGAAACCATTGAAGGTCGATAACAGCATTCGTATCCCCAGGCCAAGATAATATTCTTGTTGGACGTTCATCGTTTACGACAGCGAGGTTTGTGTGAAATAATGCCTTGCTCAAAGCGAGTCCTGGCCTATTTTCAGTGTTATTTTCCCACTCCTTTGATCTAGCGTTTAAGCACTTTTTGCCCCGCGAACTCACAGCCAACTCCGACAGAAACTCCCACTTTACGTCATTTGCTGGGGATCGTGCATCGACGTCAGAGCTCAATCTCCGTAGCTCCCGCGATGACTCTTGTTTGCTTTGGTCATCAGTTTTCCTTCTCCTAGAATAAAATTATTTATCATTTTGAGAGATAATGTGAACTGTTTTGCTTTGTTTTTTCTACACATACGCTTGAAGTACAAATATATTGGATCTAAATGTCCAACAGAAGTCGCCGACTCACAACAATACAAACAAAATGTCCGTCTTTCATGTCACTGTTGTGATAAATTGGTAATGCAAGAAAATACAAATGACAAAGCGTTACTTCAATTTAACTGGGGCACTGAGGAAAGCCAACTCTGCACCTTAGCAATGAAATATTTTAGATTATTTCTTTAAAAGTTGCTTGTACTGAATCCTTGACTCTTTACATATTTGTTTCTGGAAGGAGGTTTCTCGAGACCTTTTTACATCCTGTGACGTACTAAAGAAGACATTTCTTAAAGGTTGTCTAAGTAACTAGAAGAGAACAAGTCTGCATCTTGTCAATACGTCAAGATCAGGAAATCGTTTTCCTACACCTCGAGCTGAACAATCTCAATGATGATAGTTCAATCATGTCTGCAGAATTAAAAAAGATGGCTGCCACGTCTCACTTCGGAGTTCAAGAGCCAGAGGTTCAGATCTCGAGTACGACCATATCTATGTCATCTGAGAGAAAAAAAACAAGTAGGTGGGGGGGGGGGGGGGGGTGTAAAGGACCAATGAGAAACAGAGGACTACTTTATTACACGGCCAGGAAAAGTAGACAGAAGAGTCTGGCGTCCTCTCCGACAAATCACTCATCCTAGAGTAGAAGCGGAGCAACTAAGTAAGTTACAAACAAAAAAAACAAAAATACATCGTCTCAGCTAAAACAGGCCTAGTTACAATCTCAGAACACTTGACCGCCGCCGAGTTTCTTTGTTCACACATGTTATGTGGTTGGACCAGGAAACCCCAGCCCACAAGATATTATATTACACAAGTCATTCTTCAGCGCCAAAAGTCTTCCCCCGGCCGTCCGGAGGCGCAGTAGAGGCCGTCCCCGTACAGTGTGACTCCAGCAGATATTGATATTCACCTGCGCTCTGGATGAGGCCTGGAACCGCGCGGTAGCAGTGGGTCATGGATGTGACCGACCTACGCAACGTGCCTCAGACACCTAGGCGAACATTATTATTATTATTATTAAACGGTCAGAAAAAGTCAACATAAATGAGTAATTATCAGAGAGAACATGAGACAAAATACGAAAACTTAAGAATCACATTAGTGACAAGGGTAATACATAAAACAAAAATTTTTAATTAAAATATTTACCAACGAAGTTACAAATAGACATTTCACGAAATATATAACAGATTGATCCAGTCTAATCATCGTAATGATAGCTGCTTCGGATGAACTGGCCGGAAGCTCTGAACCGATCTATCGTTTGATAAATCTTGTCATTGAAACCATTAATGAACATACATACACTTAGGCGGTTTGTGACAGAGGTCAATCCACTATGTTTTGAAACCAATCCATTAACTGTACATTTTTTTCCATTTTAAATATAACACTTCGCCTCATCTTTCATCTCAGCTAGGATGTGAGCATAGGAGTACAGCCCTAATGTCTTTAGGTATGCTCGTTTCTGAAAAAAAGAAGTATAAGGAAGTGTCACAGCAAACTTCGCCGTCAGGGATGATTATTTAAAGACGTCATTGCACAAGATTAAAATTCATGGAGGAGGGGACTAAAATGATAGATGGGGCAGAGCCAGTAGATATTATTTTCCTACATTTTGCAAAGGCATTTGATAGAATATCTCATCAAAGATTGTTTAGGAATCACATGGAATAAGTGGCGAAGTTGGATAGAGGGAACAAAGCAGATAGTGGGCATAACTAAGTGTAGCAGATACCACTGTTTACACTAGGGTCTTCTATCTAAAACGTTATCACACTCAACCACAACATTCATGACCACACACTGCAAATAATATAGTACACAGTAGATGGCATATTTATTATATAATACTCATGCAACACTATCAAAGTGAGTGCAATGAAATTACACACAATACAAGAAATATCATCTAAACTAAATATTCAAAAGTATATATATGTTAATTTAAATATTAACTAAAGCGGAAATTTTAAGCATTAGCTATTGATGGAATTCCCAACTATCAAAACCCAGTTCTATTGCCGTACACACATAACACCCCCACACCCCTTAATCTGCATCCTCAACACACTCTCAAAAACTCTTCCTCACTTAAATCCCCTCAGGCGGGCAATCTGGACATAATGCATTCAATATATTCCACGTATACTTACATATGATCTCTAATCTCAGTCGATCTGCGTATACACACGCTCTGAAACATACATCGTTCCCTCGGTGTCTACACACAACACGCACACATCTAGATCTCATTTAGTCGGTTTACACACTTGCTTAACTCATCAGGACATACCTTGTTCACAAGGTGTCCTGCGTATAACACACATTCAGATTACCTCTAGATACAAAATGCCCAACACACACCTATTTGAGCGACTGACCCCGACTCAATGGCGTATGCTGTTTGAGCGATCCTGTTCTATTTCTAACATTCGTACAATAGTCTAACAATCGCTCTTCTACTAAGTCCGTGAGCTAAACAGACTCATATCTATATTCTCTCTCTGGCTCTCATTCCCTCTCCATGACCAGCCTGCTTGAGCTAAACTTTGTCTAGTATTTTATACTCTCAAGCATTATCAGCGCTATCCAATGGATCTCTGGGGGATGGCTCTATTCAGTCGTTATTGGAACGAATTACTCTGAATCCTGTCACTTAAATATCGCAGCAAGCTCTCTGCTGCCTACCTGTCTGTCACTCATCCCCCACTTCCCAAATCGGAACGCCAGTGGTCAGTTCCTACCTGTACACATTCTTTCCCCCAACTCATGCTCAGGCTAGAACTATTACATAAGAAGTATTCTTGATATATATAAACGACTTGGACGATGATAAATAATCAGTGATTGTAACATTCGCGGATTACACAAACCTATGCAGAAGTGTTTAGGCTTGGCTTGGCTTCGTTGGTACTCAATCTCCCGCTACCAAACCCTGAAAAGAGCTTAAGTAGCAGAATGTAGTCCAGAAAACGGAATTCGTTGTGTCGTTGTGTTGTGAAGCATAAATCCACAGGCTGCAAAGTTTTGAGATTTAACGAGGTTTGAGCTGAGTAGGGTGCAGGAGAGGATGGATCAGGAGAGTGTACAACCAGCGAGCTACAGGGACCATAAGCATCCATTCTCTGCGCCATTTGCTGAACGAGACTGAGCACCTATGGGTATGCCCGGAGTGCAGGACGTCAATTCTTAGATATAGAAACAGAAGAGTGTCCAGATCATATGTTGCACATCTGAACGTTTACAGGGTGTTAAAACCTTCAGAGTTCACGGCATTATAGTTGGCAGAGAGAAAGCAAGAAAATCACGTATATGGTGTTGAAGATTTCTTTTATCAAGAGCTACACTGACAATTAAAAGAATAACATCAACAGCCATTCTGTAAAACAGAAGAAATAATACAAACTTCAAAATTGTCAGAATATTATTGCATTCAGTGAAAGATTATGAAGGCACTCTAACTCCGGACGGTAGCCATATTTCTAGCAAGCGCTAATGATACATCGTTACTACATCCGTCTTCCTGGCCCGCCACACGGGGTTTAACAATACGCAGTGGATGTACCTCGACTCATTATGACCTAATTATAGCACACACATAATTGGCTGAATCCTGCCGTCTTGGGTGGGATGAGCACTTTCGATCGCTTTCAGGTTATCGCTGCACTTTATGTATCATTTAGTGAACTGCTGCTTCTTCTTGTTCTTCTTCTTCTTGTTCTTGTTCTTTTTGTTCTTGTTCTTCTTCTTCTTCTTCTTCTTCTTCTTCTTCTTCTTCTTCTTCTTCTTCTTCTTCTTCTTCCTCTTATTCTTTCTCTTATAGTTGTTGTTGTTGTTGTTGTTGTTTTTCTTCTTCTTCTTCTTCTTCTTTTTCTTCTTTCGTATCTTGTTGTTGTTGTTGTTGTTGTTCTTCTTCTTCTTCTTCTTCTTTTTCTTGTTGTTGTTGTTGTTCTTCTTCTTCTTCTTCTTCTTCTTCTTTTTCTTCTTCTTTTTCTTGTTGTTGTTTTTCTTCTTCTTGCTCTTCTTCTTTGCTTCTGCTTCTTCTTCTTCTTCTGCTTCGTTTTCTTGTTGTTGTTGTTTTTCTTCATTTTGTTCTTCTTATTTGCTTCTGCTTCTTCTTCTTCTTCTGCTTCGTTTTCTTGTTGTTGTTGTTTTTCTTTTTCTTGTTCTTCTTCTTCTTGTTCTTCTTCTTCTTCTTCTTCTTCTTTTTCTTGTTGTTTTTCTTCTTCTTGTTCTTCTTATTCTTCTTCTTCTTCTTTTTTTCTTGTTGTTGTTGTTTTTCTTCTTCTTCTTTGCTTCTTCTTCTTTTTCTTGTTGTTGCTCTTGTTGTTATTGTTGTTGTTGTTCTTCCTTTTCTTTTCTTTTATTTTCTTCTTCTTCTTCTTCTTCTTCTGCTTCTTCTTCGTCTTCATCTTCTTCTACTTCTTCTTCTTCTACTCCTTCTTCTTCTACTTCTTCTTCTTCTCCTCCTCCTCCTCCCTATCCACAGGAAGTCGCATTTATTCACTCTTGAAATCCCTGTATCCATGCTTTGAGTATCGGTACTAATGCTTCCTTTCTAACATAGAAGACTACCTCACACTCAACAAGAATCTGGCCTGTGTGTACGGCGAGATGTCAATCACATGAGTTGGATAGTCTTCTACCATACAAGGAGTAACTCTTATCATGTGAAATGCAAGGAACAATTAATAAGTACATTTTACAAGAATGTCAACAGCCAGCAGAGTTAACCTATATTTTCTATCCTACCTCCAAGTGTAAATATGTGTAAATGTGAAACGAGAATGCTTACAGTAATACAACAGACATTACTCATTAAATGTACAACTTATCCTCCACATAATACAAACTCTTACATTTACATCGCCGTTTTCATTGCTAAGTGCGATGGTATAGGGAGAGGAACAAAAGACGCTTACCACAGCAGTCGCCACGCAATGCGTAGTCTGATTTTGTTCCACCAAATTAAAACAAAATATGCTTAGCAGATATTCGAATTCGTGCCTAAAGACTAATAAGCACGAATCCTTGCAATTCAGCCATCAGCTCTTTACTTTCTACTGTATAACCCTCAACTCGCAAAGCCATTTTCAAGTAGGTCAGAGCATGCATATCACAGTCGCAAGTTCATCATGGCGTCTAAAACTGTTACAATGGCGTCATACATTTAAAGATTTCTGCTGTCATTTACTTTCGCAATTTCTACCCATCGCGTCATTCCCCCTAAGACTTCAGACACACAAGTTAATGTTGTCCCACGTAATTTCTCACCGTTCCTCCGATTTTCAAGGTATCGGGTAATGTTACGCACCATCTAAGCCAGGGCTGGATTCATTGCACCTGGTGTCCTAAGTACAACCAAGCGATTGGTGCTCTCTTCGTTCTCTGATGTAAAAGACGTACATTATTATTTGTTGTTAACTGAATTGTTTGATGCCATTTTTCTATTGGGGTTCTAAGCACGTGCTTATTTTGCTTCATAGTTTGTCCAGGTCTTGGGTGTAACTGACGCCTATCTATCAGTGCATGAGCTGACAGCATTCAGCGACTCATAGTTGGCTGCTTGCATAAGGGTCAGCGAATCATAGATGACCAAGACCCTGTCCGCCTCCACGTGCCGACCCTGGAAACAGGCTACAATAGTCACCAGTGTAGTCTGGCTAAGGTATAGGGATCATAGAGGGAAAGCAAACCCGGTACTAAAAAAAGTAAGTTGAAATCGGATGTGTCCTGCCGAAAGTCTTTGTAGACTGTTTTACGTTGTCATCTAGTGAACTCCTGGGTGTCTGGTCCCTTGGTTGTGTGGTTCTGACGACTGCAGTGGTATCCGATTATCTTTCAGTTTACAGACATGACCAACAACCAAAGCAGTGGTATCCCATTATCTTTCAGTTTACAGACATGACCAACAACCAGTTTACAGACATGACCAACAACCAGTTTACAGACATGACCAACAACCAGTTTACAGACAAGACCAACAACCAGTGTACAGACAAGACCAACAACCAGTTTACAGACATGACCAACAACCAGTTTACAGACATGACCAGCAACCAGTTTACAGACATGACCAACAGCCAGTTTACAGACATGACCAACAACCAGTTTACAGACATGACCAGCAACCAGTTTACAGACATGACCAACAACCAGTTTACAGACAAGACCAACAACCAGTTTACAGACAAGACCAACAACCAGTTTACAGACAAGACCAACAACCAGTTTACAGACATGACCAGCAACCAGTTTACAGACATGACCAGCAACCAGTTTACAGACATGACCAACAACCAGTTTACAGACATGACCAACAACCAAGCTCCCCTCGTGTCTGCAAAGACTGGGTCCCGGGAACGTACCCAGGGCCAGGTGAACCATATTGATCAAAACCCTATATCACATCAGGGTCAGGTTAAATATTTAGATCAAGATCCCATCTCACATTCGAGTCCGCTGAAACATATTGACCAAGACATCACATCATGGTCAGGTGAGAGATATTGACTAAGACTATACCTCAAACATGGGTCAGGAGAGACAAAGTCATAAAAACCCGACCTCACATCAGGGTCAGGTGAAATATATTGATCAAGATCCCATCTCACATCAGTCATGGGAAAGATATGAATCAAGAACTTACATCATGATCAGACGAAACATACTGACCAATACTCCATCCGACATCAGGATCAGGTGAAACATATTGATTAAGTTCCATTCTCTCATGTCAGGTGAGACATATTGATCAAAACCCTACCTCACAACAGGGTAAGGTAAATTATTGATCAAGATCGTACCTCACACCAGGGTAAAGTAAATATATTGATCAAGACCGTACCTCACAAGAGGGAAAGGTAAATATATTGATCAAGACCGTACCTCACAAGAGGGTAAGGTAAATATATTGATCAAGACCGTACCTCACAACAGGGTAAGGTAAATATATTGATCAAGACCGTACCTCACAACAGGGTAAGGTAAATATATTGATCAAGACCCTACCTCACAACAGGGTAAGGTAAATATATTGATCAAGACCGTACCTCACATCAGGGTAAGGTAAATATATTGATCAAGACCGTACCTCACATCAGGGTAAGGTAAATATATTGATCAAGACCGTACCTTACAACAGGGTAAGGTAAATATTTTGATCAAGACCCTACCTCACAACAGGGTAAGGTAAATATATTGATCAAGACCGTACCTCACATCAGGGTAAGGTAAATATATTGATCAAGACCGTACCTCACATCAGGGTAAGGTAAATATATTAATCAAGACCGTACATCACATCAGGATCAGATGAAACATACTGATCAAGACCCCATCCTCTGTTTTTTTTTAGGATGGAGTAGCAGTCACAGCAGTCTGGTCAACGAGGTGGGAATCGACACTGTTATCATCATAATGGTGACCTTACTGAAAAGTCTGGCATTGCACTTGAGTCAAGAGGACCCAGGTCCACCTTCTCCAGTGCACCTCGGAATGTAAAAAAGAGCCACCGTAAAGTACTGCTAAATAAACATCGTCAAGAGTTAAATTAAGTCAGTACGAGTTACGTCCAACAACAACAACACCACCACCAACAACAACACCACCACCACCACCAACAACAACAACACCACCACCAACAACAACAACAACACCACCACCACCAACAACAACAACAACAACAACATGAATCGAAGATGTCAATCAATCAATGGCTATAACCTCGGGGGATTGAAAGAAATAAGTAGAAACAATAAACTCAATGTGACAGCTGAGTAATGGAATAAGTCCTTTATCCCCCCCTCCCACCCACCCCCGGAAAAGAGTGGGGGGGGGGGGAGAAAAAAAGAAGGTACTGTGGAACTATTGGTCATCCAAAGGTCGCTGACATTACGCGCTCCTATCATTAGGTCATGTCATGACCTACTCCAGACATCACAAGTGTTGACGATTGTCTTAAGAACCTCACAGCTAATAGCGATCTCGTGTTCAGTCCTGCTGAATAGATTCTGTGTCGCGCGACGCTCAACGAAACAAAATGGCAAAGTACATGACACAGATGAAAATATATCTAAGCTGTCCGGTTTGTTTTCCTTGTCGGGTAGAGAGGGTGTGTGAATACGTGTGAGTGAGATGGGTGAGTATGTGTGAGAGTGTGTGAGAGAGAGTGAGATCACTTATAATAACATGCGCTGTCATTGAGTAGAACACACATTAAGTAAATCAGCAGATAGTATTATACGGCAGTCTGTTCTGGAATCCCAAAGGTAAGAGAAGTAGGCTATGACACACAAGTAGAAGAAAACTCGAGACAAATATAAAGGAAACAGGAAAGTCGCGGGAAGTGATAGAACTGTTGATTCAGGTTAAGATGTGTTACCTATCACATGCCAGGCCCATGTGTTCCTTTACAACGTGCGGTTTGGTAGTGGATTTCGGCATTTTGAATTTAATCCCTTAGATAAAGGTCAAATGTACTCCGTTATATTACCCGTTTTGACGGATGGAAGTCTGTGAAATTCTTGTTTGTAATTTAACTACACCTGCGCTGCCGAAGACGGATGTGTCGGACCGAAAGGTGTAAATATCGCAGTCAAGCTGTAAACTAGCGACACAACGCATTCCGTTCTCCGGACTACTTCCTACTTGCGAAGACCTGTTCAGAGCGTAGTAGCGGGAGATTGAGAACGAACACAGAAGAAGAAGAAGAACCACGCCTGCTCCTTGTCTAATCTCTTCGTCTTGAACTCGATCTGCCATTTCTTCTTCTGAAACTCTATTCCTTACCTCTTCGCTTCCTGAAAGGGTAGCTTTCACCATTGCTCATTGCAAAGGACCCCCATGTTGAACTTGCGCCAAATCAAAATCCTGTGCACTTGCAGAGGTGGCTGTTGTGCCCGGTCTTATTGGGTGCTCCATCAGGAGTAGGGAGCTACTACTGTATTAGCCTTCCTAGTAGTTTTGTATTATGATGTTTTACGCGAGTAGGTCGGAAACCCCAATTAAGCCGTCTTTAAAGATACATTTATAATAACACCATAACCCTGTTCTTTCCTCCATCGCATCGAAGCAGTAGATCATGTCATATGCGGAAGTCTTCTAGTCACGAGGCAGTTTCCTGTTCAATCAAAAATTTAGACTTTTCTGGTTATATGATGGCGTATTCAGTACATGATAAAGGCACAGACTGTGGGTGCTGTATGGGCAGTGGCCACTGACAGCTCGGGGAATCCTAATGATAAATACATTTATATTTTCAGCAGTTTCGATTGTTCATTATGTTGAATATATTACTGGGACTCACACACATAGGAACTCCCAAATTGCCAATCATACACTAGGCGAAGTGACTATTTGCAAAGTATGCACACGCAGGCCTGGATTCAAGAGCCAAACAGACAAGATACTTAACCCAGATAAGGGGACTATACTTCGAGTGAACATGTCTGCAGAAAGACACTTGCCGGCCTTCATATGTTCTTTTTCTAGAAATGTAGGGAAAGAGTTCTTTTTGATTCATATAGGATATGAGACGGTGGAAACCTGTCCTAGAAAATGTATCAACATAGTAGCAAGAACCAGAAGATTACGGGTGCTTATAAATCATTTGTTCCTTTTATCATTTCGCTACATCATTTGAGCTTAGCTGTGCTCTAATGCCTGCCGACAAGGAATTCTTATTTCGAGAAGAGGAGCTTAATTTTTCAGGCACTCTCCTGCCAGACGAGAGCTTTTCCACTTACGACAATCCTTGCTGGATGTGTCTTTTAATGTAGCCATTTTGTTTAGAATATTACTTAGTGGAGAGGCGAGTTTCACGATGTACGAGGAAGGGATGTCTGTTAATAGTTAATAAAGCATATTCTATCTGAGCTGGTCCAATACATTAAATAAAACTTGTTACTCTTTTCAGAATCATACCCTGACAACAGACACGGTTTCAGAAGCATATCCTGAGCATACTCTGACAACAGACACAGTTTCAGAAGCATATTCCACTGCCGTGTGGAAACCTCGAGAGAGGGTAGCTCTACCGGAGTAAACCCAGACAAAAAAATCAGGAGTCGTAGCACCTAATGCGGATGGTTTCAAAATTGCTAACTCATTCAGGCAGCTCCTGCAGCTGAACTGGTGCCAAATTGTCCTGCTTGCATTCCTTTGGATTGCTTCAGCGAAGCCGAGAGGGGGATCCTGCAGTTTGGGCAGCCCAGAGTCTCTATATTCAGCGCTTAGACTTGCGCCCTGAGAGGCTACTCACAGGGTGCCACGCCCATTATCTGTAAAGACTGAGACGCCTATGAATGACCATTCATTTACGATAGACAAATAAAACAAATTTAGTACTATTTTACTGATGAAAAATACATATACAAATGAGAAAACCAATTGATTAAACAGTGATAAAATTCGAGGATACAAAATGAGAGGACATAATTATCGATACATATCAATAAACTAAAACATATAATCTCGATATTGCTATCCTTGAGGAATCAAACCAATAAATTGGCACGTCTCACGATATTGCTATCCTTGAGGAATGAAACCAATAAATTGGCGCGTCTCTCGTAACCCTTACCTGCATATATCTACGAGGACCAGTTAGGTGTAAATGTAATATTTTAAATAATAATTGATTTATAAATCTGCTTGTTTGATGTGAGTACATGTTATATACAACTTAATGGTTTTCTTGGCACAGTTGAGCAGTAAAGTTACCAACAATCCTAGCCTTTAACAGGATGAATAGCAAATATACCGTATTTTAATTCTACTGACAGACAGGGCAGCTGGGTTTTTACCCACAACTGCCAGCTTATTATTTGTGCACTGACAGACAGGACAACTCGGTCCTTATGTAATGTACAACTACCGGCTTATTAATTATGCACTGCCAGACAGGACAGCTCGATCCTTATCTACAACTGCCAGCTTATTAATTGTGCCCTGATAGACATGACAACTCGGTCCGTATCTACAACTGCCAAATTATTAATTGTGCACTGACAGACAGGACAGCTCAGTCCTTACCACAACTGCTAGCTTATTAATTGTGCCCTGACAGACATGACAGCTCAGTCCTTACCACAACTGCTAGCTTATTAATTGTGCCCTGACAGACATGACAACTCGGTCCGTATCTACAACTGCCAAATTATTAATTGTGCACTGACAGACAGGACAGCTCAGTCCTTACCACAACTGCTAGCTTATTAATTGTGCACTGACAGACAGGACAGCTCAGTCCTTACCACAACTGCTAGCTTATTAATTGTGCACTGACAGACAGGCCAGCTCAGTCCTTACCACAACTGCTAGCTTATTAATTGTGCACTAAACGGACAGGACAGCTCGGTCCTAACCACAACTGCTAGCCTATTAATTGTGCACTAAACAGACAGGACAGCTCGTTGCTTACCACAACTGCTAGCTTATTAATTGTGCACTAAACGGACAGGACAGCTCGGTCCTTACCACAACTGCTAGCTTATTAATTGTGCCCTGATAGACATGACAACTCGGTCCGTATCTACAACTGCTAGCTTATTAATTGTGCACTGACAGACAAGACAGCTCAGTCCTTACCACAACTGCTAGCTTATTAATTGTGCCCTGATAGACATGACAACTCGGTCCGTATCTACAACTGCCAAATTATTAATTGTGCACTAACAGACAGGACAGCTCAGTCCTTACCACAACTGCTAGCTTATTAATTGTGCCCTGACAGACATGACAACTCGGTCCGTATCTACAACTGCCAAATTATTAATTGTGCACTGACAGACAGGACAGCTCAGTCCTTACCACAACTGCTAGCTTATTAATTGTGCCCTGACAGACATGACAACTCGGTCCGTATCTACAACTGCCAAATTATTAATTGTGCACTGACAGACAGGACAGCTCAGTCCTTACCACAACTGCTAGCTTATTAATTGTGCCCTGACAGACATGACAACTCGGTCCGTATCTACAACTGCCAAATTATTAATTGTGCACTGACAGACAGGACAGCTCAGTCCTTACCACAACTGCTAGCTTATTAATTGTGCCCTGACAGACATGACAACTCGGTCCGTATCTACAACTGCCAAATTATTAATTGTGCCCTGACAGACAGGACAGCTCAGTCCTTACCACAACTGCTAGCTTATTAATTGTGCCCTGACAGACATGACAGCTCAGTCCTTACCACAACTGCTAGCTTATTAATTGTGCCCTGACAGACATGACAACTCGGTCCGTATCTACAACTGCCAAATTATTAATTGTGCACTGACAGACAGGACAGCTCAGTCCTTACCACAACTGCTAGCTTATTAATTGTGCCCTGACAGACATGACAACTCGGTCCGTATCTACAACTGCCAAATTATTAATTGTGCACTGACAGACAGGACAGCTCAGTCCTTACCACAACTGCTAGCTTATTAATTGTGCCCTGGCAGACATGACAACTCGGTCCGTATCTACAACTGCCAAATTATTAATTGTGCACTGACAGACAGGACAGCTCAGTCCTTACCACAACTGCTAGCTTATTAATTGTGCCCTGACAGACATGACAGCTCAGTCCTTACCACAACTGCTAGCTTATTAATTGTGCCCTGACAGACATGACAGCTCAGTCCTTACCACAACTGCTAGCTTATTAATTGTGCCCTGACAGACATGACAACTCGGTCCGTATCTACAACTGCTAGCTTATTAATTGTGCCCTGACAGACATGACAGCTCGGTCCTCATCCCAACTGCTAGATAAGATTTAAAAAAAACTTCTTTCATTCTATTCTATCGAAACCTCTTGAGGTATCACATGTAACTCATAAAGACCTCTCATATAACCCATAAAGACCTCTCACATAACCCATAAAGACCTCTCACATAACTCATAAAGACCTCTCACATAACCTCTAGAGACCTCTCACATAACTCATAAAGACCTCTCACATAACCTCTAGAGACCTCTCACATAACCCATAAAGACCTCTCACATAACCCATAAAGACCTCTCACATAACCAATAAAGACCTCTCACATAACCTCTAGAGACCTCTCACATAACTCATAAAGACCTCTCACATATTCTCTAGAGACCTCTCACATAACTCATAAAGACCTCTCCCATAACCCATAAAGATCTCTCACATAACCCATAAAGACCTCTCCCATAACTCATAAAGACCTCTCACATAACCCATAAAGACCTCTCACATAACCTCTAGAGACCTCTCACATAACCCATAAAGACCTTTCTGAACTAGAACCTCTGAACAAACCGTCACAAGAACACAATCTGCTCACAACCATGAAACTAGTTCACACATAATCACACCACACATTGATGTAACACGGCGACATAAGCTTGACATAGGCTGTATACCAGTTACATGATACTCCGCTCTGCTATAATACAATCATGTTTTCTAGGTTGCTCATTTACGCTAACTTAAGCTCAAGTATTGAAACAATGGCTCCACAGTACTTTGTTTGATTTTATTTTTGTTGTTGTGTTGTTTTGTTTAATTACGTACTTGTGAAATTGAGCACCCTCGTTGCTTTTTAAACTTTTATTTACTAATGTTTTCTGAGCTGTTATTTTACGCGATCTCTGATAATACCTTTAGCAGGGGGCCTGCCCAAACGTCGTTCATCTTCGCGTCTGCTACTATTCCTTTGAAAAACAACATTTAAATCTTCGCGACCTACAATTGCGATTGGTCTCGAATTTAACTACATTACTGTTAAGATAATAAAACTATACTTTACACAGATAGTGTTATAACTACGACGCACACTGATGTTCTAAAACTATTGTGTAAGCATGCATGTGTGTGGGCAAAAGTCACGTTATCGAAAGCGGGACAACAAATATAAAAACTTAAATAAAGGCCAGATCATTAAAGCACATTTACCGAGTACTGCTATCCGTGTGACAACGATAAAAAATCTAGCAGTGCTGGACATAAACAGCCATCAATCAATGTGAGACAAAGAATGCCGGGAACCAATATTTAACATTAGACGAGACTTGAACAAAGAAATGGATCGATTTACTGCTCAAAGCTGGAGTAGAATCCAGAAGACAAGAAATGGTTGGAGTGATTTTATTGTTTGTCATAAAATGATCCCCTTGAACAAGTGTGTGTTTGTAGAGATTAGTAGGAATAGACAGAGATAGAGAGAGAGTTGAAAGACCAAGAATTGAAAGACCAAGAATTGAAAGACCAAGATTTGAAAGACCAAGAATTGAAAGACCAAGATTTGAAAGACCAAGAATTGAAAGACCAAGAATTGAAAGACCAAGAATTGAAAGACCAAGATTTGAAAGACCAAGAATTGAAAGACCAAGAATTGAAAGACCAAGCATTGAAAGACCAAGAATTGAAAGACCAAGAATTGAAAGACCAAGAATTGAAAGACCAAGAATTGAAAGACCAAGAATTGAAAGACCAAGAATTGAAAGACCAAGAATTGAAAGACCAAGAATTGAAAGACCAAGAATTGAAAGACCAAGATTTGAAAGACCAAGAGTTGAAAGCAAATGAAAGAAATCCATTTGTTCCCGTTTTCCAGATGGTGGCCACCTTCCCCAACTCTCCTCCCCCGCCTCCCCCCGCCATACGGGGTGCCACTAAAAACTTACGCACACAGCTCTATGACTCTCCGTAACCATATCGAAATGGATATACAAAAATGACAATTAAATATATGGAATATCTATTTGACTTGCATCTTTGAATAATTGGTCTGTTACCAAAGAATCAATTTTATATATATATATGAATCAATCAATAAATCAACCAACCAATCAATCAATCAATCAATCAAAGACCATCGCTCCTGTCGGTGCAAAGGTCATTGCATTGTTATCTAGCCAGCCTACACGGTCCCAGCTGCTGCTTCTGCCTCTCTCCAAGTGTAACCATTTAATCGTAGCTCCCACTCGCATTCCCTTCTTTATACATTTTTAGATGTACCACTCTTCCTCTTTCTCTGAGAATTCTGCGTGAGTTCCTGCCTAGCTATGCTAGACGATGCTATCCTTATCGTATGTCAAATGTAGCCCCCATTATATTCTCTTAATTTGTTGTCCGAGTGGCTGTTGCCAAAAAAAAGAAAAAAAAAAGGCAAAGGCCGCAGTCCATCGTAGACGATGATGGCATAATTTATTTTGCTAGCGCTATTTTTAGTAAGGACTAACTGCGCTACTTTTTATCCTCACTCTCTCGTCTCGACCCCAGTGGCAAGTCAAGGACAAGGGGGCGACTACGAGATGCAGGGGACACGTGAAAAGACGGCGGAGTCCGGAGTCGAACCCACACCACATAATAACGAGGCCGACTACTTAACCACTTCGGGGGCTGTTTTATATATATGTATATACAAAATAAGAGAGTGAGAGAGAGAGGGAGATGAGAGAGAGAGAGAGAGAACGAGAGAGAGAGAGAGAGAGAGAAAGAGAGGAATACAATATATAGAAGCATATGTAGAAATTGTGAGAGAGATTGGATGGAGAAGCTTTTTGTATCAATATTTAGAGAGAACGAAAGAGAGAGAGAGAGAGAAGGAGAGAGAGAGAGGGAGAGAGAGAAGTAGACAGGGAGAGATGCGAGAGGGACACAACAGGGTGAGTTAGAGGTTGAAAGGGAAAATAAGAGAGCGAAATGCATAGAGACAGAAAGGAAAAGTGAGTGGGTAAAATGCATAGAGAGGTTGAAAGAGAAAGAGAGAGAGAGAGAGAGAGAGAGAGAGAGAGAGGTATGTATATTATGCTGTGGCTGCAGGTGTTGACGCTACTAAACAAGCATCCATCACTTTGCCACTGGAAGGCTCACTGTTTTCACATTAATCACGATGTCGTGTTTCTCCTTTGCCCGCCGGCTGCTCTTTGACCATCGATAATTCCTTCTGTCACAAAGTCAAGCAGGCCCTGTATCTCATTTGTCTTTTATTTGTTTTAGTAGCGATGTTATATTATAGTTTTTTTTCGGGAATATTTACAAATTTGATTATTCGTCACTGTCCATGTCACACAGCAAGAATAGACTGAAGACATAACAATTATCAGAATAAAATAGGAAAAAAACAGTATAGAGAGAGATAAAGATATGGAGAGAAAGAGAGAGAGAGAAAGAGAGAGAGAGAAGAGGGGCGGGGGAGGGGCGGCTACAATCCTATTACATAATATAATGAGAATGGATCAGTTTCCCTGCATGACATTTTGTAAATATATTTAATATTAAGAAGATTTATTGCCAGACATCAGTTCACGTACGACCGATCCATCAATATAAATTATCAATTTCTTCCATTTTAAAAAGGCAGAAGTGCATCCTTCATCATTTTCTTTCCTTTTTACTTCTTATTTTCTTTCTTCTTTTTTTACACTTCTTCTTTGTCTCTTTCTTCTTTTCTCATCTATTTCGCTGCCAATGAAGCATAGTGCCATCACTGTAGATGACTCTTTACAGGACGACTGCCACAAAGTACATTGTTAGTACTTGCAATGGTGGTTTCTCTAGCATTCTGTTCTGCACGACGAGGCTGAGGGTACCATAAACAACTTTCAAGTGTCTTGTCGACATGTGTTCTGATGAAATTGGCCTATTCTTTCCTTCACATTTAAGGGATCCTGGATACACACATAGACCAGAACAGTGTATGGGGTTGTTGTTTGCCACCAGGATATTCAGTTCCGGGGTCGCAACAAAAATACATTGATTGATTGATAGGAAATTGAATAGCGTGTTTGTAGAAATGATAGCCGCCTAATTTTATCAAAAGTCTGGATCCATCGCGTTATGACAGAGGAATAACAGCACAAAAGTCTGGATCCATCGCGTTATAAGAGAGGAATAACAGCACAAAAGTCTGGATCCATCGCGTTATAAGAGAGGAATAACAGCACAAAAGTCTGGATCCATCGCGTTATAAGAGAGGAATAACAGTACAAAAATCTGGATCCATCGCGTTATAAGAGAGGAATAACAGCACAAAAGTCTGGATCCATCGCGTTATAAGAGAGGAATAACAGCACACAAATCTGGATCCATCACGCAGCGAGAGATGAATAACAGTACAAAAATCTGAATCCATTGCGTAACTAGAGAGGAATAACAGCACACAAATCTGGATCTATTGCGTTATGAGAGAGGAATAACAGCACACAAATCTGGATCTATTGCGTTATGAGAGAGGAATGACAGCACACAAATCTGGATATATTGCGTTATGAGAGAGGAATGACAGCACACAAATCTGGATCTATTGCGTTATGAGAGAGGAATGACAGCACACAAATCTGGATCTATTGCGTAACTAGAGAGGAATAACAGCACACAAATCTGGATCTATTGCGTTATGAGAGAGGAATGACAGCACACAAATCTGGATCTATTGCGTTATGAGAGAGGAATGACAGCACACAAATCTGGATCTATTGCGTTATGAGAGAGGAATGACAGCACACAAATCTGGATCTATTGCGTTATGAGAGAGGAATAACAGCACACAAATCTGGATCTATTGCGTTATGAGAGAGGAATGACAGCACACAAATCTGGATCCATCGCGTTATAAGAGAGGAATAACAGTACAAAAATCTGGATCCATCGCGTTATAAGAGAGGAATAACAGCACAAAAGTCTGGATCCATCGCGTTATAAGAGAGGAATAACAGCACACAAATCTGGATCCATCACGCAGCGAGAGATGAATAACAGTACAAAAATCTGAATCCATTGCGTAACTAGAGAGGAATAACAGCACACAAATCTGGATCTATTGCGTTATGAGAGAGGAATAACAGCACACAAATCTGGATCTATTGCGTTATGAGAGAGGAATGACAGCACACAAATCTGGATATATTGCGTTATGAGAGAGGAATGACAGCACACAAATCTGGATCTATTGCGTTATGAGAGAGGAATGACAGCACACAAATCTGGATCTATTGCGTAACTAGAGAGGAATAACAGCACACAAATCTGGATCTATTGCGTTATGAGAGAGGAATGACAGCACACAAATCTGGATCTATTGCGTTATGAGAGAGGAATGACAGCACACAAATCTGGATCTATTGCGTTATGAGAGAGGAATGACAGCACACAAATCTGGATCTATTGCGTTATGAGAGAGGAATAACAGCACACAAATCTGGATCTATTGCGTTATGAGAGAGGAATGACAGCACACAAATCTGGATCTATTGCGTTATGAGAGAGGAATGACAGCACACAAATCTGGATCTATTGCGTTATAAGAGAGGAATAACAGCACACAAATCTGGATCTATTGCGTTATGAGAGAGGAATGACAGCACACAAATCTGGATCTATTGCGTTATGAGAGAGGAATAACAGCACACAAATCTGGATCTATTGCGTTATGAGAGAGGAATAACAGCACACAAATCTGGATCTATTGCGTTATGAGAGAGGAATGACAGCACACAAATCTGGATCTATTGCGTTATGAGAGAGGAATAACAGCACACAAATCTGGATCTATTGCGTTATGAGAGAGGAATAACAGCACACAAATCTGTTTTGTGTGATACTGAAAGGAAGTGTTTTTAGCCTCCACGTGTCGAGTGTGTACGCGAGTGCTCGAGTGTGTTCCTGTGTGTGTATATGCAGGGTATATTGTTTTATAGAAAATCGACACACCCGAAGACCCATAAGTGATCAGCCTACCAGAAAATGACGATATAGACACTGACATGGGTGCTGTGGTAGCGCTGGGGTTAGTGCATTGGCTGCCCAGCCGATCGATCTAGGTTTAATCCCCAATTTGTACAGGATGTGTTTTGATCGCAAACGGTAATAGGGTTCTCACAGCCTCTAAATTGTTTACCAACTTCACTGCGAAGTGAAGGCTGTAGCATGATGTTGACCACACCACCTATAATGTGCAGTTTGTCAAGAAAATATAGGCTGAACACCATGTTCCCAATATGCCACGTTGGATATTTACTACTTTTCTTTGAATATTGACACTCTGGTTGCACACACTCCTACTTCATCATCTCATAGGCATTTCTCTGCTTGATTCGTTTGAAATCTGTTGATCGCGAATTCTTGGGATTAATTACATAAATGATATTAAATATTATATTTACTCATTAAATATAGTGAAACAGTTTTCATCATTAATGACTGTTGTAGAATTAAAGCTCTCATCTACTACACCCATTGGTTTGACACACTTAAAAAGTCTGCAACGATTTAGGCCTTTAATTTGATCAGTGTATTGTCTCCAAGATTATTCCTATGAGGTTTTGATTATTATTTTGTCATTTCGTCAAATACATCCATATCTTGACCACTGTTTTACCAATAAGCACGATGGCGTGTTTTTCTTAACCTGTCGACTGGTAATATATTTAAGCTTCATGTTTCTTTGACGCCAGTAATGTCTTTCATATAATTCATTTCTAGACTGTATATAAAGTATAGACCATTCTGCTTCGGCATTATTCGATCTAGCTGTTCGTATAGACCCTTTAGTCTCGGCATTATTCCATCTAGCTGTTTGTATAGATCCTCTAGACTCGGCATTATTCCACCAAGCTGTTTGTATAGACCATTTAGCTTCGGTATTATTCCACCAAGCTGTTTGTATAGATCCCTTAGTTTCAACATTATTCCACCAAGCTGTTTGTATAGATCCCTTAGTTTCAACATTATTCAACCAAGCTGTTTGTATAGATCCCTTAGTTTAAACTTTATTCCACCAAGCTGTTTGTATAGATCCCTTAGTTTCAACATTATTCCACCAAGCTGTTTGTATAGATCCCTTAGTTTCAACATTATTCCACCAAGCTGTTTGTATAGATCCCTTAGTTTCAACATTATTCCACCAAGCTGTTTGTATAGATCCCTTAGTTTCAACATTATTCCACCAAGCTGTTTGTATAGATCCCTTAGTTTCAACATTATTCCACCAAGCTGTTTGTATAGATCCCTTAGTTTCAACATTATTCCACCAAGCTGTTTGTATAGATCCCTTAGTTTCAACATTATTCCACCAAGCTGTTTGTATAGATCCCTTAGTTTCAACATTATTCCACCAAGCTGTTTGTATAGATCCCTTAGTTTCAACATTATTCCACCAAGCTGTTTGCACACATCTTTTGACCTCATTATTCCACAATTCAGTTTGAATAGATGCTCTAACCATGACCTACAGTTGGCCATGCTCTAACCATGACCTACAGTTGGCCATGCTCTAACCATGACCTACAGTTGGCCATGCTCTAACCATGACCTACAGTTGGCCATGCTCTAACCATGACCTACAGTTGGCCATGCTCTAACCATGACCTACAGTTGGCCATGCTCTAACCATGACCTACAGTTGGCCATGCTCTAACCATGACCTACAGTTGGCCATGCTCTAACCATGACCTACAGTTGGCCATGCTCTAACCATGACCTACAGTTGGCCATGCTCTAACCATGTCCTACAGTTGGCCATGCTCTAACCATGACCTACAGTTGGCCATGCTCTAACCATGACCTACAGTTGGCCATGCTCTAACCATGACCTACAGTTGGCCATGCTCTAACCATGACCTACAGTTGGCCATGCTCTAACCATGACCTACAGTTGGCCATGCTCTAACCATGACCTACAGTTGGCCATGCTCTAACCATGACCTACAGTTGGCCATGCTCTAACCATGACCTACAGTTGGCCATGCTCTAACCATGACCTACAGTTATCCATGCTCTAACCATGACCTACAGTTGGCCATGCTCTAACCATGTCCTACAGTTGGCCATGCTCTAACCATGACCTACAGTTGGCCATGCTCTAACCATGACCTACAGTTGGCCATGCTCTAACCATGACCTACAGTTGGCCATGCTCTAACCATGACCTACAGTTGGCCATGCTCTAACCGTGACCTACAGTTGGCCATGCTCTAACCATTACCTACAGTTAGCCATGCTCTAACCATGACCTACAGTTGGCCATGCTCTAACCATGACCTACAGTTGGCCATGCTCTAACCGTGACCTACAGTTGGCCATGCTCTAACCATTACCTACAGTTGGCCATGCTCTAACCGTGACCTACAGTTGGCCATGCTCTAGCCTCCTCATTCCACCACGCTGTTGGTCTGTTCTCTTTGTCGCATGGTAAATTTTTCGTTCTATGGTAAATGCCTAGTACAGCCCGCATGGTTGTTAGAAAGGTTTTCATTGTCGATGTCCTTAGCAGAAAACCCTTTGTCCTTTCATGACATACGTCTTTCCTGATAGCAAACTTCACTCAGTTTATGTAAATTTGTGATCTCTACCTTTTGCATTATTATGACTGGTGTATTTTCAGTTTTTCATCTACGATACAGCTGTTAAACACATTGGCTCAATCACGCGCAAGCATAAGGACTGGTTTGATGAGAACGATCTAGAAATACAGGGCCTTCTCGATGCAAAACATGAAGCGCACAGGGAATACCAGAGGGACACACCATCTCCGGCAGCAAAAGCTGCGTTCAATACTGCTCGCAAAGCTGTCCAGACCAGGCTTAGAGAGATGCAAGACTCCTGGCTCAGCAAAAGAGCTGACGAAATTGAGATGTTCGCCGAGCGTCATGACACCAAACGGTTTTACGAGGCACTGAAAGCTCTCTACGGCCCGCAGCCTTCTAGTAATACTCCAGTTCGCAGTGCGGATGGGGTACTGCTAACAGATAAGGTTCAGATTCTAGACAGATGGGCAGACCACTTCTGCAAAATACTAAACCACCCATCGTCCATAAATAAAGAGGCCATCCGGCGAATGCCGCAGGTGGAACTGAACCTGGCGTTGGATGAAGTCATTACTGAGGAGGAAGTCGACAGGGCAATCAGTTCACTATCTATAGGAAAAGCTCCAGGAGTTGATGCAATACCAGCAGAGGTATATAAGACAGCTGGCCCATCCCTCACCAGAAGGATCACTGAACTCTTCTGTCACATGTGGGCTGAAGGTAAAATTCCGCAGGAGCTAAAGGACGCCTCAATCGTTCACCTATACAAAAGAAAAGGCAATCGTCAGGAATGCGACAATCATCGAGGAATATCGCTACTCTCCGTAGCAGGCAAGATCCTAGCTCGCTTACTGCTAAACAGGCTCAACAAACAACTTGAACAAAGCCACCACCTCCCAGAAAGCCAATGTGGATTCAGAGCCGGAAGAGGAACAGTGGACATGATTTTTGCCGCTCGCCAAGTACAAGAGAAGTGTCGAGAGCAAAATCAGGCCTTGTACACCACATTTATTGATTTGACAAAGGCATTTGATACAGTAAACAGAGGAGGGCTGTGGATGATAATGTCTAAGTTTGGCTGCCCCAACAAGTTCATAACAATGGTGAAACAGCTACACGAAGGCATGTGTGCTCGTGTACTGGACAGCGGTGCAATCTCTAAAACGTTTCTAGTATCAAACGGAGTAAAAAAAGGATGTGTACTCGCCCCGACTTTGTTCAGCATGATGTTCGCGGCCACGATGACAGACGCCTTCAGATCATTGGAGCTTGGAATACCCATAAAGTACCGCACAGATGGCAAGTTACTCAATTCCAGAAGAATGAAGGCCAAAACCAAAGTGGCTGGCGACATAATCAGGGAACTTGTATTTGCTGACGACTGCGCTCTAATGAGCAACTCAGAACTGAACATGCAGGTTGGAATGGACCAGTTCTCTGCTGCATGCAAAAATTTTGGCCTGACCATAAATGCCAAAAAAACAGGTCATGTACCAACCAGCACCAGGCATGCCGTACACAAAACCAGAGACTACAGTCAGCGGGCAGACGTTGAATGCCGTAGACAAATTCACATATCTTGGCAGCACGCTGTCGAGATCTGTCAGCCTAGACGATGAGGTGGCAATCAGAATAGCAAAGGCCAGCACAGCCTTTGGTAGAATGCGCTCGATGGTCTGGGCACGTCGTGGCATCAGCGTCAAGACCAAATTGAAAGTCTACCGTGCAACCAACATTCCAACCCTACTATACGCTTGCGAAAGCTGGACTGTATACTCTGGACATGCAAGGAGGTTAAACCACTTCCACACAGCTTGCCTGAGGCGAATATTCCACATCCGATGGCAAAATCGTGTCACTGACATCGAGGTTCTCTCGAGGGCTAACATGCCCAGCATACATGCACTGCTAGAAAAAGCACGACTAGGATGGGCCGGACACCTCGTCCGTATGTCAGACGAGCGGCTCCCAAAGAAGCTTCTCTACGGCGAGCTGAGAGACGGATGGCGCGAGAGAGGGCGCCCAAAGAAACGTTTTAAAGACGGTCTGAAGGACTCACTAAAAAGTTGCCAAATAGACTTCGACACCTGGGAATGTCTTGCGAAAAACAGATCTGACTGGAGAAGCGCAGTCAAATCGGGTGTAGCTGCCGGTGAAGATGACCGTGTTGTGAAAGCCCAGAACAGACGCGAGACGCGGAAATCCCGAGCAGCGGGAACACCATCCCCTTCTACAAACCTCGTGTGCCGGATATGTAACAGATGTTTTCGTGCTCGCATTGGCCTGTTCAGCCACATGCGCACCCACACCCAACAGGGAAATCTGTGACAAGGATGATGTCGGCGGTCCTCATCGACAACGATGGACAGCTATTATTATTATTATTATTTTCAGTTTACTTTGAACTGTTTTCAGTATCCACACAGACGTTAGGGATTATTATGGAGTCTGCTGTATTTCTGGTCTGTCTTTGTCTTATTATGAAATGTAGTCTATTTGTGATGCTATATCGGTATTTTTTCATCTATGCACTGTTATTATAAGACTTTTTCTGTTATATTTAATAACTCCTGTAAATGTTAACATTAGCAATAATATTAAAGACTTAATATATTCTCTAATGTTCTTAATTTGTTTAAATTTTATGTAATATCCGTATACTGTTCACATATACTCTAATGTCCATAGAACGCTTACACTCTTAACTCTAAAAGTCTGCCTGTAGTCCGTACGCTCTCTAACTTACTTTAATATTTTCTAATGTTGACAAACTCAAATTTTAGTTGGCTGTTTAAATATATTATTATAATGTAGACTAGCTGTTTACATAATTTCTTTTGTCCATAGCCTACTTGTTCTCTCTTGTAGCTGTACATTGTTCGTTTATACACTTGTGTATACATATATATAATATCCTAACTCACTAACCAGGAGAGCTGATTTTTACGTTAAATCTGCCATCTCTATGCGATTCAGTTTGGTGCAATTTGTCAGGAGCATGAAATCCTTACACTGGTTAACCCTTTCCTGCTGGAACACTTTAAATAGTGGTAAGACACGGGCGCGCGCGCGCGCGCACACACACACACACACATGCGCACGCACACACACATACACACACAATAATAATTAGCAGTAGAGGCATTAATAAAATATTTAACAGAAGAAAAGAACATTCTTCAACATTTACATACAGTTTATAATGAAAATGTTTGAACTATTGAAATATAATTTTTGGACGTTAAACATATATTTACATACTTGGATAATGAAATCATCTTTACGTATGCTGAACATATAGTAATATAGGAAATAAACTACCACCGTTTAGAAAGTATGCTACATACAAATAGAAAGTGTACCATTTACATTTTTTAATTATACCATCAACACTGGGAAAGTATACCACCTACATTTTAAAAACATATCACTTCCATTTACAAGTATATCACCAACAATTAGAAAATGTACTACTAACATTTAGAAAATATACAACCCGTAACATTGAAAAAATATACCTCTTAAAAATGAAAAAAAAATTAAAAACTGTCATACGACATTTTTCGCATTGCTGGGTTAGTGGAGAGGTTTTGAAGGGTGAGGACTACAGACTGCTGTCGCCACGTCGTTGCCTATGTTTGTTTATTTCACTCAAAAAGAAAAACAACGTATGCCATACCGGGTATCCGAACCGCTGCCCTCCCTCGAATCCACTCTCGAAACCACTCGGCCACGCGCTCTTCTTAAAATTTTGAAAATATGCTTCTGATATTAGAAAATGTTATCCTACAAATATTGAGCGAACAAATTTAACAAATTCTAAAAATATGTTTCAGGACAAACAATAATAAATATTAAACAAGCATTACAGTATCATTTTGTTCTTGGGGAGGCACATCAATAATTGGCAGGCCTCAAGGAACCCATAGCCTGCACGCACATGACAACTAGCATTAGGGAGATCAGTACGTAGTTAACACAATCGTCTAACAATAATTTATTCCTTTTATTGATTTTATGTAATCAGTCATCTATAATCCTGGCGTTCAGTCAGTCATATCACGTGATTTATGTCGGGAAGTCAAATGTTATTTAAACTCATGGGGATGGCGTGGGCTAGTTGAAAGTGACACGGCTCACAACTCAAAGGTGCCGGATTCACTCTCCAATCACAGTACCAGCCGTTGCCCAGGGGAAGCAAATACTTAGAAAATACAGTAGGAAGCAGACTGTTACATAAAATGATTGAAAAAGTCGGATGCACTGAGCCAACAAGCGCTAAATATGACCATTGTGCAACGCACACCGCCTTTGGGGAATAATGAAGGAAGCGAACGCAAATAAAAAAAAAAATAAAAAAAATAAAACTGATTTCGTTCTTTTGTCTTAAAGTACTATGTTGGACAATGGACTGTACTCGGGGAAACTCTTTATCTCATTGGTGGACGTCCGAGTTGAAGCTTAAAGTTGTATGTCCACCAGAATGCCATTTTTCGTGTCCATCTGTTGTCATGCTTGCACACCAAATGTCCGTTCAATTTTCTTTTCTTTTCTTAACAATGCAATGTCTACTACGTCATTGAAAGTGGGCTGGCACCTGATTTCCGTGTTTTGAACTCGGCCATGTAGAGAGATTGCCAGTGTTCTTCGCTCCATCGCCCACTGAGCAACTCTGAGTTTCTCTGCACTTACTTTTAATAGGTTCACTACAACGTAGTCATATATTATGTTTCTGCTTTGAAAAATAGTAAAGTTCCCGTTTACACGCTGTGTAACATATTGGGAACAAGAGGTTGGACCACATTTTCTAGACCAACGAACCCCTACAGACCTTTCATTCAACCCCTAAATACTTTACACGCAACCCATAGAGAACTTTCACGCAACACCTACAGACCTGTCACTCAACCCCTGCAGACCTCTAACGGAACCGTTACACACTTCTCACGAAACCGTAGTATTCCGTGGTACACTGTCTGAGAAACTCTATTACACAACAAACCTGCAGAAAAACAATTATACAAAGATTTATAGAAAAAAATGTCATCTAATATATCATAATCTTCATATCCGCACAATTTAATCATCTAAAGAAATTTTTTTCATTTCAGTGGCCGTCCCCGTGTATGTTTGACACTAAATACGAAACTAAGCAAAATTGAATTCAGAATTCAACTGAATAATTGTATTTGGTATGTGAGGATGTGTTCTTGTCCTTACTTTACTTCAGATCGAACACAGGGTCTCCAATACAGCTGACATACTTTAAAGAAGAATGCGTCAAACATCTTTGCGCGTAATCGTACTTTTGCATTAGTGGTTTGTGCAGAAATTTCTCGATGAGGTTACTAGCCCTACACACAACTCTCTTTAGTCGCCTTTTTTACTACATGCATGGAGATGAAGTTTCATATTCTTTCCTTTTCGGTAAGGGCCCGAGAACCCACTGCGTAAACGGGATTTTTGGAATAACGTTAAGTTTTTTAAACTCGCAAATAGGTTATTCATCTATTTACACATAACGATAAATGAGCTTGACGGACTGCACCAGTTCATTCAAACCCAGTAGGAGGGGACGGCGTGGCCTAGTGGTTAAGTGGCACGGCTCACAATCCGAAGGTGCTGGGTTCTATCCCCATCACCTCACCGGCCGTTACCCCGGGGAAGCAAACCCTTAGAAAATGCAGGAGGAAGCAGACCCTTACATAAAATGCATGCTGAAGTCGGATGCACTGGGCCGACAGGCGCAAAATAAAAACCACAGTGCAACGCACACCCGCCTTGGGGAATAGAGAAATAAGGCGAACGCAACAAAAAAAACCCCAAAAAACAAAAAAACAGTCGGTCATTACTTATTCATTAAGGTGTTAAATGACATGAGTTTGTGATCTGTAACTAGAATAGTTTCCGCTAATGATGGACAATTTATAGAACAGACAATACAAAAATAGCTGCAAAGTTAAGATTAATTATTGTCTAACAAACAAGGGAGACAACAGTTCAATCATTCTACACGGTAAACCAAACGCACATGCATACACACGTGAAGACACCCACGCACATTCGCTCGCGGTGTCATTGTAGTGCTTGGGGACGTGCATCCCACGTCCCTGTAGAGATTGATTGATTGGTGATCGTTTTCTTTCCAAGTGATGATAGGACAATCACTGCAGCATGGCCTTTTACAGGGAGCCTGTATCCGACCGAGCGATTGGTGTGGTGGTTTCATGGCAATGATGAGGTTGATAACCACAAGCATAACCCTCTTTAGTTGCCATTTACGACGGGCTTGGAAGAAGGTTGTAATGTCCTTTCTAGTTTAAAATCCAATACCCTATGCATGTGTGTGCGCGCGAGTGTGTATGTGAGTGTATATATATGTGTGCTGTTCATCCATCGATAAGGACCACTTTGTCAACATTCACTGTTTGCATTAGTTCGAAGATGGCTAAATAAGCCAATCGGAGCCTTGAATTGGGATCAAGATGCTGATCAGCGCATGAGCTGCAGTGGTCAGCGACCCATAGCTGACTGCTAGCGTCAGGGCCAGCGAACCATAGCTGCCAAGACCCTTCTACACCTTCACGCGATGATCCTGGATAACAGGCTACAGCAGGGCAGACTGGCTAAGGAGAAGGGATTGAAGGAATGCTAACCCGGTACTAAAAAAATGCTTGCTGAAGTCGGATGTGTTGGACCGAAAGGTGCAAATATCGCAGCCAAGCTGTAAACTACGACACAACGCATTCCGTTCTCTGGACTGCATTCCGCTACTTAAGCCCTTTCATGGTTTGGTAGTGGGAGATTGAGAACGAACGAAGAAGAAGAAGAAGAAGAAGAAGGATCATTGAATTGTCAGTTGCAGTTAGTTAAAAGAAAAAAGACTCCCCTTCCACCGCGGTTGAAAGAGGGTTGCTGTGTGCGATCATCTCTGAATAGCCTAATTTATTCTTGATATCTCATGTCTCCCAACACCCTTCTCAATGGTGCTGCGCCAGTTTGGGCGATTGGTGACGATTCTTTTCCAGTCTTCTTCTAAATCTTGATGCCCTGTTTCTCAACATAGCTGCGGGTCCAAACTTCGTAAGTCCAACGTGTGGTAAGCACTCCTACAGAGGCGTCTCAGTTGTTGTTGCGTACAAAAAGGAAGTCTGACCAAGGCACTGGAAGTCTTTGCCGCGGTCTCTTTTTACCTGTCGCCGTGCTCCATTAACCATCGTTTCATCGCAACGTGTGACCTTCCCATCTATGTTTTGCCTTGTCTGCATGGATTACCTCATCATTCACCAGGGACAATAGTCGAATGTCAGAATTGCGAAGATTTTGTATACACTGGTTCCGGAGAGTGATTCCGACCAAAGTATCTATCAAAAGAGTCCTGGGTCACTTTAAATTTGTCCTCCAGTTTTTGTGCGTGTTTTTTTTTGGCGTTTGCCTTATGTCTCTATTCCCCAAGGCGGTGTGCGTTGCACTATGGTTTTTATTTTGCACCTGTCGGTGCAGTGTATCCAACTTCGGAATGCATTTTATGTAAGGGTATGCTTCCTCCTGAATGTTCTAAGAGTTTGCTTTCCCAGTTTAACGGTCGGTGCTGTCCCCCTATCCTCCAGTAATTCTGTTAGTGTCCATGTCTCAGGACTGTAGCACATCGCAGGGTACCCCAGTGGAATTGAGAAAGGTTAAAAGATTCTGGCCTTGGCAACCGCCAAGAACCGTGTTAATGAACGAGATAAGTGCCCATCCTGCGCCTCAACATCTTGTCAGTTCAGGTTCTGGGTTATTCTCCATATTGAGGAGAAGTCCAAGATAGATGTACTCGTTGACATTCTCTAATTGCAACCCTCCAAGGAAGACTGGATCACAATTGACGAAACGATTGCGCAACACTTTGTTCTTCGAATCATTCATCTCCAGTCTCGCTTTCCTGCCCCCACCATCGAGTAACTGCATCATTTGGTCGGCTTCTGCTGCTGACTCTGTGATGAGCACTAGGTCGTCGGCAGATTGAAGCGTCTGCTGTCAATATGAACGCCAAAGGTGTGCTAGTTCCACTGGCGGATGAATGATTACAAACACGCGGAATAATTTGCAGTCATAATGGTTAATAATCCCACACTGGATCCATTGGATCCGCTGCTCATTGCTTGCTATATTACCATTATAATAAATATGTGATAATATTTGTGTATACATTGTACACACACATACACACAAACACGCACGCACGCACGCAAACACACATTTTTGTTTCAAAACGATAATTGTGTTCATATACCTAATGTCCAATGTTAAATGATCAGCCCCTACTCACAGAGCCATTTTTTAATTGCTTGATAACAGACCTAAAACATGTCGGACCTGGTCAATACTTCAACGTGTCGGACCTGGTCAATACTTCAACACGCGGCTCATATATGAAGATTGTCACTGTTACATCATGCGTACTTTGCTTTTTAAAATAATCGATCCAGACGACATCAATTTTGCACATGCACTGCGCGAAGGAATTAGATATGACTTTTTGTTTCTCTTGTTTTCTTTTTACAAAGAAGTGAAGGTATTTAGCCCCAGTTGCCGTATCTGTGACAAGATTGGTCTTTTTCAAATTATATGAGAGAGCTCGCGTGTTTGTATCTTTCTGTTTACAAATGGACACACATTGTCTTTATATATATATTAATATATTTATATATATATATATATATATATATATATATATATATATATATATATATATATACACACATATATATCTATATATACACATATAGATATATATACACACATATATATCTATATATACACATATATATCTATATACACATATATATCTATCTATCTATATACACACATATATATCTATATATACACATATATATATATATACACACATATATATCTATATACACACATATATATCTATATACACATATATATCTATATATACACATATATATCTATATACACATATATATCTATTAACACATATATATCTATTTATATATATAAATATGCCTTAGTCTTACTCGATCTGTTCATCTACAGGGGCGGATGCTCATGTGAAGGTCTCATCCCTGGCGTGAGCTGGATGTAGCTGGATGGAAGGATTTCCAGCTTAGAGTGCTAGGCTCGAGCAATTTATGACTCCGCTGCGTTGGTACACGTGCCGTGGAGGGTGGTTAACCGATGTTGGAGTTCATCTTAATAGACTCAAACATTAGAACAAAGTAAACCCGCAGCCTGTTAGGTGCCATCTATGTCTGTGTTGATTTTAACAAACCACCTAACAATGGCCGGTGTTATGCCATGTCACACATTCGTCTCGTACTACATGCTCTCCTTAGGACAATTGTGCTATTCTTGTGGCATGTACGATTCGTCATCTGCATCGTAAAGGTCTGGCAGACGCATATGTCTGGTGTTTATTTCCGGGTTTTGTGTCTCCACGTGAGCAAGGATTCCATCTATGGCAAGGCAACATACTCCAGACAGACACCGGCTGATGTTGTAATGATGTTGAAGATTTGGAGGCCCATACGAACTTTTGCTTCGGCGTTACAGTGATTCTGCTCGATCAGCAATTGCTGGGAACTCAACTTGTTCTAAGGCGATCCACAAGGTTTATGTTCCACTAATGAATGTCAGATTCTTTTCAATATTTCTACTTGAGCGAATTTATCATACCATTTCAATCCGCGTATTCTGATCAGGCATACATTTATGAATGTCTGTAACATTTTGGTTGTTATTTTTGTTGTCTCCGTGTTTCAGAGCCAGACAATAGAAAATGATTTTACATAGATTTAAAGATTTATATTTTTATATTAGACTTTCTATTTATTTACAAAAGATATCGAATTCTGTGACAGCTCTCGTCTTTTATCTTCATCAGTAGCTCCAACTTTGTCTATACGACAAAAACATATCAAGGATTCCTTCCGGTTCTGTTTCTAAGAATCGACATCACTGCACTCCGGTCATTCTCATAGGTGCTCAGTTTCTCTCAGCAAATGGCGTAGAGTATAGATGCTGATGATCCCTGTAGCTCGCTGGTTGTACGCTCTCCTACTCCGTCCTCTCATGCGCCCCACTCCGCTCGAACCTAGGTTAATGTCCAGGCTTTGCAGTCTGTGGATTGTTTCTTCGTCTATTGCGGTATCCTCATCTTACAGGCGGTCATTGATTGTTTTCAAATTGTCACTTCTGTGAACATGAGGCAAGTCTTTCACTGGGTACGGTGAACATGAGGCAAATCTTTCACTGGGTACGGTGAACATGAGGCAAGTCTGTCACTGGGTACGGTGAACATGAGGCAAGTCTTTCACTGGGTACGGTGAACATGAGGCAAGTCTTTCACTGGGTACGGTGAACATGAGGCAAGTCTTTCACTGGGTACGGTGAACATGAGGCAAGTCTTTCACTGGGTACGGTGAACATGAGGCAAGTCTTTCACTGGGTACGGGGAACATGAGGCAAGTCTTTCACTGGGTACGGTGAACATGAGGCAAGTCTTTCACTGGGTACGGTGAACACTATTATTCATGAACATTTGCATTGTTTGAAGGTTAGTGCACGTTGGATGCCAAGACGGCTTTCCGCTTTTGACCGGCAGAGAAGAGTTCAAGCATGCACTGAATTGAAGAAACGTTTTGACATAGAAGGGCATGATTTTTTGGATTGCTTCATTACGTGTGACGAAACCTGAGCACATCACTATACTCGTGAATCGAAACGAACATTCAAGCAGAGGAAGCATACGCAATCTCCACCACCCACAAAATGTTGAACAATTGTGGTGTATTATCAACAGTGAACAGAACATACGCATTTTGAGTGATGTGCACAACTGTCTGCGGGAAAACGGCTTGGGTTCATCACAAAGGACGTCCTGCTACTGCAAGATAACGCTCGACCTCATACGGCTCACATCATTATGTATCATCTGCAGAAACTCGGCTGGGAGGTAATGCCACATCCACCTTACACCCCTGACCTCGCTCCAAGAGATTTCCACCTGTTTGGACCCCTAACAGAATTCATGAGAGGTCAGGATTTCAGCACTAACGACAAAGTGAAATAGGTTGTCCTGGATTGGTTCAGACATACTGACAAATCTTTCTACGCTGAAGCTTTTCAAGCATTACTTAAACGCTGGGATAAGTGCATCAACGTTACAGGAGATTATATCGAGGGAAAAAAAGGCATTTTGACTACTTGGAAAAAAAAAATTCTCACAAAAAAGTCCCGGTTTGACTTGAATGCTTCTCGTGCTTATTTTATTTTGCGCTGGTCATCAACCTCACTCTCTGGTCGGGAGCTTCCTTGGACAAGTTGCAAAACATAAGTTAATACTACTAGAAGTAATTCAGGATGCAGGCGCTCTGGTCTCACCTTCCTCGAGAGCAGATGTCGCTTGAAACTTGCGGCAATCGACTACACTGTTTCTTTCCGTGCCTTACCTCTCAACAACAACACACATCACGAACACACACACACGCGCGCGCGCACGCGCACAAGCACGCGCACGCACACGCACACACACACGCACACACACACACAGAGATAACACATACACACATCACACCAACATCACACACACACACACAGATAACACATACACACATCACACCAACATCACACACACACACAAATAACACACACACATCACACACACATTACACACACATTACACACATCACACATACAATACACACACTATACACACAATATACACGCATTACACACACATCACATATACAATACACACACAATACACACAAGTCGCACACAAAACACACGTATGTACGCACATACGCACATACTCATCACACACATCACACACACACACATCACACAAGTCACACACCAATACATACATACATATACATATGTGCACACACGCACGCACACACACGCCCACCCATCACCCAGCCAACCACCCACACACACACACACACACCCAAGTTCTCAACACACACACACACAAAGTTACTCATATTTGTAATGGACCTATACATTTTAATATTTTTCTTTCCTGCAAGGAGTTTTGCTCGCTAAAGTGTACTGTTTAACAAACCGTATTGACCGTATCTGTTGCTTCAGCAAAATGGGTCAGTGAGAGACCAGTTCTGTTATGGAATTCTTGATGTTGCAAAGGAAAATAACCTACAGAAATACACAAGAACAACAACAAAAGGGCACAGTTATAGATTAATTAAAGAAAAGTCCAGATTAGATATTAGAAAATATATTTTATAGTCACAGAGTGCATTGCCACAGAAAGTAATGGATTTGAAGTCAATTAATGCACTGTAGAATAAATTGGATGTTTTTAGATTAAGTTAACGTAAAATTAACTGGTTGTAGACTGACTCTACATAGTCTTCTAAACCAGCATAAAGACGTTATGTTAAATTAAATTTAGATAAAACCTTTGGAACCCCAAGTGCTTTATATGAGTTGGTAAAACACTGGTGTAATCAGTTGAAGTTTGACCGTTCAGTTGTTGTTGGTATATCAAGATCTGAAGTGATTCGATGGAAATGCAGAAAAAGTGGAGAAAATCATTGACCAGGATAAAAAGTGATATTTATCAGAGATAGTTAGTGCAGCAAAACTTAGTGAAAAAACCGTTAGTTGAATTTTGATCAACAAACTGAATACGAGAAACACGTGTACCCGCTGGTTCCGCGTCAGCCGGACCGTGAGTAGCGGCAACTGAGAGTAAATTGTTGTCCCCAATTGCACAAAACGCGTAAGTCAGACAACATGTTGAAGACCACAGTGACAGTTGATGAGGCGTGGGTTCACCGTCGTGACAGAAGATGATGCGTGGGTTCACCGTCGTGACAGAAGATGAGGTTTGGGTTCACCGTGGCGACAGAAGATGAGGTTTGGGATCACCGTCGTGACAGAAAATGAGGTTTGGGTTCACATTGGCGACAGAAGATGATGTTTGGGTCCACCATGGCGACAGAAGATGTGGTTTGGGTTCACCATGGCGACAGAAGATGAAGTTTGAGTTCACCATGGCGACAGAAGATGATGTTTGGGTTCAGCATGGCGACAGAAGATGATGTTTGGGTTCAGCATGGCGACAGAAGATGAGATTTGGGTTCACAATGGCGACAGAAGATGATGTTTGGGTTAACCATGGCGACAGAAGATGAGGTTTGGGTTCACCATGGCGACAGAAGAGGAGGTTTGGGTTCACCATGGCAACAGAAGATGAGGTTTGGGTTCACAATGGCGACAGAAGATGAGGTTTGGGTTCATCATGGCGACAGAAGATGAGGTTTGGGTTCACCATTTCAACAGAAGATAAGGTTTTGGTTCACCATGGCGACAGAAGATGATGTTTGGGTTAACCATGGCGACAGAAGATGAGGTTTGGGTTCACCATGGCAACAGAAGATGAGGTTTGGGTTCACCATGGCGACAGAAGATGAAGCCCATACTTCGAATGCATGTCGTACGGAGAGCATTTCAATCTGCAGGAAAAGTGATGCTGGTCGGTTTTTTTTTTTGGGACGCCAAAGGTGTCTTATTGAAAGATTACCTTCATCGTGACAACACTATTAATGGGCATTACTATGCAGATTTCCTAACTAAATAAAGAAAAGCTGATCAGAAATAAGGGATAAGAGCCACTCAGAATCTATCTTTGCTTCAAGACAGTGCGCCCTCTCACAAATCGCGTGGAGTGCAGCAAGCAGCCAAAGATGTGAATATTCAAATTCTTCCACACTCAAACTATTCTCTGGATTTGGCTCAATCAGAATATTTTCTTTTCCCAAATCATTAAAATCGGCTCAAAGGAAATCATTCTAACAGCGATGAAAGGGGCGACGAGGCTAACGTTTGGCCGGGCAAAACACACTGATCAGACAATGTTAGCCAGGGTCAGGAGAAATATACTGGCCCAGACCCTCACCTGACCTCCTCGCTGGTCGTCCTGGAAACGGGCTTTTGTTGAGGACAACAGTCTGGCTAACAAGATGAGGTTCTACGTGATCCCCGTAGTAGTGAGCAACACGGAGATGAAGTCAAGCATAGCACAACCGCCTTAACCCCGGTCCACCTTCATCAGCATGTTCGGGATGTGAGGAAAGCTATTGCAACCCGTCACTTACCGTCCTTTTCAGGGCGCACAAAACGGTAACCTACTCATTGTGGGCATTCGCAAACAACAACAGCAATGAAGAAGGCGTACATTCACGTGATAACTGGTTTAATTCTAAAATAATAAGGTGCTGTATTCTCAAGATCTTTCCAAGGTCGCGAGAAATGATTGAAGAGTGTCACTTCCGGTGGTGGCTATATTGAAAGGAAATACACTATGTGCACAATTTTAGTTCTCTATGACATTCCCGTCTTGGTCAGGATAAAGACATGATTTCATCCTCGTCCATTCATACGCACATATAAGATATACATATAATCATGCATATATATACATATGTATTAATGTATATTTACATATAATTATACATACACCCACGCATACATATATATGTACATTTACATATGATTTTATACACCTAGGCTTTCATATATATGTATTTTACTTATAATTATACATATATCATGCATATATATATATATATATATATATATATATATGCATACTAATCCATAATTTACAAAGCATATTATCATCTAATGAAAGAATGCAAGATGAAAACGATCACAGATGCACCAAAGCAAACCAAATCATGTCAACAATACTGAAGAACAAACATGTACAGATTGGCACAAAAAGAGTCCTGTTCAACACAATTCTCATGTCTACACTATGCTACCAGTGTCAAACATGGACACTGACAGCAACAGGTAGAGACAAATAGAAACAACAGAAATGAAATGCTTGAGGCGAATGCTAAATGGGATAACATGGGACAGAATAAGAAACGATGAGATCAGGAGAGAGATGGGCACTAAGCCAGTGCTAGACGTCATTAGAAAACAGAAAATTCTGTGGTTTGGTCACATATCGTGACAGTAACACAGCAGCGTCTCACATATGGCTCTAACATTTAAACACAGCGGTACCAGAGCTTGAAGCCGACCCAGTAAAATATGGATTGGCTGAATTTTCGAGGCAGCCAGTTCCACTTTTTACGAAGCACACACCAAGGCGCTGTCCAGATGTCACTTATACACCTGACATCGAAAGGCAAACCAGGATCAGATAATAGATAGATAGATAGATAATTAGAAAGATAGATAGAACTTATAATTAAATTTACACTCACACACACACAAACACGCACACATTTAAATATATATATATATAGTTCTGCTACTATATATATATATATATATATATATATATATATATATATATATATATATATATATATATATAATGTAATTGTATAAGTAAGTATCATGTCCATTGCAGCACGTCGCTTTTTACAACCGCCAACCTATTTGGCTGTTATAAGTTTCTTGGCAAGTGTGCAGTGCGATAGGTTGCCATTACTTTCCGTTGGTGGAAGAGCGAAAAAAAACCCATTTCTGCTCAAACTGAACACGATTCGAACATGGTTCGTTGGGATTGTGAAAAATAGGTGCTTCACATCTAGGCCACGCAGCCTCCTACATATAATTATATATACACGAATTTACATATACATACAAACACGAGCTATGCCGCACCCAACAGCAAACACAACTACAATGTTTAGTATAAAACAAGTGAGCCCCTCCATATTTATAGTATAAAACAAGTGGGCCTCTCCATATTTATAGTATGAAACAAGTGAGCCCCTCCATATTTATAGTATAAAACAAGTGAGCATCTCCCTATTTATAGTATAAAACAAATGATGCCCTCCATATTTATAGTATAAAACAAATGAGCCGTCCATATGTATAGTAAAGAAGAAATAAACCCCTTCGTATTTATAGCATAAAATAAGTGAAACTCTTCATATTTATAGTATAAAACAAGTGAACCCCCTTCATATGTATAGTGTAAAACAAGTGAAGCCCCTTCATATTTATAGTATAAAACAAGTGAACCCCCTTCATATTTATAGTGTAAACAAGTGAACCCCCTTCATATGTATAGTATAAAACAAGTGAAACCCTTCATATTTATAATATAAAACAAGTGAAACCCATCATATTTATAGTAAAATCAATTGAACCCGTTAATATTTATTTATAACTTTAAAAGTAACAGAGACAGACTACTGAAAATTCTCCATCTTTGACAACTGCTATACTAAAGCATGTATGTAGTAAATGTTTTTGTGGCGCTTTCTTTGACATGATGAAGTTGCTAGCACAAGACAAACTGCTATTAAATCGTCAAAACGAAGTTAATATTATGATGCAGTGGTTCTATTCTTTCTTCAGCATTAAGGTGCTCAGGGATCGACACCCGAACTGACAGGTATCCAAACAATCAACAAGGATATGCAGATTTGCTGTGTTCTTCACGAACAACAAGGATGTCTCATGATAGAAACCGGAGATTACTCGCTGGGTCAAATTAAGCACAACATTCTTGTTGGGCATAATTCGTTATATTTATCCAATTTCATAGCTATGTTCCACGGCTCGCTTAATGACTGCAGAGTCCTCATCATCGGAGATGCCGTCCTGGACAACATCGTCTTTCCGGTCTGCATATCCCAGGAACAGACGCACCACGAATCTGTAGGAAACTATCAGAACGACTGCCGTCACAATCAGAAGAAGAGTTATCTTAGCTACAACAAAACCTTGCTCAGTGTAATCCTCCATGACTGCAGACGTAGCGATTGACGATGGCTGCTTGGAAACAGCTACTACAATCGAAGATGAAGGTGTGCTCTCGTCGCTGCTTAGTGATGTGTAGTTGGGGTCGATCCCTCTGAAGAGGTAGCTCGAGTTTGTCATTGTTAAGTTCAACATCCTGTTGGATCCCATTGTAAAGTTATTCTTTAATGATGGGATCGTTGTGTGTGTGTGGGGGGGGGGGGGGGGAATTGTTTTCTCAGAGGATGGATGTTAGTACGCCATTGTCCACCAAGCTGTGCTTTGGAGACGGGAAAATGAAACTTCAGCTTGTTTTCTTCATACACAACACTCAATCCTGTGCCTGCTCAACTCAGGAGTAAGTCGGGCCACTGCCCGTCACTTTAGCTAGTCGCGGTAACAGTATCATTAGGAAAATACAATCTGTAGATACAGAAAGGAAAAAATACATTAAAACTACATACTAACGTGTTATCTTGGACAGTGGTGTCTGCTATTGGACTGCTTCCATACCTTTCTGCTACTAAATATTGCGCATGTATTGTAACAATTTAGAGCATTAACAACCTTGTTTCCTTCTAAATTCAAACCACATGAAAGAATATTATTCACTTAGTTATTCATGTAACTTATTTGGGGTGTTATTTATCGAGTATCTTTCAATCCCGGAAGGCTGATCTACACTCGGCGTTAGGCTTTTGGATTCTGTTGTGATTGGTGAGCTGCATGGTGTCACACACTGGACAGTCTTCATTCTTAGTGGGATTAAACTACGAGGTTTCAATACCCACATCCCAGTTTAACTACGTGGTTTCAATACCCACATCCCAGTTTAACTACGGGGTTTCAGTACCCACATCCCAGTTTAACTACGGGGTTTCAGTACCCACATCCCAGTTAGACTACGGTGGTTTCAATACCCACATCCCAGTTTAACTACAGGGTTTCAATACCCACATCCCAGTTTAACTACTGGGTTTCAATAAACACATCCCATATTAACTACGGGGTTATATAAAAAGAAACAATTGATGTAAATATAGATCAAACGTCCAGGAATGATGTACGATTTATATTAAGTTATCTTCTTCTTCTGCGTTTGTTCTGTCCGACACATCTAGTTTCAGAACAGCATTTTTAGGATCATGTTTGCTTTTCTCTTCGATCCTTATTCTTTTAGCTAGATTACACAAGTACAGTCTGCATCCAGGGCCGCCAATTAGTGGCCAAATACGATCTTGGTCATCTCTAGTTCGCTGACTCTGACACAAGCAGCCAGCCACGAGACGCTGGTTGATGTTAGATCGTTCCATGCCATATTAATCTACATGCAGTCCCACTGATTAAGTCTTAAACATTGATCTGCCCAAATATCTTACCTTAATCGATCAGTTATCTGAAATGAACAATGATCATATTTATCTTCAACAGTGTTCGTTAAAATGCACATATATTGAGACTGTGGCCCAGTTTTGTTGCAGTGTATTAGTAACACCTGTGGCTTAAGTAGTCGGATGAGTCTATTCTTCTAGTATAGGTATTTTTAGACTAAAATCTCTCATTGGATTAGTAAACGAGAAGCAAATTCGGATGAAGTACTCGTTGTCACGCAGTAATCACGTGACATAACACAAAGGTGGCCGGTAATTTAGACTCTCGCGAGTGCAATCTTTTATTAAATAATTTGTGGGCCTGGTAGCACATAAATCGTTGGTGCTTCTTTGCCGCGATAATCACAAATGTGATTGTATACACGTAGCCATTAAACGCTTAAACAGGAATAACACAATTTTCTTTCTTTCTTTTGCTGCTGCCATTCAAAATTAACTTGAGGGTTCAACGACCTATCAGAGCCATTCTGCTAGTTTGTAGATGACCAATCCCCTTGCTATTTATATTTCAGCATAAACATAAATGAAATGGCTCTCTGTTTTATAATTGATTTATGTCTTACAGTTACAATCTTCTTCTTCTTCTTCTTCTTCTTCTTCTTCATCTTCTTCTTCTTTTTATTTTTTCTTCTTCTTTGTTAGTTTTTTAATGAAGCATAAGATAAGATGTGCCGCATTTGATAATTGGACTGCCATTTCTGCGCTTTAGTACCGGAAAATCCGATTTCTGCATGCCTATGTATTCGATTTAAATAACCATCACCTTCAGCTGTCACCGATCTTCATTGGATAACGGCAGACCGTTTCAAGTTTCAAGTTTCCTTCTTCTAAGCGAATCATCACAAATGACTTACCGGTTTCATCTCCTGGTTTTCTAGCTCCAGAGACTTGCCCCTCGTAGGAATAACTTATGTTTAGATACTGCTGTCAGATGCTGCACATGTCTTGTGATCATTGAGTTAAAGTTGGTAGCTCATCCTAAAGTCCAGTCACTGCTATGACATCATTTGGGACAGCTTTAAAGTCCCGAGCATGAGACAGTTCTAGAGTAACGAGCATGGGACAGTTCTAGAGCAACGAGTAACAACAGTAACAACAACAACAGTAACAACAACAACAGTAACAACAACAACGACTGCAACAATAACAACAGTAACAACAACAGTAACAACAACAGTAACAACAACAGTAACAACGACAGTAACAACAAAAGTAACAACAACAAAAATAACAACAGTATAGACAACAACAGTAACAACAACAGTAACAACAACAACTGTAACAACAACAGTATCAACAACAACAGTAACAATAACAACAGTAACAACAAAAGTAACAACAACAACAGTAACAACAACAACAAAAGTAACAACAAAAGTAACAACAACAACAGTAACAACAACAGTATCAACAACAACTGTAACAACAACAGTAACAACAACAACAGTAACAACAACAATAACAACGATAGTAACAACAACAACTGTAACAACAACAGTAACAACAAAAGTAACAACAACAACAACAGTAACAACAACAGTAACAACGACATTAACAACAACAACAACAACAACAACAGCAACAATAACAGTAACAACAACAACAACAATTACAACAACAGTAACAACAACAACAACAGTAACAACACCAGTAACAAAAACAACAGTAACAACAACAACAGTTACAACAACAGTAACAACAACAACAGTTACAACAACAGTAACAACAACAACAGTTACAACAACAGTAACAACAACAACCGTAACAACAACAGTAACAACAACAACAGTAACAACAATGACTTACAGTTAAAGGAGGTTAAGCGGCGAGGAAGGGAACTAATGAAACAATCTGAGAAGATATTTTAGAGCTAGTACACTGAAGTCACTCTGATCTAGGACAGGATTACACCATTTGCACCCTTCAGGCAGCGCTAGACAAGACCTCTGTGGTGCCATCCTACCCCCTCCCTTACTTGTGTGCCCTACGCACGGGATGAAATTGTTTAATGGCAAATCATGTTCCGTCGAGAGTGTAACACTTGGACTACCTTTATCACTTGTTATTGATCCCTTGCTGGCTCAAATAAAACCAATTAGCACCAAAAAATCCTATATGCACTTGAATGGAACTTACACGAGAAGAGAATGGTAGGGAAACCTAACGACACGTAGAGAAGAAATGTAACAAGGGAAGCCAGAGCGAATCTCAGTGTCATGGAACTCAAGAACTCCAGAAGAAATCCTAAAACAGGAATTTGTAGGCGAGAGAAGCGAGATGATTGGTGCAGCCATATGTCTCAGATGGGCGCAAATGACGAGCATATTCAGATACAGTTAGATTATTACCTTCACTACAATTTCAGATTGACTATAGTCTACCCAGCTGTAAATCGGTACCTTGTAAGACGTGAGGGAGAGAACTGATCACTTATCATCGGACATAGCTGAGACTTAGGACAATAAAGTATCCAACACTTCATCCCGACTAAAACGTTTCCTATTGGATACCTTGACTATTTTGACCTTTCAAAATATGCAGATTTGTGTTATTTCTCGTTTTTTGGAGAGAAAAATATTATCTTCCAATGTATAGTACGAGGGGCGTTCAAATCAAACCGGGACTTTTTGTTTTAGCTATATCTAAATGAGTTATAGCATGCTGGAACTACTATAATTAGTTAGGGGTACTTGTGTCCCATTACTGCTAGGTGGCATACAAACTCTTGTGTCAGTCATGTGACAGATAAATAAAAATGGTGGACAACGCTGTTAGTGCTTTCATGAACAGCGTGTTGTGATGAAGTTTCTTGTGAAAGAGGAAACCTCCAAAAATTTACAGAAGACTGCAATCACCATACGGGTATGAGACTCTCACGAAGACGGATGTATTGGACCGAGATGTGCAAATATCGCAGTCAAGCTGTAAACTAGCGACACAACGCAATCCGTTCTCATGACTACATCCTGCTTCATGCAAAGCCCTGTTTAGCGCTTGGTAGTGGGAGATTGACAACCAATGCAGAAGAAGAAAAAGAAGGTGATGAGACACTCAGCCGCAAGTAAGACATTTGAATGGTGTAAACGTTTTAGAGATGGCCGTATATCCGTGAGTGATTATCCCGGCCGTGGTGGCTTTCAACCCACCAGTCATTTCTGGGACTAACTTGGCATCATTAATGTTGATTTTCTATCTCGTGGTGCCACTATCACCAGTGAACAGTACATACGCATTTTGAGTGATGTCATAACCATCTGCCGAAAAAGCGGTCTGGTTTGATCACAGAGGGCGTCATGTTACTGCAAGATTACGCTCGATTTCATACGGGTCATCGCACTGTGTGCCATCTGTAGCAACTCAACTGTGAGGTATTGCCACATCCACCTTTCAGCCCAGACCTCGCTCGTAGCGATTTCCACCTGTTTGGATCCCTAAAATAATTCCTGTAAGGTCAGAATTTCAGCACTGATGACGAAGTACAATAGGATGTCCTGGATTGGTTCAGAGATACTGGCAAATCATTCTACGCTGAAGCTTTTCAAGCCTCACTTAAAAACCTGGTATCAGTACAAAAACGTTGCCGGAGATTATATCGACAAATAAATGGCATCTTGATTACTTGAACATTTGTTTTCCTGACAAAAAAGTCCCGGTTTGACTTGAACACCCCTCGCAGTTAGATTTTTTAAACAACGATAATCATATTGCCAGTATAGCTTTGTACTATACCGACTTTCATATCATGTACGGTTTATAACTTGCAGCAACAGAGACACACACGTTAATGACAATAATTCCCATTATCCCAAAATGCCAAGCGAAAGAGTTAGACCTAGATCGGTCACACACTAATCACGAGTAAGCAAAATCATCTTCTTTCTTTTGTACTCTTCTACCCTGGTGTGTAGAGGTCCCCAGCATATACTTGCTATCGATGTTGCAGACAAACAGGCGATTGACCTGTTGTGTGAGTTAAATAATGCGACACTTGAATTGGTAAATCATTGGAGGAACAATTAACAAAAGAGCTACGAGGTTGAACCGTGCGTAACGACGGCTTCATTGTTGATATTGCCGTGAGCGATGAAGGGTTAGTGGCTACATCATGCTAGGATTCAGTTATGTTTCAGTTCTCTTACTTGCTGACTTTCTGTTCTAAAGAGAAAGACAGGTGCCCATTTACAGTTGGGTAGAGGGAAGCGTATTCAGTATATAAAGTAGGAAAACTAAACTTACTTACTTTCCGTTTCCAAACACCATGTCATAGCATCCGTCCAGTATTCAGCAACTTGAACTGCCTTGTCGTTCGCCTCCATCATGTCGCTCATGTCACAGGTTTCAGGGAGGTTGGGGCAGGTCATCAGATGATCTTGGTCCTGAACTGCGCCACATTCACATGTGTCGACATCTGAGTATCCCCATTTCTTCAAATTCACTCTGCATCTTGAGACACCAGTTCGAAGTCTGTTCATTGCCTTACACAGCGTAGGGCATGTGGTGTCCTGGCGCAGCCTCTTCCTTGAGCTCTATCCATGGATCCTGCATTGTTTCGCGCCACCTCTCGATGCGTCGACCTTCCGGGCTTGTCTGGATGATCTCTGTCGATTTTTAAGAAACTGTCTTGATTTAAGTCTTGTGGCTTGTTCCTGATGGCCAAACATCGGGTGCCTAGGGTCGTTTTCCTGTTTCCCTCGTTCGATTTCCGCAGCTACACCTCTTCTTATATCAGGTGGTGCAATGCCAATTAAGGGATATATTTTGTTTGTGGGGGTGGGTTTAAGGCACCCCGACACTATCCTACCCATCTCGTTCACTGCTGTTTAAACTTGTTTTGCATGGGCGGAGTTTTTCCAGACTGGGGCTGCATATTCCGCTGGGGAAAGGCACAGGGCAATCGCTGATGTGCGTAAGACTGATGGCTGAGCACCCCATGTTGCGCCAGTCAATTTTCGGATAATGTTGTTTCTCGCATGTACCTTAACTAGTTTAATAGTAGTGTCATACATCACTTATATAACGTTCCGAATGCTGGAGGATGACAAAGAAGAATTAATAACTCTCTATTTTACATCCTGTCGTACATTTATTAGAGTGTTTCGGCAAGGCAAAATATCCAATGGCATACTCTTACAGGACACCAACCAAGACGATATGGATGGCATTAAAAGAGAGAGAAGATGGAGATGGTTGGGACATGTCATGAGAATGAGTCCGGACATGCTCGCAAAAACAGCCCATCTGGACACCAGTGTGTAAAAGAAAGAAAGATAGACAAAGAGCTATTAAAAACGCACGATGTAGGATGAACTGTGCTGCGCATCTCTGACATGGGACACTGCGGGAGCGGTTGCCAACGACAGAAAGACATGGGAAGTCGTTGTGGAAGCCACATGTGTCCCACAGCAAAACGAGAATTAGAATTAGACGGAAACGTGTAGAGATTGAAGATTGAATCTGGGCCCTTTTCAATTAGAATCCAGCGGTCTAACCACATTGCTACTCAGACGCAGATCCGTAGTCTGTCAAAAAGATAAAGGTAGAATGTAACAAGGTTGATATAAAGATATTCTGTCTTTTTTGACCGGGTAACCAATGAAGAGAGATCATGAAGGTCAGTCAAGAAAATCAAATATATAACTAAGTAATCACCAAGGCAACCAGGACCCGTCACTCTGACCGTCCATAACCATGGTTGATGGCTGAGTCCCAGGTAGCATACCGGCCAGATAGAGTGGAGGCGATGTGTCTCAGTCAGAGGTTGCACGGGCAGCCGCGGAGACAACTTCGTGAGAGATGCGTCTTTTTCAGCCCCTGATTTCCATGGACAGATATAGAAACTGGTTTGCCTACTTTTTGAGAGAAGACGGACCAAGTGATCAAAGAAAGATAGGCAGAGCCAATCCAACATTCAAGAAAGGTTCTCGAGTTGTGTATCAGGTGACTTCAGTGTTAGCGGCCAGGTCCTGCTAGCGGGCTTCAAGGACGCGTCCTTGGCTGCATATGAGGAATACGTCAAGCCGCATACAAACTCCCTGTAAGATTTTCCAGGTTTCAAAGGCGTGCACAAGGATTCGGATAACGTGCGGTTGAAAGAAGCACAGCTTGGTTTCTAGAGAAAGCCTCATCTGGGTCTAGACTATGTGCCGCCAGTTCATATAAAATTTAACTGAACTTAACGTCTTTATACTTGTTTAGAAGACTCTGCAAAGTCGGTATAGAACCAGGTTATTTTTACATTCACTTCATTTAAAAATAACTATCCGCATACAATCTATTCTTGAATGCATTAATTGATCCTGCCCCCACTAACGTAGCAAGGCCGATTCTTCGAGTGATGCCTGGGCTACTACGTGCATAAGAAGTCTGTCTGGTGTCCCGGTAGATGGTTCTCGGTAGATGGTTCCCGGAAGATGGTACCATCTAGATGGTTCTCGGTAGATGGTTCCCGGAAGATGGTTCCTGGTAGGAATATCAAGAGAATGATAGAAAGTGGTACATAACCATAACGCTCCATATCTGCTAGAAAATAAAAAAAACAAGCTTGCTATCGCAGAACAGGTTATGCTGGTTTCATTACAGAAACTTGCTAGTGAAAGTGTTATCCAAAAGGAGTCGCTACAGCAGATCGCCTCTCAAGAAATAAACGAACAGAACGAAAGCGCCGAACGGTGGCTGTTTGAGTTCCGTCAGTTTAAATCACGTCCTGGTGGCAAGAGAAGGTTTTAAGCACTAGCTTTTGATGTTTCCTCCAAGATCTATGGTTCCCGGGCTGTCGGCGCTGCACTCCCCTATCTGCCCACTCAACACACAATCACAAACTCGTCCTCACGATCAGATTACGTGCTCATACGAATCTGTACATTCACATATGATTAGATCACCTACAACAAGGCGATATGTGCATTCTCAAATACTTAGATCACTTCACATATTCACGCGAATTTGTACGCTCACACATAATTAACAAACTTGTCCTGACGAACAGATTACATAGACCACTTCGCATACTCAGACGAATCTGTACATTCACGTACGATCAGTTCACTTACAATCATGCGATTTGTGCATTCACAAATACTTAGATCACTTCACGAATTCACGTGAATCTGTACATTCATATGTAATTAGATCACGCATCGTTCACTGGGTGTCCTGCACGTACGACACACATTCAGATCTCGTCCTTAGGCGATCTGTACTCTCGTGTAACCGTTTAGAACATACATCGTTCCGAAGGTTTCCTACAAATACAACACGCATTCAGATCTCTTACTTTTAAAATGGTATCCAACATAAACACCTATTGAGCAGGTGGCCAAAACTCGAGGTGTATGAAGGTACAGTTCCCCTGCAAACTCACTCACTTCTAGACTCACTCTCAGCCTTCCTCCTAGTCGGTCTGCTAGCCAGTTGTTGATGTTCATTCTCGCAGAGTATTTTATAGTCTCAAACAACAACATGGCTGTCCAATGGTCTTCTGTTGGTTGTCTGACTTAGCCATCACTATAATTTGAAACTATCCCGAACTAATTGTTATTGGAAGACTATCTAAATGTCATAGCCAATTCTGAACGCCAGAGTAGTCAGCTCTGAACCCACACTTCAGCTCCGAACACCCACTCCTGTACCAGACAAAGTCTTTCACCTAAACCCCTTGTTTCCGTTGTCGACCTAGTGTCGAACCGCTGATTGACCTTGGCACGATTTCAGGCAACCTTTGTTCTTTGAGTGGTCAGCCTTATCTCACCTGCCCTAAACGCCCATGCTCCAACTGGAACTGTTACACACATCCAAACACACACACACACACACACACACAAACATGCGCACGGACATATGGTTTACCAAATAACGTAAAGCATTAACGAGCCCAAATGATAATTGTTGTCGGAGGATCAGTTATATACATACTGTCGAAATAAATTAGCAATATGCTGTTCTTGGCAAGACATGAATTACAGTCTTTGCGAATTATTCATAGGGTTGTCGGCCCTGCATAATATCGATTAGTGATTGGAAGAAAACCATTTTGCATGGATACTTCACATGATTCAATAGCATGTCCCATATACAAGTGATAGGGTTATCAGGTATCTAAGCATAAAATAGTGGGCCAGCAAAACGGAAAATTATGTACAAAAGCAGACATCGGTTACACTGGGATGTTGGAATTTCGGTACAGTGTTGGCTGAATTGCCCGATAACATACATAATATAAGTGATCACAGAAAGGCACAGGTTATTTATGACGAATTTAAAAGACTCGATGTACATTGCAAAACGTCAAGAAACTCGGTAAGCGTGCTCTGCATCAATGAAGGAGAAACACTTCATATTTTATTGGCAAGGAAAATACATCAGCGAAAAGAGAGAGGTAGTGTAGATTTTGCATTCAAAATGTAATCGAAAACATGGTTGAACAAGCCGAACATTATTCTGAGCGCTGTCTTCATACCACAGAGGGCACCGTCATCTATGTCAGTGCATATGTACCTACCTTGTGGTGTTTCACATCTGTAGTCAAAGATGAGTTTCACGAGAATTTATTAGCAGCCGTTAGAAGCATACGTATTCTAAAACAATATGTTCTACTAGGTGACTTCAATACTAGAGTGACCTTCATGGTTAGGCAATTTTGCAGTCGACAAAATTCATGAGAATTGTCAACGACTCTTAGTTCTGTGTCTATCATGAATTTTGTGTGACCAACACATAATTATGCGGCAGGGTCTCATCTCCAGCAAAGGTGGACCAATATTTGAACAATAAAAAAGGAAAGAGACCTAGGAGTTATAATAGATCATACAGGAAAGGTGCGGGAGTAAATCCAGGGAGAGGTGAAAACGGTTAATGCCATGTTGGGCATAATAAAGAGAAACATTTCACATAAGAGAAAGGAAGTAATAGGCAAATTACATAAATCATTCGTGAAACCTAAATTGGAGTATTGTGTTCAGGTGTGTCCATATTATAGAGTGGATATAAACATCAAAAGATACAAAGAAGAGTTACAAAAATGATCGCGGTGTTTCAGAATTATAGTTTTGAGGAAAGACTAAAAAAACAAAAAAACTAGTCTTCAGTGTCTCGAACATAGAACAATTTGAGGTGACTTCCAGTTTATAAATCAATAAATTGAAAGGATAAATTAGACTACACATAGTTTTTCAAAGTACGTCCAGCTACAAGAACAAGAAGGCACAGCTACAAATTGTTTAAAGACAGGTCCAGATTAGAAATTAGTAAATGATATTTTTTGTCAGAAAGTGGTGAATTCTTGGAATGCATTGCCGAACGATGTAGTGGAGGCAGAGTTAGTTAATGCATTAAAAAAACAGATTGGATGCTCACAGTATTTTCAGTATCCACGGACTGGAATAAACTTGTTGAATACAGACTCTGTCCAGCCTTCTAAGCCAGTAAAATGAAGTTAAGATAAGTTGTTAACTCTCATTTGACAAAACCCCAACATAAAAGCATCATGGATGCACGTACGATTAAAGAAATGGCATCAACTGGATCTATTTTTTGTCCGTATATTTCTCAATGTCGATGTAAACGAGGAAAGAAAGTTTCACTTTCCTTATTTTTAACACTTCTTCATTCTTCATAATTTCCTAACGAATTTAATTCAAAAATATCTTTACTTATTTCTTTTGAGACATCTCACTCTCTCTCTCAGTCTCTCTCTCTCGCGCTCTCTCTCTCTCTCTCGCATTCTCTCTCTAGTTTCATATATGTAATTAACTATTACCTATTCTAAAAATAGACGACCATTTAAGTCGTATCCCGAAAAGATAAACAAATTATTTTTGGTATTTTTTTTCTTCGGTTTGCATTCTTTTCCCCACAACTCTTTCTCATTTTCACCCTCTTCCTCCTAATATCACACACATAAAACAATTCTAATCATACAGCTTTCCTATTTGGGGTACCCATGCTTCTGCACCTTGGACATTTTATGCTGTTGATCTTTCTTCGGTCTTTCACAGCTCCCATATCATCTTTTAACTTCCCAATGATGTTTCTGTACTTAGACAGTCTTGTCCTATCTTATCCACTTGTACCGTGAGGCGCCGTAGTTTTCTGTCTAGGGCCAGAAGTGTCGCTGAAGTGGTCGTCATCCAATGACGATTTAGAATATCCTCAACATTTCCTATCCATCTAGTTCTCGGTCTGCCACGGTTGCAAAAACCAGAACATCATGTGTTATATGCACACAGGGGTAGTTGGTCAGGATGCATTTTCATTAGGTTGTTGAACCAATTAATTCTCACTTCATCAATATATTCCGAGCAGGGTCTCGCTTCAACTATTCTTCTCATATCTTCATTGCCCATTCTATCTCTCCTTGTTACGTTGATTGTTTTCCGGAGACATCTCACCTCACATGTCGTGATCTTCTTCTCTAGAGTTTTTTTATAAAGTCCATGTTTGGTACTAGTAACAGAGAGTTGGCATGAACATACTGTTGATTAGCATTATTTTTGTGGACATGTTTATGTTTGGCTGTTTTAATAATGTTGACAGCTGGTATACAATTGCATTTGCTTTTTGGCACCTGATCTCAATCTCTCTATCTAAACCTCCATCCTGTGTAAAAGTACTGAAAGTACTTGAACTCCTGCACTTGTTTGATCTTGGTCCCGTTTACCATAATGTTCATGTTTTTAGGCGATCTGCTTATCTGCATAGTTTCTGTTTTGGATGTTTTAATTCTCATACTGTATCATTCACATACAGAGTTGAGTGCAGTCAGATGTTGCTGCAAATCATCTTCACTCTCGTAAAGTAGACATAAATCATCTGCAAAAAGGATCAGCCTCTGTCATTTCTTCCTCCGCGTTTCTTGACAGATGCTCCAATTTTGCCTCCAGCGTTATTCTGTCTATATATGTGTTGAAGAGTAGGGGCGACAACGCACACCCTTGTCTCACCCCGTTTGTTATCTCCATTGTTTCGGTCAGACCATCTGTTGTTCTTACTTTACTTTGACACCCTTGTTACAGTGCTCTAATATTCTCTAATATCTGCCACTGTTCTCCGTAGTAGTCTAGGATGGCCCATAGTTTATTTCTGTCTACTCTATCGAAAGCCTTTTCTTGATCTATGAAAGCCACATTGAGTTTCCTATGGTATTCGATGTTTCTTTCACTTAGTTGTCTCAGCGTGAAAATAACGTCTGTGCAGCTCCTACCTCGTCGGAAACCAAATTGAGCGACACTCAGCTGTGGTTCTAGGATAGGTCCAATTCTCTGCTCCAGGATTTTCGCGTAAAGTTTTCCTGTGTGGCTTAAAAGCGATATCCCCCGGTAGGCACCGCACTCTTTTTTGTTGCCCTTGTTTTTCCAGATTGGCACAGTGATAGCTTAATGCCAGTCTGCAGGGACTCTAATTTACTCTAAAGCTGCTGAGAATATTCTATGCAACCATTTTACTCCTAGGCATCCACAAGCTTTAATTGTCTCGCAGGTTATTCTATCAGCACCTGCTTCGCCACTTTGGGCTTTTTTTTGACCTCCTCAATCTCTTATATTAATATTTTGGGCTCTGTTTTTCTTGTGTTTAAACTTGTATGAGTGGAGTGCCTCCGTGTATCAGTTAGGTTTAGGAAGTTTAGGAAATACTCTCCCCATCGTGCCTTCCTTTGTTCTGGATCGAAAATAGGAGTCACGTGTTTGTCATTTATAATTGTGATGGGATTAAAGCTGTCGTCTCTAACTCTCATTGCCCTGTCACTTTTAAATAAATCTCTTAGATTCTTGCGACACATTAGCGCCAATTGTTCGCCATATTTATGTCATGCGTCTGCTATGGAGTTTTTGATTACGGTTTTCTAATGCGCTCTTGCGAGTCTGTAGATTGTGTAATCTTCTTGTGACCTCGATTTCAACCACTTCTTGTATACTTTTTTCTTAACTTGTATTGCTGATTCCACCACGTTGTTCTTTTCTTTTGGAATTGTCGAAGTTTCTTTCTACTGCATTTTGCGTTCACTGTGTTTTGCAGTGCCGATTCGAACCACTGCTACTTATTCGTTACATTGCTAGTTCTTACTGGCAGGGCCTTTAATTTCACGTTGTATATCTATGTACTTAGACAGTACCACTTCCTATTCTCAATTTTGTTTCGGGCTTTCAGATATCAGCTTTATACGAGTCCGCTTTTCTCCGTTGATCTGTAAGTAATTTCCTTAGATCACTTTATCACGAGATATTGTGCCAGCGAAACTTTCATCAACTGATCGATTATCCCTGAAGATCCAAACGATTCATATCCATCTTGGCGATCTTTTACAGGATGCTAGATTTTATTTGACTGTCGGTCGTTGTTGGATGATTTATTCACGAAATTGACTAGCTTCTCCTCGTTCGGTTCACCAGACGAATACATCTTCAAAATCGTTTTGAGTATTTCTGCAGAAAGACCTGGTGCCTCGTATACTAATTCACGGTCGGAAACCCATTCAGGGAGCTTAGCATTGCAGATTTTTGTTCATGTACTTTAAACTTGACCAAGTGTTCACAGCATTTGAGACGTCCACAAGCTGATAAGGGGTCTCCCTTTTGAGAGGCACTTTTGATTTTGTCCGCCTCGTCTTTTTTGTTGATGTCGACATTTATGAACTCTTGTTTCTTGTCATTTTTGGCAACATCTGCAGACAGCTCTTTTATCATGTGAGGACCCGTGATATTTTTGGAACTATCCAGAAGAACATCTGTGTTCGATCCGTTTACATTAGATAATGTCCCGAACATATGACCGTGTCTATCTTCACTGAGATTGGGATGTTTGGTTGATTTCGCTCTCAAAGACAAATGAAAAGGACGCTGATTCTCAAGACCAGCAAACATGATCGGATTAAACTGTTTATTGGCGTGCAATTGAACAGAGGGACCATCGACAACGAATTCCAACATGTAAAGATGGATGTCTATACTTGACAGCACTTGGTAGTTTCACATTTTCTGAAGTCCCATGTTTTGACGGCGAGTCTATTGTTTGACCTTGTATTTAGGAGGATGGGCTATTACGATCCTTATAGATTTCTGGCACATTGGACTGTATCCATTCCTCGAACTGATCTACTTCTCCAAAATCGTCGTTTTATAATGAGCCTTGTGTAGCTGTGACATCCGTAAAAGTGGCCCTAAATAAGCGCTGTTCAATTCGGAAGGCGTGTGGCTTTCTTCGAGTGCGCCAGCAGACTTCTTGGCGCCAGTAGCCGCTCCGCCATTCCCATTATTGGTAAGTGTCTCGATTTCTTGTGAGCTTATATTTGGCGGATAAGAGGGGTGGTGGGTCCCCCCCCCCCCCCCGCCCTACTCCTACCATAGGGCAGACTGCAATACTGACCATTCCTTGGTTCAATGCAGAATCAGATTTCAGCCAATGAACTGCCACCGCACTAGAGACAGAGTAAGCCACGCATCGATGTACTGCCACCGCACTAGAAACAAAGTAAGCCACGCATCGATGTACTGCCACCGCACTAGAGACAAAGTAAGCCACGCATCGATGTACTGCCACCGCACTAGAGACAAAGTAAGCCACGCATCGATGTACTGCCACCGCACTAGAAACAAAGTAAGCCACTCATCGATGTACTGCCACCGCACTAGAAACAAAGTAAGCCACGCATCGATGTACTGCCACCGCACTAGAAACAAAGTAAGCCACGCATCGATGTACTGCCACCGCACTAGAAACAAAGTAAGCCACGCATCGATGTACTGCCACCGCACTAGAAACAAAGTAAGCCACTCATCGATGTACTGCCACCGCACTAGAAACAAAGTAAGCCACGCATCGATGTACTGCCACCGCACTAGAAACAAAGTAAGCCACTCATCGATGTACTGCCACCGCACTAGAAACAAAGTAAGCCACGCATCGATGTACTGCCACCGCACTAGAAACAAAGTAAGCCACGCATCGATGTACTGCCACCGCACTAGAGACAAAGTAAGCCACGCATCGATGTACTGCCACCGCACTAGAGACAAAGTAAGCCACGCATCGATGTACTGCCACCGCACTAGAAACAAAGTAAGCCACGCATCGATGTACTGCCACCGCACTAGAAACAAAGTAAGCCACGCATCGATGTACTGCCACCGCACTAGAAACAAAGTAAGCCACGCATCGATGTACTGCCACCGCACTAGAAACAAAGTAAGCCACGCATCGATGTACTGCCACCGCACTAGAAACAAAGTAAGCCACGCATCGATGTACTGCCACCGCACTAGAAACAAAAAGTAAGCCACGCATCGATGTACTGCCACCGCACTAGAAACAAAGTAAGCCACGCATCGATGTACTGCCACCGCACTAGAAACAAAGTAAGCCACGCATCGATGTACTGCCACCGCACTAGAAACAAAGTAAGCCACGCATCGATGTACTGCCACCGCACTAGAAACAAAGTAAGCCACGCATCGATGTACTGCCACTGCACTAGAAACAAAGTAAGCCACGCATCGATGTACTGCCACCGCACTAGAAACAAAGTAAGCCACGCATCGATGTACTGCCACCGCACTAGAAACAAAGTAAGCCACGCATCGATGTACTGCCACCGCACTAGAAACAAAGTAAGCCACGCATCGATGTACTGCCACCGCACTAGAAACAAAGTAAGCCACGCATCGATGTACTGCCACCGCACTAGAAACGAAGTAAGCCACGCATCGATGTACTGCCACCGCACTAGAAACAAAGTAAGCCACGCATCGATGTATTGCCACCGCACTAGAAACAAAGTAAGCCACGCATCGATGTACTGCCACCGCACTAGAAACAAAGTAAGCCACGCATCGATGTACTGCCACCGCACTAGAAACAAAGTAAGCCACGCATCGATGTACTGCCACCGCACTAGAAACAAAGTAAGCCACGCATCGATGTACTGCCACCGCACTAGAAACAAAGTAAGCCACGCATCGATGTACTGCCACCGCACTAGAAACAAAGTAAGCCACGCATCGATGTACTGCCACCGCACTAGAAACAAAGTAAGCCACGCATCGATGTACTGCCACCGCACTAGAAACAAAGTAAGCCACGCATCGATGTACTGCCACCGCACTAGAAACAAAGTAAGCCACGCATCGATGTACTGCCACCGCACTAGAAACAAAGTAAGCCACGCATCGATGTACTGCCACCGCACTAGAAACAAAGTAAGCCACGCATCGATGTACTGCCACCGCACTAGAAACAAAGTAAGCCACGCATCGATGTACTGCCACCGCACTAGAAACAAAGTAAGCCACGCATCGATGTACTGCCACCGCACTAGAAACAAAGTAAGCCACGCATCGATGTACTGCCACCGCACTAGAAACAAAGTAAGCCACGCATCGATGTACTGCCACCGCACTAGAAACAAAGTAAGCCACGCATCGATGTACTGCCACCGCACTAGAAACAAAGTAAGCCACGCATCGATGTACTGCCACCGCACTAGAAACAAAGTAAGCCACGCATCGATGTACTGCCACCGCACTAGAAACAAAGTAAGCCACGCATCGATGTACTGCCACCGCACTAGAAACAAAGTAAGCCACGCATCGATGTACTGCCACCGCACTAGAAACAAAGTAAGCCACGCATCGATGTACTGCCACCGCACTAGAAACAAAGAAAGCCACGCATCGATGTACTGCCACCGCACTAGAAACAAAATAAGCCACGCATCGATGTACTGCCACCGCACTAGAAACAAAGTAAGCCACGCATCGATGTACTGCCACCGCACTAGAAACAAAGTAAGCCACGCATCGATGTACTGCCACCGCACTAGAAACAAAGTAAGCCACGCATCGATGTACTGCCACCGCACTAGAAACAAAGTAAGCCACGCATCGATGTACTGCCACCGCACTAGAAACAAAAGTAAGCCACGCATCGATGTACTGCCACCGCACTAGAAACAAAGTAAGCCACGCATCGATGTACTGCCACCGCACTAGAAACAAAGTAAGCCACGCATCGATGTACTGCCACCGCACTAGAAACAAAGTAAGCCACGCATCGATGTACTGCCACCGCACTAGAAACAAAGTAAGCCACGCATCGATGTACTGCCACCGCACTAGAAACAAAGTAAGCCACGCATCGATGTACTGCCACCGCACTAGAAACAAAGTAAGCCACGCATCGATGTACTGCCACCGCACTAGAAACAAAGTAAGCCACGCATCGATGTACTGCCACCGCACTAGAAACAAAGTAAGCCACGCATCGATGTACTGCCACCGCACTAGAAACAAAGTAAGCCACGCATCGATGTACTGCCACCGCACTAGAAACAAAGTAAGCCACGCATCGATGTACTGCCACCGCACTAGAAACAAAGTAAGCCACGCATCGATGTACTGCCACCGCACTAGAAACAAAGTAAGCCACGCATCGATGTACTGCCACCGCACTAGAAACAAAGTAAGCCACGCATCGATGTACTGCCACCGCACTAGAAACAAAAAGTAAGCCACGCATCGATGTACTGCCACCGCACTAGAAACAAAGTAAGCCACGCATCGATGTACTGCCACCGCACTAGAAACAAAGTAAGCCACGCATCGATGTACTGCCACCGCACTAGAAACAAAGTAAGCCACGCATCGATGTACTGCCACCGCACTAGAAACAAAGTAAGCCACGCATCGATGTACTGCCACCGCACTAGAAACAAAGTAAGCCACGCATCGATGTACTGCCACCGCACTAGAAACAAAGTAAGCCACGCATCGATGTACTGCCACCGCACTAGAAACAAAGTAAGCCACGCATCGATGTACTGCCACCACACTAGAAACAAAGTAAGCCACGCATCGATGTACTGCCACCGCACTAGAAACAAAGTAAGCCACGCATCGATGTACTGCCACCGCACTAGAAACAAAGTAAGCCACGCATCGATGTAAGTAGAATGTTTTAAATAAAGTGGTCGCTAATCCCATGCCAATTTTGGTTTAATCGGTTTTCACAGCATGTTGTTATAGTGAACTTATCCTTTCTTCACCAGTAAGTGTCCCCGAGTTCCCCACACAGAAGACCGAGTTCCCCACACAGAAGACCGAGTTCCCCACACAGAAGACCGAGTTCCCCACACAGAAGACCGAGTTCCCCACACAGAAGACCGAGTTCCCCACACAGAAGACATATTGTCGCTGTATTTAAATGAGCTTGTGTGAACCTTTGCATCGAGACATCCGAGTCGCTCCAAGAAACTATTGCGTTTTATGGATTTGTGAAATAGTTGTTATTGTACAAGAATTCCAACCAGTTACATTACAGGCGTGGGCCGTGTGCAAGCGAATCTATTGTAGAGGTGGAGGACATGGAAGAAGCCTCCACGTTTGGCGTCATCTGGAAACAACTATCAATTAGCTAATTCTTTCAACACCAAAC